>OW285243.1:10741815-11294470 GCA_935421215.2 Melolontha melolontha
CTTTGGTTTTTTTTTGTAATACACTTGAGATATTGTTCCGATCCCAACTAAATAAACTACGTAAATAAAGTCAAAGTGGAGAGAGGTGAACCTACCTTAACCCTGAAGAAATAAAAGAAGCTAGCCGACGATAATAACAAAAAACAGATAAGTATTGAACGAGCCCGATTTGAATTTTATATAACTTTTATGACATTCACTTTACATTTATCTATATATTAACATTTGTATATTAACATTCACGTATATATTAATATTCATTGAAATTTAACATTTGCCAGCCCAACGTGAAATTCAGTAATATTACATTTAGAGCCCAACGTTTTGGGGCCTTTATAACTATAATAAACATTTTTAAATATTAACGTCCTTTGACATAGAACATTTTGCATCCCAACTTAGTGGGGCAATTTAGCAGTATAACAATATATATATATAACAATTGGAATTTTTCGGCTTTTATATGAAATATTTACAAATATCAAATTAGAATGTATGTAATTGCAGAGTAAGTGGGGATGTAAACATTGCTGTCTACAAATTACAAAGCAAATCATACGAAATTTTTAATTGAAAAATATTGTCTATGTTGGGACTCGAACCCAAGTCTACAGTTTGCCGGACTGTCGCTTTTACCACTTACCCACAATAGACCTAGGTTCAAGCTATTTAGAAATGCATTATAAAGTAGCAGTGTTAATGAATCAGATGTCAGTTATTGAATGTAGATGTCTAGATGAAAGCAGAAGTCAGTTTTGAAAGCTGATGTCAGTTTTGATAGCAGATGTAAGTTAGTGAAAGCAAATGTCAGTTATTGAAAGCAGATGTCTGTTTTGAAAGCAAAGTGGAACAAAAGCGGTTGATGAGCTAAATAATGAGAAGCTTGTAAATAGGCACAAACATTGACGCCCTAATTCTTGTTATTTTCGCTCAAACCATGAGGCAACTAAACACTCATTTTTGAACTTTGCTTATCCAATGCAAATATTATTATAGTCGATTGGTTGCACTCTATTATAATGGCTATTTCTCGATTTTCTTGATGTCGATAATCATCAATCGAAAGCAGCTTATAAAATTTTAAGAATGGTGCAACTAAAATGAATTTCAGAAAATATCAGAAAATGTTTTAATTCACTATTTTCAATTATAACACTCTATGTTTCGTCATATAACGAAATCTGTTAGATTGTATATATTTATATTTTAGATATAAGTAAATTTAGTATAACAGAATTAAAGAATAGCATTTAAAACTTTACAAATATCCAACGCACATTTTAAAGTGTAAACGATTATATAACGGGCAAATTTATTACATTTTCGCGATGTAATGTAATGTAAATATGCTTCCAACACTTTACGACGCTATTTTATTCGAATCCTTTCATAGAAAAAAATTCGCACTTAAATAGGATTCGAACCCACGTCCTCTGGCTTGCCGGACCATTGCTCTACCACTAAGCTATTAAAGGCGGTGATTGCGAATCTTTGTGGGGATGTCTTGAGTTACACCAAGGAAACAGATGACATATATCTTGTCCATAGTACGGCAGTTGTGTAAATTTATTGCATTTTCGCGAAGTATCGTAATGTAAATATGCTTCCTACACGTTACGACGCTATTTTATTCGAATTTTTTCATAGCAAAAATTCAAATAAAATTTGCACAACTGCCGTGCTACTGAGAAGATATATATATATAAATATATATATATATATATATATATATATATATACATATATATATATATGTATATATACATATATATTATATACAGGCTGATCCATTTACGGCCCTCACCATGGGGATCTCTCTTATTATTGGAGATGGAGTATAGGTTTAAATTTGGCAAAGTTGTTAAATTTCGTGTTTGTTATAAATCCGTAAAGAAAATAGACCTGTGACAAATGACCTTCGTTATTAAAAAAAAAACGCGAAAACCCCATTTTCTTCTTTTACTTGTAGCACCGACATTTGGCCTTGTAGAGAAAAACTAGAAACTCATCCTTGTGGCCATTTCTAAACCTCTATCCAGTGTACTCTAAATTTTTATACGACGTTTCCTTTATTTCTGGCCATCATCAACTATCTAATTTCTTATAGGCATCATAATGGATTTAGACACCTTCAGAAAGAGTTTTCTTTTCTGATTTCAACCATGTACCACATGCTGACTAAAGTTTTTGACATTAGGTTTTATTTGAAAGAATAAATTATAAGATTAAATAAGGTAGCCTTTGGAATTTCAATCTGTCAAACATTTCAATTATTGCTCATTAATAATACAAAAATGTCATACACTAACGAAGAGAAACGAGATAAGTGTTTTTTATACTTCGAAACGAAATTCAACAGTAGCGAGTACAAGATAACAGAAACATTAATAAAAATACATAGAAAAGCAAACAATAAACAATTACAGTAAATGTTCAATTATCTGGCCATCTTCGGTAGTGCACAATTGGGCACGCCTTCTGGCATTTTGTACTGCCCTTTGTATAGTTCTTCTAGGAACTACATCGAAGGCATTCTGAAGTTCGTCTCGTAATTCTTCAATGTTTTGTGGCGCATCTACTTAATAAATATTATTTTTAACATATCCCCATAAAAAAAAATCTAGCGAACTTAAATCAGGTGATCTCGCAGGCCATTCAAAAACTCCCCTATTTCCAATCCAACGGTTTGCAAACTCTTGATTTAAGAAATTTCTAACAACAGCTGCATTGTGTGCTGGTGCCACCATAAATATTGTAATTGATTTAATGGGACATTGTCGTCAAGATAGTTAGACACGTATGTACGTAAAATGTTTAAATATCTTTCTCCATTTAAATGTTCTTCATACATAACTGGTCCTAAGAGGCGATTTGCCAAAATACCCATCAAAACGTTTATTCCAAAACGATGTTGTGGTCTTGCCTGTTTTGTATGGGATTTTGTACTGCCCTATAGTGCTCCGTATTTCTGTTGAACATTCCAGAATTTGTAAATTTTGTTTCATCTGGCCAGATGATTTTGCTTAAAAAATTTTCGTGATTTTCTATCCTTCCCATTAACCAATTACAATATTCTAGCCTTCTCAAATTATCTCCAGGCAGTAAAGAGTGACTAACATGGATCCTGTATGGTTTAAACCTACTTTTATGTAAAGTTCTCCAAACTCTGGACTGGCACAAATTTAATTCTGACCCTACTTCGCGTGTAGAAACTGATGGATTATTATTTATCTATAAAAATACAAGATTAACATGAAATTTGAAATCACGCTTTTAATTTACCATTTGTAAAATATCTGGTCGATTTTCACTTAATTTCCTGTTGTCTTGACCATTACGCGGCTTAGTAAACGATCCATTCTCGACCAAATTTCTGTAGGGATCTAGAAAAATGGTACGATGAGGCTGTTGTTGTTCTTGATATAATTGTAGATATCTTGAACTCGCTACTGTTGAATTTCGGTGCGAAGAATAAAAAATACTTATCAAATCTCGTTTCTCTTCGTTAGCGTATGACATTTTTGTATTATTAATGAACAATAAATGAAATGTTTGACAGATTGAAATTCCATGGCTACCTTATTTAATCTTATAATTTATTCTTTCAAATAAAACCTAATGTCAAAAACTTTAGTCAGCATGTGGTACATGGTTGAAATAAGAAAAAAAACTCTTTCTGAAGATGTCTAAATCCAATATGGCGCCTATAAGAAATTAGATAGTTGATGATAGCCAGAAAGAAACGAAACGTCGTATAAAAATTTAGAGTACACCACTGGATAGAGGTTTAGAAATGGCCACAAGGATGTGTTTTTATATTTTCTCTACAAGGCCAAATGTCGGTGCTATAGGTAAAAGAAGAAAATGGGGTTTTCGCGTTTTTTTTTATATAACGAAGGTCGTTTGTCACAGGTCTATTTTCTTTACGGATTTATAACAAACACAAAATTTAACAACTTTGCCAAATTTAAACCTATACTCTATCTCCAATAATAAGCGAGATCTCCATGGTGAGCGCCGAAAATGAATCAGCCTGTATATAAATATATAAACACCCGAGATAAGGGGTTGCGATTTCGATGAAATAAATATTATTAAAATTTCCTTGTGAAAAAAAAATTTAAAATTATATCAAACTTAACATGACTTAGAAGAGAAGACATACGTAATTAATTAATTACTAAATTTCTAATGTAATGTTAAATACAGAAATTCGAAAAAAAAATTGAATGTGAGTTTGACCATTCAATCAGGTAGATTTTGAAGGGCTGTCATTTTTGACCAATGCACAATAACAAAGAAAGATTTTCTCTTTGCATATGAATATATATATAGAAAATGGCTATGCTGAATTAATATTTTAAGTTCAAAATATTATTGTGATAAATTAACTCCTATATAAAAATGTCCATATGCGGGTGACATTTTTGTCACTTTGACAGCGATAAAAACCTACATAGCTTTTTATCACCGATAAAAATGCTTCTTCCTCCGATAAAAATGCTTCTTCCTGTTACATATCTAGTAGCCCTGCATCACTTAATTTATTTTGGCAGCTGACAGGTAATAACTATTAAGTATCGTTGAACGTAAAATACGAGTCGGTTTGGGGAAATTTCAACAAATATCAAAAGATCAATACTGCAAAACACAAGAAATACAAAATCGTCAATATGGAGACAATTTAAAAAGTTTTATTCATGTCGTTAATTTATCTTGCCAAAAAACACTCGAGCTTTTCTTTCAATCGGATAAATTTCTTTTTAACTCAATATTTTTCCAATCAGTAATTTCGCTCGAAAAACTTACATTAGAAAAAATCGCTCGACTATCGTCTCGCGATTTTTTCATGTAAGTTTTTCTCGTCAAATTACTGATTGGCAAAATAATTTCGTTACAAAGAGAAATTTATCCGATAAAAAAAAAGCTCTTGTGTTTTTACTTATGAAGAATATTATTCAAAATAGAATTTAAGCATTCTTAATATACTAGGTGCAACACCATGATGATCTTCATTGCTCAGTCTTATATATTCGCTATCAGCACTCCTGATTGATTGACGCATCTAGCTAATTGGTGGGCTTCCAGGAAAAATCGGCGATCATTTTCAAACCATGTGACCGTTTTTCTATTTCAATCGCTTCGCGCATAATTCTGTTGGCCAGATGTTCGATACTTGTTATTATTTTTCTATTGGAAAATTCGATTGTGCATCCTGTCTCTACGACGTGTTGTGCTGGCTTTTCTTTGTCCGACATTTTTGGTGGTCATCATTTCTTATGTTAATTCGCCTGTTATCTAGCAACGTACGTCTCTTATTGCGAATCTAGTAGAAGTAGAATATATGCTATAATACAAATATATTTGGTTAGCTTCTAATTTGTCCTACGCGGAACGAATCTAAATGATATATAGAGATTTGCTATATAGCATAGTGAGGAATTCATACAACGTTGTAACTTAAAAAAAAATAAAAAACGTTAAAAATATGAAATTATAAATTAATTAAGATTATACGCTTATAATTGAATTGATTCGGCATTTGCTTGATGAAGATCCATAATTTAAAATAGAAATAAAACTACGGTCTTAATCTTCACTTTTAATCTTTAATCGTAACACGATAATTATTTCGCCAGCACAGTGGCTTCCTCAGGTGCTTACATCTAAAGAGTACGTTACAAACTAAGTTTGTAAGCACCTGAGGAAGCCACTGTGCTGGCGAAACAATTGTCGTGTTACGATTAAAGATTAAAAGTGAAGATTAGAACCGTAGTTTTATTTCTATTTTATTTTATACGGTTATGTTTTATGGTTCAAATTAATTCTGTTAAAAATTTAACGTGTTTGATGTATTCATAATTAGATACACGACTCTTAAATGGTTAGCAACAGTTAATCCCGTTTTTATTTTATAAAGGAATCATGATTATTATATTTATCATTTTATATTCAAGTTTGCCCAACATAAATAAACCCCCATACTTGAATCACATACTAACACAGACAATTCAAATGTAAGTAATTAATTACCTTAAAATTTATTGGTGATATTATTTAAATATTTGTGTAGACATTTCGAATGGCCTTCTCGTACAACTGTTTTGATTAAATATTGGTTATTAATTGGGATTTATAGCAATTTTTGGTCTTTATCATTTGCTTTTATTTTATAATTTAGAAGAGATATTTCTAATATTTACAACAATTACCAGCCTAACAATTCAACTTATAAAATAGCAGTAAATAAATCCTATGCAATAATCAAAATTATATAGGCTAAAATTGTTTATTATATCGAAACTCATTAAAAGTGTTTGTAAGAGTTCAACTCGAATTTCAGTAACAATACCGAAAGCGAAACCTTAATTTGGTTTTAACTTTGAGAGGATGATCATGAACGTAAAATGGTTTTGTAGCACTTACTAAAGTTTACATAAATATCTAAAAATATTACGAAGGCTTTGAAAAGATGTTACATAATACTCAAAAGCAAAACTCTTGTCTTTTATCCTGCTTGTAACAAAGCTTATCGAAGAGTATTGATTAATTTGTTTCTATTACAGTTACAACTAATACTTTTAATATTTTTAAATGGATTTTTAAGTGATTCACAAAATTGCCGCGGAAATGTTTTGCAAATAAACGAAATAATGTGTCTACATTCATACTATAAAATATACACAAAACACGACAAATAAGCGTTAAACGCACTCGCAGTGCTTATTGACAAGGAGGCGTACCAAATTTTCTCTAGGCGCACACTGGAATAATACAACGTAATATTAATTAACAATTGCAAAATGAAAAATGCAATGCAAATTTTATTGCAAGAGATTTTCGAAACGATCCCCTAACTGAAAAGCGTCATATTCTAATTGTTAAGGATACATTTACTATCGTTTTATAATATTTTAATTTCGAACATTTTCTATTTTTATATAAGTAGACCTAGGATATATAATTTAAAGATAAACATTTCCAGTTTCATAAAATATTTAATGTTAATTTTCGAGTTTAACCCATTTATTCCCATAGTTGCGTTAACGCAACACCAAAAAAAAATTTTTTTCGTACTAAAAAGTAATAATTTTGGATGTACTGTCAGTAGCATTGCGTTAATAAATATTTAGACAACCTAATAAACATTTTGGGAACGGGTAATCGCATTTTCAATTTTGAATAAAAATAAAATGAAACTATAGAGTTTTCAAGAAAAAAACTTGTGTATCTAAGTTTAAATTAAATAACATACAGCTTACTTTTTCATTTATCATTAAGAGGTTTGATATAAAAGATACCTCACTTAACATTATTTTGGAAAAAAATCAATCCCCTTTTTTCCGGAAATATTTCTCAAACGGATTTGAAACATACCGTTACGAAAGCGCAACATTGGGACAAATGGTGTAATTGTAGTCATGAGTAATATTCCTGTCTGTACATGCTTTTTCATGTCTGGGGGAAGTTTATTGAGTATACGTTGTGTGATGCGAGTTTATTCAGTTCATTTACGCTGTGGGATAGAGAAGTTGAAGAAGTTAGAGTTCATAATAGTGTTATTTTGAGGATTACAGAAATATTATACAATGGTAAGTACAACAATTTCTGAAGTATGTGTTGGTCGTTGATGTTGATAATAAAATTATTTTAGAGTCACGTGAAATATCGCGATGATCCTACCAGGCCGTTAACTTTGAAAGAACTTGAGGCAATTGTTGAAGATTTTGATCTGGATGAGGAAATTGATGTTTGTTATATACCACCCGACGTCGATGATATAACGGACGAGGAGGACATTGATGATAATGTTATAGGTGGAGTAGAAAATTTGCATGTAGATATAGCGGGAAATTTTGAGATAGTGTGTCCGAATAACGAAATTGAGATAGAGGATGGTATACATCATGAGACAGCTTTATCTACACCAAGCAAAACGGCAAAAATTGAAGACATTATTTGGTGTAAAACGCCCGTTGACAACGAATAAGATGCTACGTCAAATGAAGAAGGGAATGTACAGAATATTGTTGAGGCGCTGCATGGAAAGTCTGTGCTTGATTCCTTTATGCAAATGTTTGATAAAAATGTTGGCCAGCTTATTATTTCAAACTCCATAAAATATGCGAGAGATAATAACCGTACTTAATTCGCCTTAGATCAAAATGATCTAGAATTTTTTTTTTGGGAATATTGATTTTGAGTGGGTATCACACTCTTCCACAGGTAAAACTTTACTGGTCATCTGATGAAGATAAAGATGTTCAATTTGTGAAAAATGCGATGCCTCGAAACAGATTTCTCGACATAAAGCATAACATTCATCTTGCGGATAACAATCAATTAGACAAGGCATACAATTTTGCGAAAGTAAGACCGCTGGTTGGTCTCTTGAACAGAAATTTCTTGAAGTATGGTGATTTTAGACATCACTTATCAATTGATGAACAAATGGTACCCTACTTCGGCCGCCATTCAGCGAAAATGTTTTTGAAAGGGAAGCCGGTACGTTTCGGGTTCAAAATGTGGTTCTGGCATCTAGCGATGGGTATTTATGTCAATTTATACCTTATGCTGGAAAAACTGGTGAAAATGACAAAATAGAATTTGGTTTAGGTGAAACAGTGATCATCAATCTTTTGAACGTATTAGAAAATAAGTCGACTCATAGGTATATTTTGATAACTTTTTTACGAGCTACAAGCTATCAGTTCATCTGAAACGTCAAGGATACTTTGCTACTGGAACTGTACATAAGAACAGTATGCTGGAATGCCCTATAGAGACTTGTAAGTCTACGTGGTACAATGGATTCTCATTACGATCACCTAAATGAAATAAGCGTGGTTCGTTGGAATGACAATTCTGTGGTTACAGTAGCAACCAATTGTGAGTCTGCACTGCCTAAAGTGTTTGTGAAGCGGTACAATCGCAGAGAAAAAAATATATCTCTATACCACAACCAAATATGATTGCCAAATATAACAAACATATGGGAGGCGTTGATCTACACGATAACGCAGTTGCAAATTAGCGAATAAATATTCGTGGAAAAAAATGGTAGTAGCCGTTATTTATAAACTAGTTCTTTAACCTTTCTTCTCTCTCTTTTATATATATATCGTATTTGCCCGCTACTCCATCTGCTAAGTAATCTTTCCATGCCTGTTTTTTGATTTTCACTTGCGCTGCTACTTCTTTGTTCCACCATGAGGTGTATTTTTTTGTTCCATTACTTACACTTACACCACATATTTGTTTAGTAGTATCTATCAGGGTAGATTTAAAGTAATTCCACAATTCTTCAACGCTACTGTTTTCAGTTCCTTTATAGCCATTTGTTAATTTTGTTGTTAGTACGTGTTCATAGTTTTTTGCTGTTTCCTTGTTCCGTAGTTTATATGACTTTAAAGTTGTGTACTTAATTTTATTTTGAAGTATGTGGTTAGTTTTCTCTGTTTCACATATTTTCTCTCTAAATTTAGTTAATACTACATAGTGATCGCTCCCAATTTCCGGTCCTCTGTGTACCTTAGTATCTATGACTGTTTTTCGGTTGTTACTTTCAATTAGTACGTAATCGATTATGGATTTCCCCTTTCTGCTTTTGACTTCTCTTGTGAACTTATGTGTATCTTTGTGTTCGTAAAAGGTATTAGTAATAATTAGACTATTCATTAGGCAGAATTCCAGCATCCGTACTCCATTATGATTTCTCGTGATTTCCCCATGGTTGCCTATTACTCTTCTGTATACATCGTCTCTTAACTCCACTCTACTATTTAAATCACCCACTATATATATTTTTCCTTTTGTATTTTCTGTTGTTATTGTTAGATTATTCCAGAACATATCCTTATTCTCCTTTTTATCGTCTCCGTTGGACCATATTCTACTATCACTGTTCTGATTCTTCCACTATGTTTTTGTGTTAGCTCAATGGTTAATATTCTTTCGGAAATTGCCTCCCATTTATAGATTTCTTTCGCCATTTTCCTATTTATGATGCATCCGACGCCTGCACAGGCTCTTTGGTCCTTTGGGACTCCACTGTAGATCATTATGTGGTCATTTCCAAGTTTCATTACTCCTTTTCCTTTTTTTTTTTTGTTTCCGTTATTGCTAATACATCCACTTTCATGTTTTCAAACTCATCTCCTAGTTCCTTCTCTTTGCCATTTATGCTTTTGATATTCCAGGTCGCCAGCTTCCAGTATTCGTTATTATCATTATCCTTCTTACTCACTTTCTCTGCTCTTTCCTTTCTTAGTTTATTATTTTCTTGTCCTTTTGTTCCATTTTCATGTGTCAAACTCATATCCTTTATCTTTGCTGGTTTCATCAACTTATTTTTATTTTGTGTGGCTGGCTTTAGTTTTTTGACTTGGTCTTTACCATCTTTTCGTATATTTTATTCCAGCGCCACTCTTCTCCGTTTACAATTACTTTATTATATCCTATTTTCACTTCCTTTCCTTTATCCATTTCACTCTTTGCGTACTTTCTTATTTGTTTTTGTTTATCTCTCTCTTTTTGTGTTAAATCGTCATTGATGAAGACTCTGTCTTCCTTAAAATTCGTTAATTTCTTTTTATTTTGCATCACTTCTTCTTTTTGTAGTTCATTTCCAAATTCAATAACGTAAATAGTTTCTCCAATTTTTGTAACCTGTTTCGGTGTTATATCTAAGTTCAAATGTTGTCTTATAAAGTCGGTAATATTGTTTTTTAGCATTTCTCTGTTCGTTGTGTTTAGTTTTAACCCAGATATTACGACATTATTTTTCCGGTTTATCTTCTCCGTCCGTTCTATAACCTTCTTTATATCCTCCATTTCTTTCTTAATTATTTCATTTTCCTTTCTTATCTCTATATTTTCTCTTTTCATATTTTCATTTTCATTTTTTATCTTAATAATTTCATCGTTGATGATTCTTTGTTCGTCTCTAATCTGTTGTATTTGTTTGCTAATCGCTCTTTGATCAGCTTTCATTTCTTTTTGATTTTTATTCATCGCTTCAATCATATTTATAATTTGATCCAATTTATCCTCACTCTTAGGTGGTGTTCTGAATGTCTTTTTGCTTCTCTCAAAATCTCCCTTCGTCTCTTTCAGTGCTTTTCTCTTTTTATCACGTTCATCGGTTCAGTAATCATCGTCCTCACTACCCGCCATGATATCAACGTACCTATCGTCTGCGCTATTTGGGTTGCCTATTCGCTTTAGCGGCGTCAGTCACCGATCCCGGTCGCCCCGTCGGAGATATGGCGACTACCAGCTGTCTATGTTTTTACTTTATTTACGTACAATTTTCACAATTTTCTTAACGCTATTCTGTCTTTACTTTTACTAATGTACTCACCACGTATTAATGTATCTGTAATCAATCTTTTTACTTCTTAAATGTTCAATATTGCCCAACTATTGGGTGAAATTATTGGAACGGTCGTGCTATACGTCTACACACTAACACACTTTGTAAGAATTCTGATTAGTAAGAAGTAAATTGCTGTTGAACAAACAATACTAAATTTACAAAATACGCACTGGATCAATACAATCATTAGTCTATGAAATAAACGCTTTCATGTTTCGAATTAAAAATTGCACATATTAAAATGGTTCATCCTACCTTCAACAGAAAATGTTTCATTAGTTTCACTATGAAACACAGGTTTGTGTTCAGCTAAATATTCCTTTGAACCAAACCCCAAGCAACAAAAAGTGCACGCAAAAACATTTTCAACGTCCTGTTTTGCGATGGGAACAAAATCCATTTCTGCATTTTCAAGATTATCTTCATATTTCTCACCAAAATACACCAATACCTCTTCACCTTCCTCAATTCTGCGAGTGCTACAATAATATAGTTTGCCATTATATTGAAGCGGTAGTAAATTTTGTTCGTAAATATTTCTGGCAGGATTGATGTATTGCAATTCAGATGCTCTGATTTATCATCACTAACCACCAACCGTCCTCCTTTTATTCTCAAAGTCAGTTCTGTTGAATTAAGTCCATTAAAAGGGCCAAATCTTACATCTTCAGGTATAACTTTCAAAGAGGAAATTCCCAAATCTCCATATGACTCTGTAGTTTCCAACGTATATTTCGGTAATTCTCTTGCTCTGGCATATGTATTATGAGAAGAAGGGTTTTTGTTCAAAATATGTACGACCACTCTGCATTTGGTGCAATAATCCTGATAGACTTTGTGGCAACGGTTACAAACTGTTAAACAAATTCCTTCATACAATCTCGCAAAATTAAAAAAGGCATTTTAAATTTAGAGAAAAATTATAGAAAAAAGATTGAAGTTTTTTAAAATAGATCTTTAAATAAGTTTATGACCAATCTATTTGTATAAGAAGTGAGGTGTTTGATAAAAAATGCTTTAAAACTAATTATTTTGTACTACATATTTGTGAATAGTTTTATTATCAGATATTTATATCACGATAATACATTACAATATACATAATAAATATATATTTCAGTGTACATTATGAAATAAGCTTTATAGTTGGCGTCGGAATATAAT
Organism: Melolontha melolontha; assembly: GCA_935421215.2. Taxonomy (NCBI): domain Eukaryota; kingdom Metazoa; phylum Arthropoda; class Insecta; order Coleoptera; family Scarabaeidae; genus Melolontha; species Melolontha melolontha. The sequence goes on from OW285243.1 coordinate 10,754,357, forward strand.
TACTGTTATCATAAGAATACAAATGTACTTACACAGCAGTTCATTACCGAATTTAATTTGTTTATCATCATAATTAACTCCATCTCCTATTTTAATATTGTTGTTTTCCGTGTCATTTATTTCAGATGAAGGTAAGTCTGTTTTGATATGATCTACAGAAAGCGTTTCATATTCCGTTAGTTTGCCATTGCTAACATACCCATTTAATTCACCATTGCTTTTATAAATAATTAATTAAAAATGTGTAGATAGTCGAGTATAATACGATTTTGTATTACCTTGTAATTATGACAGTTGTCTAAGGCTAATTTTTTGACTTCTGTCATTTCCCTAAACTTGACAATTTATGTTAGTGTTGGGCACTCGTTAAAAGTGAAATAGTACCATTGTGCGTAAAAAAAATTTTATACAATGAAATTATATTTATTTATTTTTTTTATTTAAGGGCACACAAAGTGTTATTATATTGGTGTTTTCGACATATTTCATCATTAATTAGCTACACTGTGTACGTATCGTGCGGACAAAGTTTTCATGCCTGGTTGCCATGGCAACTTAGCGTTTATTATATATAATATGTTAGATTCTACTGTGGTGAATGCTTGGAAACTGCACAGACTTGTATACACAGAGAAATCCATTTCGCAGCTGCATTTCAGATCTGAACTTGTACGAAGCCTCATTAGTCCTAACAAATGTAAAACACGATCTGTTCGAGGACGTGGTTCCAGTGCATCTCTATCATCCAGTGCACGTTTAGATAATTTATGTTCGTCAGTTTGTTGTCCAGCGTCGCAAGTGGAACAACTGTCACTTTTAGAGTGTCCAAAACTTAAGTTAAATCTGGTTACAAATATCTTGCGGTAGGAACTTTGTTTATATTTGAATATCTCAGGACGTTGTTCTACTTCACACTCTTGTAAGTAAAGTTTGTACATGATGTTAATATTCAGTATTTGAGACAAGTATATCTTGTATGGATTGTGATTTCTAGAATAATGTGATGCCTCCGTTGGAAATTTATTTATGTGTTCAATAATACAATTTACCACATCGCTATGTAGTTTATGCGGTCTGTGAAGGTGGCGTCCTCGTAAATCCGGCGATGGAGCACACTGTCCACCTTTTAGTTATTTTTTGAATTACTTCAATTTTTTTCTGCTAAATTGATAGAGAGAGCAAAGTGCCTCTTTACATACCGATTCAACCTTTTTATTGTAAGTAATGGAATAATGAAAAGTGTGCTGCTTCATTTTTTTAGCATTTCTTCTGTGTCTTCCTATAGGTGAAATTGTAATACTTTTGAATAATAAAGCATTCTTTGCGTTCACGTCTAAAGAATAATAATTTTGTAAAATACGTTTCCTGTCTTCAAGATTGATTTTTTCGGAACACTTAAGGCGGCAGTTTTCTTTACATAATGTACCATACTTTATTTGTTTAGGTGCTACTATCTTTCCAGTTTGTGGCAAGTAGCCTTTTCCCTATTCTCTTGCTTTAGCAGCTTTTTGCCTTTTCCAATTCTGTGGTGCACTTTCCCTTTTCCTAGAAGCCTTTTCTTTTATTTCAAATATTTTCCTCTTAACTCTCTCCTTTTTTTCTATGAAAATATTGCAGAAGTCTTCTCCAGTAACGTGCTTAATACGATCCGTTTCGTACAGTCTTTTTTCAGACACATACAATTCTCTGGAATCATCTATATCAAATACTTTTCTCGCCTTCTTCTTTTTTGAGACGTATGGTTATTATTTACTTCCTCTTCATGCAAGTTATCTTCTGAATCCCATTCCCTATCACCTACCTCATCACTGCTATCTGTAAATATATATAGGCTTAGTAATCAACAACCTAGGCAGATGAAGCATAACACTAGCATTCGTATAACTCAGTGTCCATGTATTTAAAAATTGGTAGATCATCCACAGAATTTAATCGAAATACCATGTATTCTGCTAAAACCTACGTTTCTTACAACTGGAGGCCACCATTTTGAGCATTTAATTTGAATAATTTCCGTTGTGTACTATTGTAGTATTTACAATATGGGTTTGTAAAATTTGTTTCAACTATCATTTGATGTAAATATCTCACTTCCGGTATCAGTTAGTATTGATTTATTAGTAATTCTAACTTTGTCGTCCATACTTATATAGAATATTCTAGGTCAAAAAGATAAACATCAAGCAAATTATCAGGAAAGTTAATTTCTCAGAGTTACCAAATTAAATATTTGCTTCAATCATTTATAGCCACGTAGTATATATTTATATAACTATATAATAGAACGAAATATCGTATATATCTTTTGCTGTTGATCTAAACAATAAATTTGTACGTGTAGAAATTTGAATCAAAACGTAATATGCACTAAATAAAATCTATCAGTAATATAAACCGATAGCGCCATCTACGGTAATTCGAGTTCGAACGAATGTCGAGTTATCGATGGAAACGATGTGCTGCGTTTACCACGGCGAGGATCTTAAAGTAATAATTCACGGTCTTTACGATCACCGGATAAAAGTAATAAAGACTCAAATGAACGTCGGTCATTCGGGAGAGGTTTTACGTCTCGCGTAATCGTGAAGCTATATGACGTAAATGTACTTTGTTACGGTAAGTATGTTATTTTTCAAGCGGGTACAGAAAAAGGACTTTTTAAGCATGTACTTCGCATAAGTCGCTGTAAAAGTATCCAATACAAGCAAAATCCATATAGGTTAATCTAATTGTTTTTACCTAGCCCCGTCAAAATTTCTACTCAACAGAAAATTTTACCAACGAATGAAAAACATCTACGAGTATCGTTGGCGTTGTGTGTTGGCGTGTGGACGTGTGGACGTGTCAAACTTTAGCCTTTCCACATCTCTTCAAAGGTTCCGATCATTTATCTAGCGCCGTTTGTACGACCTTCAACGATATTGAGGCTGCTGCTTTTATTAAATTGTCTTTTAATGTTTCAACGTCACCGTGAGTCTTGGATTCTCACGCCTTAGTTTTTAAAATATTCCATGACAGATAATCCATTTCGTTTAGATTAGGACAGTCAATTTGGTAATTAACTTGCTTTCGTTTTTACCCCTTGTTCACAGAAGAATTTGGAATCAGCAACTTTCGCAATTACAAATTTCCTCAATAAAACGCTTCTTTTGTAGTTATTAGGTCCTAGGCTTGAGGAAACAAATTTAATCTGGAATCCTTTCTAGAAATCCCAAAAATTAAGATTCAAGACTATTCCGAGAAAATTTCCTAAATACCTTTACTTTAGAACTGAGGGGAGTCATCTTCCGATAGGAGTTGACTACCATATTTCATTCAAAACATTTCAATTGAAATCTCTTTTTTTTTTTACTTTTCTTGACCTGTAGTGGGTTATTACTAGAGTGGACCAATTCGGAGCGAAAGCAGAGGAGGACTAACGTATTGGTTCCCGCATACGAAACATTATTAATATCTAGAGATATACTATCACGAACGGTGCTGTTATTATGTTAGATACAAAAAAAATGTAAGACGGTTTTTCTAGATTATGAAACGTTCTCGATGATACGTATAAAAAATAAAATCTAAAATGTATGTAATTAGATGATTAAAAAAAAACCTGCCGTCTTATGCGTTTTCCGTGACTTGAAAATCTGGAGAAGCGCGATGACATATTGTTAACAGAAGGTGCGTTTCCAAAGTTATTTCTCGAAAACGCGTCCGCCGTGAGGAAAATATGTGCTTGTGTAAAGAAAACTGTCGCTCCACATCTAGTGATGTGATGTTTGCATAATTAAAATAATCTTTGAAACAACTTAACACATCTGTAGACGAACCTTCACAAATTTGTCTAAGTCTGGCAAAATCTAAATCTTTATCTAAAACACTTTCAAACTTACTTAAAATACACTCATTTCTTGCATCTTCTATCGAACATAGCTGTGCGTGTGTATCTTTCACAACTAGCACTGATTCCTGTAACGATAGCGAAGAATTTTGTACACCACTTTTGAAATTACCAGCGCAGTATATTCTTCTATTTGTCTGCTAGCTAATAAAATTGAGGATGGCGATTGATTTGGTTCCATTTTTCGCACCATAACATTAAGTACAGATCTTTTTTTGCAATCAGTTGTTTCATCCACACTCAACCACACTTTTTTATTTTTCAGATCAGCCTTAATTTTATTTTCTAAATGTACACGAACAGATTTTAAATAACGTCGTAAGTGGGTGCAGCTCGGTAATTCTACATTGCCATATTTTTCAAGAAATGAAATAAACGAATCATTGCGTAACAAAGTAAACGGCAAATTACACACAACCATCATTGTACACAAATCAAATAAGAACACTTCGTATTTTGTATTGGCACCAGTGTTTCTATGTTTATGTTTTGCGCTATGCACGTGGCGTTGCAAATTTGATTTTGTTAAATGGTTTATATATATATTGCACACTAAACATTTTACATTTACCCCATTGTAAGATAAACTAGGATGGTTCTCAATAAACCTATTGACTAACTTTGATGATAGCGGTTTTTTTACTGTACGCTCCTTCAACATTATTAAATACACAGAATACACTTTCCTGTTGCTATTATACGTGTACACACGATGACCGTGAACAACAAACTAAGTAATCGTATGTGCGATGGGGCACACGGGAACCAATACGTTAGTCACGCCTCTGCTTTCGCTCCGAATTGGTCCACTCTAGTTATTACCAACTCTTCCTTAGTTTTGTATTTTGAATTAGTTAGTAGTTTACCACAAGGAAACTTTCTAAAATTTTTGTTATTTATTGGGCACGTTTGTAATATGTCAGACACTAAAAGTTATTATTATTTTTGTTGAAAGTATACCGTATATATAGTTAGTGGATTTCGTTAATTGTTTTGACGGTTTTGACAGCTGTTAGCACCCTTGAAACACGAGAGCGCCCGTCTCTTGCTCTGGCTGAGACAGAGGATTCTTCAACCGTACTTTTAAATAGTACAATAAACACATTTCCAGTATATATTCAAAGATTCTATTAAACGTAAAATATTATTCGACTTTTTCCGGATATGTGAGATGCATTTACTGCAATTCGATTTTCCTTAACACAGTCAAATAAGGTTTGACAATTTGTTCTCGACTGTATGTATTGTGAAGTATAAACGTCCAAAACCGCCAAACCGAGTATATTGAAATAAATTATGCTAGTCCGGTAGTAGCTGATCTATAATTTACGTTATTTGTGTCTCTGTTTAATGTTGTGTTGGCGGTTAGTTGACTTGCCAAAAACTTTTGTTAAATTTATAGTGTATTGTTTTTTAATTTTGATATTTTTGGGACTTTAGTTTTTTGCTATATGTTTTATATTTTGTGTATTTTAATTTTTACAAATACTGTACTATACATGTTCTTTTTTTAAGTTAACGTGGAACCATTATAGCTTCTTACAGTAACCTTAATATTTTAAATTTAAATTTTATCAAGTTTGATATGTCTATTTACATCGTTGCCAATTTTTGACTCTAGATTCTGTGAGGATTTTGTTATTGCTGTATACATTAATTTATTGAATGTCGTGTTTTCATTAATCTTGTCGCATCTCCTGCTGAAGCAACAAATTTGTTATGAAATATAGAGAGATTGAAAATAAATGTCTTCGCACAAGGTCTGTTGGGATAATAATTGTTTTAAATAAATTATGTGTTTTTCAATAAAATATATTTAATTTAAGATTTAAGTAAGAATGAAACACAGAAATATTTGACAATTTGAATAATGTTACTGGTGTATAACTGGTTGCATACTATGCCACCGCCATACATTTATGCATTATGCATTATACTTATATGTAATGGCAAGAGCAAAACCCGATATATAATATAAATACTGTAAATTCAAACCTGTTTTCCAATACCAATGTTTTCAATGAAATATTACAAATATATTTAATACATAAAGCTAATACAAACTGCTTCTGCGGATTTAATTAACTGAATATTAATGAATACATTAAATAATATATCTATGTGTCAATAATTATGAATTTCTACATTTTTCATTGTTGGGGAAAAGAAAACTTGTTTTAATGTCTTTGTGAAACTGTTCACCTTGTTCTTCACTCGTTGCACCAAGATGATCAGAAAAGTACATAATCAATATGGCTGTTGAGAAAATGCACCGAAACACTCATTCTACGCCCTAGATTTACAAAACGTTGTAACATTTCCTCCACAATTTCCTTATAGTTCTGAGGCTTCTTGTTGCCAAGAAAGTTTTCTGTCACTCGTTTGTATGTCAACCATGCTGACTTCTATAACTCGTACGTTGACTGAGGAAAGGTGTCATCCTGCGTATGTTCACGAATCTGGGGCCCCTTGGAAATATCTGCTGCTATCTTAATTTCAGTTTTCTATGGAAACTTTGCAACTAGAAATTTCAAACAATCACTGTTCCTATTCAGAGCAGTTACAAATTGTTTCATCAAGCCTAATTTTATATGGACTGATGCTAGAAGGATATTTGAAGAAGAAGCCAACGGTTCATAAACATTTGTTTCTCCAGGAACCAAATTGCTCCCCGGTGACCAATTTTTTTTATCCAAACTCTAATCTAGTCCTACTGTCCCATTCACAAAGGAAGCAAGGATTTAGTAAATCCCGCTTGCTGGCTAGGAAGACCAGATATCACTTTTAGATCACCACAAACATTCCATGGTTATGTTCCAAATACCTCACCTTTTCTAGTAAAACTTTCAAAGTATCGTACAATTCTTTTAAACTAAATGAGTCATCTACTGGAACAGAGGGTAGGTAATTTCTACTGTACAACAGAACCACTTTTGAACTTGCCTTTGAATTATCAATAAAAAGTCTCCCCTCATGAGGCTCATATAAGGTATTTGTAGCATTAAAACACCAGCTATGTTGGTACAGAACAGCAGTTTATCAGAGTGTTCGAAGAAGGGTAAGAAATCTTTACCCCGCTGCCTGCAAAATGTAACAGAAGTTCCAGGTGCCCTGCTTTTTTCCTTTAATATCCAAGCAAGAAGTTCCGAGCTGCTCGGTAAGTACAAATCTCTTACCATATCAGTTAGTTCAGCCTCTGTAAAATGTTGAGTGTGCTTCGAGTCTTGAAGTTCACCAGAAGGTTGAAAGTCTGCTGTTTGCTGATGACCATGGCTCACCTTCTTCAATGCTGGAGCTTGAACAGCTTTCACCAAGGTTTTCAGGCCGCGAAGGAACAGGCACTTTTTACTATGTGAAATGGAACGAATTGCTGAGTTCAAATTACTGGGTTATTTTAAAGCACTCTTATTCTTCCCTGTTGTACCAGCAACGTTGCGCAGGCAAAAAAAGCAGTCTATATTGTGGTCTTTAGGTTCATGCCACAACATTGGTATACCAAACGCCAACGATTTCCGTTTGTCATAAATCCACTGTCTTTCGGTACATAAAGGAGATACGTAATAATAAGGTTTACAAGTATTTTTATCAAATTGTGTTACATTTCTGCTGTGTTTTTGTCGAGTATAACTACTGCACGTATAGCAAAAGGAATCAGGACTATTCACGCGACGATGTCGATCAAACATTTTTCTCGCACACATTCAAACTAAGTCGAATTCAAAACTCGACTTTTTCACAAAAAAAAAAGATTTTAAATTCCAAAAACTAAGAAATAAAATACTAAAATAAATGTAATTTAACTGTTACGCCCCTGGCGCATATCAGTGAATACAATAAACAGTATCAGTTAAAAGTATAACCCCCCCCCCCCCCTGTATTAACAGGTAAGAAATTAAAGTAAATAAGATATGAATTAAATTAAATTCGTTTCTGAACTAGTGATTCGGTAGCACACAACTAAGTATATTTGATTCTGGGTCCTTTACAATAAGGTTATAACGATCTTAATTAAATGAAACAGAAACGTACCACAAAATAACACTTAACCAGTACGAAAGCTCATCGGAAGGATGAATGCCTCGTATAGAATAACAATACAAGTTTCACCTGTCCACTAAAGAAGTTAGCCAACCAGTATAAATAATACTACAAGAAAATAAATCGTAACTTGGTGTGTAACAACCCTATCTACTAATTACACATTGATTAATGCATTGATGGGCTAACTAAGTTACATGCAAATTATTAAGAAAAACTGTGCGAATAACTATTGGCTGAACAGTAATGAATCGACTGTATCTGCTTAAGAATTAATACAATTAAAAATTTCTCATTACGACAACCGAGCTCTATTACAATTGATATAAATTAATCTGACAGAATCATTACGATGCTAACCTCTATGACAGGTTCAAATTGCCTCGAATGCACAAAATTAACTAATAACTGGATTTTTTTCGAGCCTTTACGTAAATGAAATGTGAACACACATATATAACCACCAGAGGTTAGGAATTGCACTTATATTTTTAACAAAGTATCGACTAAAAATTCTAACACCTACTAGTATTGTCTTCGCTACAGCCTAATCTACGAACTTAATGGAAATGCCCTCCAAGGGGATTCTGATGAATACAATTTCTTAAACTCGAAAGTTCGCCATGTTGGTGACGCCGATAAATGTTCTAGAACGTTTTTTTTTGCTGCGACCATGTCTCGGGAAAATTTCTCTAATGAGGGTGAAATGAAGCCGTTTTCACACGGACTTCATCCGAAATTCGACAACCCTGAATTGTCCGTAGATGGATGGTAACGAGAACGCCAATCGCCTGGTATTAGCGAAGTCCCAAGTGTCGAAACCGCAGGAGAAAATATAAATACAGGCCTACAATAAAAATAAATCGTAAAGGATAAAAGACAACTGTTAGACAATGTTCAAATGATTAAGATATTTCTTACCGCAAGTGCCTTATTCGTACATAAATAAGAACCAAGTAATGCAACGAACGCTCAACGAGGGAATGCAGATAGACGCACGCAGCCGGTCACGCGTCGGACATGAACATCGGACAATTCAAAAGTTAACCCTTAAGCAGGGGCGCCGGCTTTTTTTACGTAAGTAGTCGCAAGGAGCACTTAGTGCACCTAACTTTTAAAGTGCTGTAAAACTATTAAAAATGTAAAAGTAATATAATTTGTATTTGTGTTTATTTAGTATATGTCTAAAATATATAAATTGTGCGTAATACACAAAAAAAAACATAATAGGAAATATATATATGTATTTTAAAATATGGGATACAGAAATAAGAAAAAGAAATCTAATTTCTTACAAACTATGAAACAAAGTAAAAAGAAAATAAATACACTGAAAAGAATAAAAACATTAAAAAGAAGTCAAATTTCCAGAAATACAACAAAAATTTATTTCAAAAACTAAGAACTATTCTAATCTTCATCGATTTCTTTTGAGCAATTTTCGCAAGTATACTTGATGAGAATATGTTTCATACACGCAAATTTTCTACAAGTGCTACATGTTATTGTCGTGTTTATTCTTTTTGCTTTCGGACAGAAACAACAACGATCTCTACTTTTATCTTCTGGGATAACTTCTTGGACTTCTTCTGTGACCGTATATTTTGACAGAATGGATTTTATGTTCGTTGGCAGCGCCATAATTGTGGCTCGTTCCCTTAGATGTAATTTCATCAAATTCAACGACAAAGATTTCAAAAAGACTCTCCTTGTTTGTAGTGAATCAGGATGAGAGGCATTATAAATAATTTGAGTATTGATTCCTGCTATATTTAGCAGTGAAAAAAATATAGCTCACGGCCACCTTCTGTTCACCTTGAAACAGAATATGAGTTACACAATTGATCGACTGTATCAATTCCTCCTTTTGCTGAGTTGTAAAAATGTATTATTTCCGGTTTATTTGATTCTTGGTCTATGGAAAAGTCGCTATGCATTGTGGAAATTAGTATAACTCATTTATTCTTTTTCGTGCCATGGGATACCATTGTAATATCTTTTTGAAATCCAAATATCGAGCTTTTGACGGCCTTATTTTTATTTGGTAAAAATTCCGGGGGAATTCCCCTTTTGTTTTTTTTAAAGTGCCTACCAGTGTGATGTTGTCCTTCAAAAGAGTTTCAGCAAGTGGTATACTAGTGTACCAATTATCGTATGTCAAGTTGCGATTTTTTCTTTTGACTGGTTCTAATAATCTATGCACGATATCTGCTGGTGTATTTTGCTTTGCATAAGGTCCATTTGGTTGTTTGCCGCAGTAAACTTCCAGATTTTGGGTATAAAATGTTTTTGAATCACACATTGCAAAAATCTTAATACCATATTTTGCCGGTTTATTCGGTATATATTGTATAAAGCTACAACGGCCTCGAAATGGTTCTAATTTCTCGTCGATGGTTATAAATTCCCCAACCGAATAGTTCTTTTTGCAGTTAGCTACAAAAGTATCTAAAATAGACCGTATTGGTGCTAATTTATCTACTTTTCGTGTGTACGATCTTGTTTCCTTGTCATCGAACCTAATGCTACCCAAGAGAAATAAAAATCTTTTGTAACTCATACAGCCGCGAAAAATTTCGATGCCAGTTCCATCGTCTATCCATAACTCTTTAAAGTTAGTATGATTTGCCTTTTTAACCCCAGAGAGATAAAGGAAGCCCAGAAATGCCAGTAGTTCAGCTCTTGTCACTGTCTTGGCGTCTTTTTCTCTTCCATATTTGGGAGTTTGGTGATTTCTAATATATAGGTTAGTATACATTAGAATTTCATCAATCATTTGCATATCTATAAATTTATTAAAGGCTGTACATTCATCAGGGATATCTCTTGCAAGGTGTGTTGGCACAGGTATAATTTTGATGATGTTTCGAGTTGCAGTTTTACTAAACTTAGAAATAATTGGATTTTTATACCATTTAGTATGTTTATCTCTTCCTACAAAAAAGTCTTGGGCCTCCATACTTTCGTCGTTATGTTCTACCTCACTTTGTGCTGAGTCACTATCAAGTTCACTCTAATGAATTATTTCTTCTTCAGTCTCCTCAGACTCAGCACAATAGGTGTCACTCTCCCTTTCAGAAGGAATATCCATGTCATCGTCGTCATTTTTCAAATAGTAAGCAAGTTCTGAATCTGTCAATTTCTTTGGATTTTGTGGCACCCTGAAAGTAACAGTTATTGATTATTATAACTATGAAACAATCTTTATAAATAAAATCAAATCGTTAAAAATGTATAATATTATCTATAAAACACGTTGATAATAAATAATTGACTAATAGTCGAAAAAAGAAATTACTTACATAAGTAGTCGCGCCGGAGCACGTTGTGCACCGCTGGAACATGCTTTTGTATTTACGTCCATATCTCACAACACACTGATTCCAACTAACCATAAACGCTAGTACAGAATGACGACACCCTACCCGTAGGTTAGGTAGGCGGATGCGGCTACTCCTATCTAAATAAGCGAGTAAATTCCTGTTTTACTGAGAACGGAGCATGTAGTGCCCCCTTGCGAGTACTTAAGGGTTAAGGGCGACATCTATTGCACGATTCTATGCAAGCAAAACTGCTTGCGGCACCACAAAGAACGAAGAACGATTTAATTAAGTAAAATGTACCTTTTTTTTTCTAACACGTAACAATTATGATATAACATATGAGCATCAAGGTTAGATTTCCCTCACTGTATATTTTTGTAATACCATAAATATCAACATAATTTTAAAAATAACGCACGCCTAAATTTTTATTTAATAAAGTTGATAGTTAATATTCAGTTTAGTATTAAAAATATATATTTCGAAATAAAGCTAATATGTATTTTACAAAACATAAAGATAGATAACAAGATATTTTCTTGCATCAAAACTTTAATGTACAGAATCAGTTACATTAAAACTTTGCCTAATCTAATTTAACATTAATATTCTGCTATTACTATGACTTTGATGCAAAAAATACATACATCTAATACATCTAATCAATTGTAATTTTTTATTGTTGTACCACGTTGGCTGCGCCAAATAATATAATGAGATACTCTAATAAAAGATTGTATATTAATTTAAAGCACTCAATATAAAATATTAGAATTTTCAAATATCGCGCCAATAGATCTAGTAATTTTACAATGCCAATGTTATCGATCCGGTACTCCAAATGTTATGGAATTATTGACATGGACATAGGTCTACATATTGCTGTGGACTTTCCCCATAAATATTATAAAAATTGAATTATTTTATTATTTTATGAATGCACATTTATTTTGAACTTAAATATATATTTAACTTGCGCAGTTGGAGCAAGCCGTTTGTTCTGCTGTGGACGATTGTAAAACTGTATTTTTTTATGCGGAAAGATTAATCTTTATCTTTTTATTAAGTAACTTCGGGTTTATTTTTTGATTTAATTATGGTTGGTGCTGTGTTAATTTCATTACCGCTATTTAACGAGTTTGCTTATCTCGTAATTATTATATTTTTACACTTTCTTACCCATGTGTCTTGAATATATTTTTTCCGTAAGTAATATATTATTAAAAGATATCTTATTATATTTAAAAGAGTTGAATACTGTATTTTCTATTGTATTAATATTATCGAATTGAGATTTTAGCCTTAGTTATTTGATATAGATAACAAAGAAGGTTTTTAACATTTCTAGTAAAAAAAATCCTGTAACTGTAGAATTTAGTACGTTTGTTTATCAAGGGCATTTTTTGTTACATGTGGTTGCACATGCGTTAGAGTTTGCTTCGGTCTGTCAAATAGTTTGTTTATTTCGATTTTGTTTTTCTTGGGAGAAATTAAAAAGTTTCTTTGTAATTTATTATTTTTAATTTTGATCGGCTGTCATAAAGAAAGTTTAGACGTATGCTGCGGTCATTTCCATGCGTTATTTTTACCTTTATAATATTTTAAATTAGGCAATATTTTTTTTTAAATTTTTGTATTAAAGTTTCATTTAAATTTTATTGTGTTTATTATTATTTAATCTTATTTCAAGAAGTTTACAAGTAACCTAAAGACATATAATTATAGCATTTGTCAATACTCTTTTACTGGCGCAATAAATAAATTTTGTAGAAGAGACAACCACTTTTCCGATTGAAACCCTGAGAGGAAAGCAGTCCCATTTTTTGAAATCAAACCGACTGAGTATCCTAGCTGGATAGATTTGTCGTGAATTGTGAATAAACAAATTTCAAGATCACAATTCATAGCATATTTTTGGCTGAACCAAGCGTGGGGCGAACAGAAAAAGCAGATATAATTTTAGCAAGGCCAACGTTGGAATTAAAGCAGTATTAGAAAGTTAAAAATAGAGCACATACAAGATGGAAGGTATCTCCGGAGTACAGCAAAGAAGTGAGCAACTGGTGGAGGTAGCGAAGAAAAGAATAGGTCCAATAAGAACCGTACATGAAGAGGGGCACGAAGGAGTAAACAGGGATAAGATTATGCTGGATATGTTAATGAAAATGCAGGCTACAATGGAAATAATGATGGGAAAAGAGAAAGAAATTCAGGAAACTATGGTAAGAGAAAGGGAAATGGAAGAGGAAATGGATATAATGATTGATAAAATTATGGCATTAAGTAAAACTAATCAAGAAGAGGATATAATAAGGGGCATGGACTCGTTACAATTATCAAACGAACAAAATTTGGATGAAAATATTATGGTATTAAATAGTAAACTGTCCGAAGAAGTCGGAAAAAGAGAGGTTGCAGAATTACAGATGAAATACATGGAGAAACAGTTAAGAAAGGAAATAGAGCAGGTGAGAAAAGAGAAAAATGAAGTAAATATACCCGCATATATTCCTGTTCCTGTACAAAGTGAAGTGCTACCTAAATTTTATGGGATGTCAAACACAAATCCCATGTGATTCCTAAAGAAAATCAAAGCCAGTTTGGAGGATGTGCCAGGGGATGATAAAAAGTTGCAAAAGATAGGAAACTTTCTGAAACATGACGCTATGGTATGGTGGGAGATGGTGTCAAACGAGGTAACCACAATGGAAGAATTTAAAGCCAGGTTCACGAATCAATTCTGGGGAAGAAATAAGCAGACTAGGGTAAGACAAGAATTATTATTTGGTAGATATAATGTCGGAACTAATGAATCGAGAGAAACTTATGTTATGAAAAGGTACTCGGTTTTAAAATATTTAACCCCTAGAATCAGTGAAGTAGATATGGTTTCACAATTAAGTAGACACTTTGATGCTCAAGTCAGTCAGGCGGTAGCCATACACGATGTCAATGATATGCAACAATTTATCGAATTATTAAAGAGGTTAGATGATTTGGAGCGAAGTAAAAGATATAATAATAATTATTTTGATAGAAATATTAATAGAAATTAATATTCTAGATTTAATTTAAATAATACCCCTCCGAGTTCTCAAAGACCTATTAATAATAATAATACTCAAAGAAATATTAATAGAATGGCTTCTCCAAACAGCATAAGATATAATTCAAATAAAGATAATGTAAATGATAGTATAGATACTAAGGTATAGATACTACACAGGTGCTAGGTATAAAGATACAAGGCCTAATTGAATTTAGAAGTTAAAGTAGATGATAAAAATAAATCAGAACTTGCTTGTAGTAATGATTTTTAGTAAGGCCAACCAAAAAGAGTGAAAGTTTTGCATTGTTTTATGATAAGTCGGATTGCGCAATTAATACGGTTTTGCCAAACATTAATATAAATATAGAAAAAAGGGAATGTTTTTGTTTAATTGATTCTGGTAGTGAAATGTCATTTTTGGATGAAAAGGTTGTTGAAGGGTTAGTTAAGTATAAAGAAGGCAAATATGTACCCATAAGTAAAATTACTATAGTATCAGCTACGAAAAAAATTATAGCTGTAGTTAATAAGATTTATGTCGTCGAATTTAATATAGAAAATAATAAATTTATCGGAGAATTTATAGTAGTAAAAGTTTTAGGTAGAGATGGAATACTGGGAATAGATTTGTTGGATAAAATTAATACTATAATTGATATTAATAAGAAGAAAATAATAATTAATAATAATAATGTGCAATGGATCCAGGAGGCTGGAGATGAAGAGAAGATTATAAATAATATGCAGAAAATAAACTGTATTGATAAATTAAGTAATATGGAAGAGGCTGAAGAAGTTGGTGTA
The DNA here is from genome assembly GCA_935421215.2 of Melolontha melolontha. Taxonomy (NCBI): domain Eukaryota; kingdom Metazoa; phylum Arthropoda; class Insecta; order Coleoptera; family Scarabaeidae; genus Melolontha; species Melolontha melolontha. Next base: position 10,769,460 of record OW285243.1, read on the forward strand.
TTAGAAGGAAAGGAATTAATGATGTTGGAAGATATGGAGAAAGAAAACGAGGGAGAAGTGGAATTTCCCGAAGATATTGATTTATTGAAAATAGATTGAAATGAAGAATATGAAAAAGAAGTTAGAATAATAATATAGAATTAGTAAATAAATTTCCCAGTATTGCCAGAAATTATCGACATTCGTTAGAAGTAGATGAAACAATACCTTTTAAAATTAAGAACTATCCAATCCCAAAGGATATTCAACAACAGGTAGAAGAGGAAGTGAAGAAGTTGTTAAATGATGGAATACTTGAACGTGGTAAAACGAGGTATGTAAATCCGTTAGTTGTGGTTAAAAAGAAGTCAGGAGACATTAGATTACATCTGGATGCGCGCAGACTTAATGAGCGGACAAAAGCTCAATTTGAAACTCTGATAACAATAGAAGCATTATTGGCGAAATGTGGCAATGCAAAAGTATATAGCAAATTGGATTTGAGGAGAGCTTTTTGGTTGGTGCCTTTGGAAAAAGAATCCAGGAAATATTGTGGCTTTATGGTGAACGGTAGAGTATACCAACTTAGGACTGTACCACATAGTTTAAGCAGTTCTGCAGCGGCGTTAATAAGGGCCATGCAACAAATATTAGAACCTTACGAAGTGTATGTGGTACATTATATAGATGATATTTTGATTTATAGCAGGAATTATCAGGGACACTTGGAATATGTTAGAAAAATAATGGAAGTGTTGGTAAGTGAAGGATTGAAACTAAATATAAAGAAGTGTGAATTTTTTTTAAATGAAATAAAGTTTCTAGGGTATAAGTCCTAGAGATGTCAGTGTCGATCAAATTAGGTTGGAGCTTATTAAACAGTATCTTTTACCTAAAAATGTAAGAATGTTAAGAGGGTTCTTAGGCATAATTAATTATTATAAACGTTTTGTACCATAACTGGCACGAACAAGTGCACCGTTGTATGAAATACTTAAAAAGAATGAGAAATTTAAATGGAATGATGTAAGAATAAAAGCTTTTGAGGATTTAAAGAAAGATTTTTATTTTAACTCTCAATTACACTCCTGAGGAAGTAACAAATTCGTTATGAAATATAGAGTGAAATAAAGGAGTTTTTTTTTACTTGACAGACCGCTCACCCGTTAATTAATTTTTACTTATATATATATATATATATATATATATATATATATATAGTAAATCAATCAGTCGGCGATTAAAGGTCTGGTTTACTTCAAAGTATATATATTTAAAACAACCCTACATGTTTCGGCAATGATGCCTTTATCAAGGATATAAAAGATATAAAATATAAATTGTCATTTATATTTTATATCCTTGATAAAGGCATCATTGCCGAAACATGTAGGGTTGTTTTAAATGTATATACTTTGAAGTAAACCAGACCTTTAATCGCCGACTGATTGAATTTACAATATCATACCAAGGTCACGAAAATATTATATTTATATATATATATATATATATATATATATATATTTAGTGTTTAAAGAATTTTGTTTTTCTTTTTTATTTTATTGGCCGTGTTTTAATATTAAAAATAATAGATTTTTATTGGTTTTAGCGACCTTTTATTGAATTTAGATATCTGTTTGCGACGTTTCGACTTTTATCAATTCAGTCATTTTCAAGCATCTGGAAACAAGAATCATTACAATGAACATGAGAACTGTGTTTGTTTTGTGTGATATAACAATTGAATTAACCATTTTAATTTAAAAAGGTATATAACCCCTTACCAAAATTATTAGTCGTATCCTAAATACGTATTTCGACAACTAAGTTGTCATCATCAGTAGGTAAAAACTACTAATTAAAAGTCACACATGGGGCACAGTAAAGTAACATAAACGCTTCCGCACAACTACTATACACTGCAACCCTGTAAAGACTCTTTACAGGGTTGCAGTGTATAGTAGTTGTGCGGAAGCGTTTATGTTACTTTACTGTGCCCCATGTGTGACTTTTAATTAGTAGTTTTTACCTACTGATGATGACAACTTAGTTGTCGAAATACGTATTTAGGATACGACTAATAATTGTGGTAAGGGGTTATATACCTTTTTAAATTATTATTTAACCACAGTCTCCATTGAAAGAATTTGAACCATTTTAAATTTAACATTATATTAAGAAATTAATTACGAATTAGGTTAGTGTTTTACGTTGAAAATTAAATAACATTAAATTAAAATAGCTTAGAATGGTAGGGGGACATTTATGTGATTAATATCTGTATGAATTAATTGGAGACTTAACAAATATTAACAATTTTTAAGTTTAAAATTAGATTAAAGATGATTACAAATTGAGTTAACATTTAACGTTGAAACTTACATAAAATAAAATAAAAATAAGAATGGCTAAAATAAACAGGTAGGGAGACATTTAGGTGATTAAAAGTATGACTGATTGGAAAGTTGAATTACAATACAATACGTAAAGAGAACAAAGAAAAGTCAAATAAAACTCACATTTGTTGTTTGTTCTACACGGGTACGTATTCATGTGCCACATGTGTTTGGACATCCGGGACCAATTTTCTTAGAACGAACATGCTTGTGCGGATTTTGTAAGTGAACTAATGCTTTAGTTTGCGGGGGTTTAATTTCTGTTTTTTGGAATGAGCATGGTAGTCAGGACCGTATTTAGGGGTATAAGTTAACATTGTTATTTCTAATGGGAGCTATTTTTTTCCCGTTTTTGTCTTGTGCGTGCAGGGGTTTTTTTTTTGATTTTTCTATTGTTTTATGAGAGGGTAATAAAGTTTTGAAAGCCTATCGATTTCGTTCCTGTCGTTGATTGTTTTGAAAACACCAAAGTAATAACACAAAAAAAGAACACAAAAGCTAGAGAGGTCTTAGAAATGATACACATTTTCAAAAATAGCAAAACAATCAACGATAGGAACGAAATCGATGGGCTTTCATAACTTTATTACCCTCTCATAAAACAATAGTAAAATCCAAAAAAAAACCCCTGCACGCACAAGACAAAAACGGGAAAAAAATAGCTCCCATTAGAAATAACAATGTTAACTTATACCCCTAAATACGGTCCTGACTACCATGCTCATTCCAAAAAACAGAAATTAAACCCCCGCAAACTAAAGCATTAGTTCACTTACAAAATCCGCACAAGCATGTTCGTTCTAAGAAAATTGGTCCCGGATGTCCAAACACATGTGGCACATGAATGCGTACCCGTGTAGAACAAACAACAAATGTGAGTTTTATTTGACTTTTCTTTGTTCTCTTTACGTATTGTATTGTAATTCAACTTTCCAATCAGTCATACTTTTAATCACCTAAATGTCTCCCTACCTGTTCATTTTAGCCATTCTTATTTTTATTTTATTTTATGTAAGTTTCAACGTTAAATGTTAACTCAATTTGTAATCATCTTTAATCTAATTTTAAACTTAAAAATTGTTAATATTTGTTAAGTCTCCAATTAATTCATACAGATATTAATCACATAAATGTCCCCCTACCATTCTAAGCTATTTTAATTTAATGTTATTTAATTTTCAACGTAAAACACTAACCTAATTCGTAATTCATTTCTTAATATAATGTTAAATTTAAAATGGTTAATTCAATTGTTATATCACACAAAACAAACACAGTTCTCATGTTCATTGTAATGATTCTTGTTTCCAGATGCTTGAAAAAGACTGAATTGATAAAAGTCGAAACGTCGCAAACAAACATCTAAATTCAATAAAAGGTCGCTAAAACCAATAAAAATCTATTATTTTTAATATATATATATATATATATACCAGCCGAAAACCGTTGTAAATAGTCAAAAAGAAGGTAGATAATTTGACGTTCGAATGTTGATGGGCCCCAAGAATTTATAACAAGCCGGAATACAGTTCTACAGCTGACAGATGTTATATGTAAAGGATCTTTCAAAAAGTGTCAATCTATGTTTAGGGAATCTAATCAAGTCAGTGTTGCGAAGATTTATATTATGTACATTAAACTGGAAACATATTTTTGTAGTTAAGAACGATGTTTTGTTTAGTCGGTTAGCCTATAGTTTTATGTTATATGGCTTGAGCTTCCTCCAGCTAGCAATAGTTAATCACTGCAACTTGAGAAGTTTATGCGTAATACGATCAAATTTACGTAGGTATATCAAAAATATAACACATGCGTATTCTGAACTTTCTATGTGCGAACCCACTTGGCATTTTCAAGTGTGTTGTTTCTTTAGAAATTATAGTGTAAAGATGGTTTAATAAAAATGAAACGGAACTCAATGAACAGGAATTGATTATTTTCGAACTACGTTGTAAATTTTAAAGAACTTTTCTAGATGAAACCGATTTCATTTGAAAATATCAAAATAATTTTTTTTTATTGACTTCGTTTTTGTAATATAATATGCAAAAACAAACTATTCGATTCATTTTTTATTGACAGTAGTCAGTACAGTACGCCAACGATATTTTATATGGTTATATACGCGAAACAAACCCTGTTCCGTACGTATATATAAAAAAAGAAAAAGAAACTGATGCACAACGAACTTCTAGCCTGGAAATATGTTCCACGGATATATGAGGATAGTTTCTACGAAATGGAACAAGTTTTATCTGTTCATTCTGACAGTCTCGCGCATACGAACTCGTTGGTCCGTGTAACGAGCGGTATATGTGTGGTCGGATATGGTTTACTACAAAACATAATATTACTACTATTGTATTGTCCATATCGGAGAACGAACTATCACTAACGCTCTTCCGCCGCAAAACAGCGGCGTAAAAAGAAGCAAAACAAGTCAATAAAAAAAGGGAACGACCACATATAATACAGATACATTGGACATGTTATCCTTACACACGTGTTATACTGAGGAGATGGCAGTGTATTTGGTGGAAACTGGGAAAATTATAACACACGTGCCGTAATTTTATGAGTGTTTCTGTCCGCTGTAACACGTTCTGAAACTGGTGGTCCGTACTTTTAGCGACGCCATATGCAGATAGCCCGCACACCGTCTGAATTGCTAATAAAGCTTTTTGCGCCGTTGATGTTTTAGACTTCAATTAAAATGCGAAATTTAATTTTACTCGAATAAACGCGAATGTATTGTAATAATATGGTGCTTCAGAATAGCGCTGTGTTTCCGTGCCAGTATAAAATAATTTAATATATGCGCGTACGTAATTAACAAACACTCTGAAATGGAGTCGAAATTATTTAAGACAAAAAATAATGGTGTTTGTTCTATATGTTTATTTTATATATTACTTTAAAGATGAAATGTAATTCTCATTTGTATTCGTCAAATGCTTGCGTTCTATGTTTTGAATATATCGCTATATAGTTTTCTAAGCAAAACAGGATATATCATAGTGGAATAAAACTACAAACAATATACATAATAAGAGAATAAAACTTTGGAATTAATTCGTAATAAATACAGAAGAGGTTTATTTAGTTATTCTTATCGGAAGCAATATACATACACAACTGTGTTTATATATTGGTTTACATATTTAATCAATAGTTTAATTAATCCAAAATTTGGTAATATTAGTGCCCTGGGCTTTACCAATATCAGGTGTTCGTATGTGCATGTTTTTGGTGCAAAAGAACATTCAAATTAGAGCTGAGAGGTATATTCAATCCCGCAATTATATAGGGTATGTAGGGGAGAGGAAGACCGGTAGGAGAGATGGACTTTCGGTTTTAAAATTGTGCTACACCGCCATCTAGTTAGGGTGCGGTCAGTGAGTCGTAATACATTAGTGCTAGCGGCCGCATGTGAAAATTCCAGTTAATTTAGAAAGAAATCGTAGTTTAATGCCGCAAAGTGTTACTAAAATTATTGTTGTTTTTATGTTTTTTTTTAAATTACAGATATGCCTACAGTTTATATTAGAAAGAAAAATACTGCGATTAGAGGGGCATGGAGAGCCCAAAATTTGCAAGATGCAGTTAATGCAGTAAGAACAAATAATATGGGGGTTACTGTAGCAGCCAGAACCTTTCAAATTTCTAAATCTACATTACTGAGAAGATTACGAACTAATAATGCAGCTAAGGAAGATCGTCTTGGGCCGCCATCGCTATTAGGAGACGATGCGGAAAGAAAATTAGTTAGTCACATAAAAAAACTACAAAAAACTGGATTTGCACCAACCAGAGATGAGGTGCGCATGATGGCTTTTAATTTAGCTGAGAGATTAGGCATAAAAAATAAGTTTGACAAGGATGAAGGTAAAATAAAAGTTTCAAAATACAGCGTTACCAAAACTATATAATATTATTTTGCCATTTTCAGGTAAAGCAGGATATAAGTGGTTGCAGTCTTTTCTGCGTAGGCAGAAGGACATAACAATACGCCAATCAGAAAATATTTCAGTTGCTCGTGCAGTGGCAATGTCAAGAGAAACTGTAACAGAATATTTTTCTTTGCTCGATAACATTTTGACTGAGAATGAATTGCATGATAAACCCGGCAATATTTATAATACTGACGAGACAGGCTTACAATTAAACAGTAGAGCCGGTGCAGTCTTAGCAGAAAAGGGATAAAAAAATGTGACATCCATGAGTTCCGGTGAGAAAGGAGAGACGATAAGTGTTCTGACTCGTTGTAATGCAGAGGGCGTTTTCCTTCCTCCTTACTGTATCATTAAAGGAAAAAACAAGAAGGATGAGCTATTGGACGGAATACCACCTGGATCCGCAATTAGAATGTCACAAAAATCAGCCTATGTTCATTTTGACATTTTCTTTGAGTGGCTAAAAACCCATTTTCTGCCTAGAAAGATGCCCCGAAAGGTTCTCTTAATACTCGACGGTCACACTTCTCACACTACTAATTTGGAGATGCTGGAATTTGTCGAACAAAATGATATTCTATTATTTTGTTTGCCAGCACACACTACTCATTACCTGCAGCCGTTGGATCGAGCATTTTTTAAGGCACTGAAGGCTTATTATTCTCAAGCATGTCGTCATTTTGTAAAATCAAATACTAGCCGTACATTGAAGAGATTGCAGTTTGGGAAGCTTTTAGGGGAATCGTGGAATAGGGCTGCTACAGTAGACAATGCAGTTGCAGCATTTCGTGCCACTGGTATCGTTCCATTCAATCCCATGGCTATTCCGGATTACGCATACATTGATAATGTACAAGTTAATAATACCATTCATGAACCAAATACGGTGCACGCTCAAACAGATAACCATTCATCCGAAAGCCACAAACCATCTATTGAGAAAGAAGATCAAGCAGAACGGAGTGACAAAGAGGAAGAGAAAGAAACACCGGGCAAGCTTCTAGAATTAATTTCACCCACACCCTCAACAACAGCAGTATTGAACGCCTGTAAACGCGGAAGAAGTATTGCGACTCTTCTTACCTCAGAAGAAAATTTAACCAAGAGAAGAGAGCTTAACAAAAAAAAAGAACTTAGCGCAAAAAAGAAAAAAAGACCAGCTAATACTGAGCGATTTAATGAAGCAAAGCGAAAGAATATTAAGTCAAACCGAAGGAGATATTCTTCTTCTTCTACGACGACTTCTGAAGAAATGGTTTTAAATTATTCATCAGATGATGATAATACGGCAGAAGCTGAGGACTATGAAAATGAATATGCAGGGTGCAAGGAAGACTACAGGAAGACAAAAAAGACTGAGGATTGGATGAAGTGCACCATATGCGGTCGCTGGTTACACGAGAATTGTACCACTTATCATAATTTGTGCCAGCAGTGCGGTAAGCATGCTATAAAAAAGAAAAGCAAATAGTTACTATTCATATTTGTATGGGTTATCTCTCCTCTGTACGCAGTCCATCTCACCTGCACTGTGGAGGAGAGATGAACTCCTTATATATGTTATTTTTTCTTAGTATCCAAAAGATTTGTTTTTGTATCTACATGTTCGTCGACGAACATGTAGAAATGTGAAATACGTATCTACGTCTTTGGAGAAGATACATTCAAAAATACATAAATGAACTTGTATTGTGTTCTTCACACCCCATTTTTAATAATATTTTTTATATTATTAAAAATACTTTTGTATTATACAAATTTAGTGAGGTTTTACCCACTCAAGTATGTTTCAAATTAGGTTGTCGAATAGATTCCACTTGCACATCGATGACATCTGTGCAGAGCTAATAAAATCTGTTGATCTATTAAGCGACAGACACGTAATTTTAATAGAATTGTTGCTATTATAAAATTGTATAATTCATTAGTATGGTCGATCCTGGAATATTATTGTATTATAAGGCATTTCTATATCGATTCGTGAACGTATTGAAAGAGTTTCACGTAATATGCCAAATCTTTACTTCATAAGCTTCCTTTTCGATTTGAGAGTACCAAAGGAGTTTACTATAAATAACTATGTATTTTCTGTGCGTTACCATCAAGCAATGCAGGAACTTCCAGCTGACAATCGAGTAAATTCAAACACTAAAGATATGAACTGCTTACTAATTGATTTAAATTTATTTAATTCTACGAAAACTGCATTTTTGAAATATGTAGATTTCGATTTGAAATTTTGATTAGACTTTTTATTTATCTTGTTATTTAACTTTTATTTCTTTTTTTGAGACACTTTATTATAGACTTATTGTAGAATTTAGACATCCTATATTGCCTAAGTAAATAAATAAATAATTTATCCATTAAAATATTACATCTAAATATTTAGGTTAGCTGCTAGAATGGAATGTTAAATCTTTCTATTTTAAAATAACACTAGAATCGGAAAACAAATTATAAGAAAAGAATTAAGAGAAAAGCGAATTTTAACACATAATATAAATAATTATTTATTTAACTCTTTCAGGGGCAGAGCGTGCACTACAAAATTTGCCTTACCTTGGCAGTAATTGAAAAAAATTAAAGTTATGAAAAACAAATGTTGAATATATTGTAGAAATGCTCTTAGATTTTAGTGAAACACACAAATTAGAGAAAACAATTATTAAAAAAATACATAGGCGGTACAAATTTTGAACCACCGCACATATTAAACACAATTATTGGTGATACAATAGAAAACAATTTTTTGATTTTGTTAAGCACAACGGTACATTGCATACTGTACATTGCCAGTTAGTTCTAATTTGCTTTATTTTTGTGCTGCAAAATGCACATCTCTTCCTGGTACCATGGACGGGTTTATGTGCTGCTTCGCGAGACCTTACTTCTTTAGGTACATATGGCTTGTGTTTTTTTATTGTTACAGGAATCTCCGAGAGGCTTCTTTTTCTTGAAGGCCATTGAATAAGTGCCTCAATTACAGAGAGCCTGAAATCTTTTGTTAGCATTGGAGGTCCATCTAGCGACTTATAAATGCAAAATGCGTTTACGATAGATGCATCCAGTAGATAAAAAAATATTCTATGCCACCATTTGTGGCTCTTCCTATTTATTTCATACGTTGACTTTATTTGGTCAAATTTGTCAACTGCATTCATATGTTGATTGTAATCAATTAAGATTTGAGGACAGGGAACATCTTCAACAATTCCATTTTTATTTTTCCTTTTGACCACACCAGTCTCTTGGGAACGGTGATAATTAGAAAGTAAATGGACACTTCTTTTGTCTTTCCATTTGGCAGCAAGTACACCACTTTCACTAATCCAATAATGGAATTCACCACTTTTCATTTGTGTGTCAGTCACGAAGGTTGGCATATTTTATCTAGTAATATTAACCGTTTCACAGGCATAAATGCCCTTTTGCTTTAGGTTTTCTATAAGATAAACACTATTAAAATAATTGTCAAAATACACGTGGTGACCTTTATGCTGCAAGCCTGTACATAGATCTTTGACAACACGTGCTCCTAAGTTCCTTTCAGTACCATCACCACTTTTCCCAGTATATATATCAAATTTGAGACAGTATCCACTTTGGTCGGCCATCATCCATAGTTTATACCCACGTTTTACTGTTTTTTTGTAGATATTATTTCATTGATGACCTACCTTTAAATCGAATCATAGACTCATCAATTGCCACATGTTAACTGCCACGGTAATTGGGAACTGTTTTTATCCCAATCATTAAATTAATACCTAGAAATCTCTTCATTTCATCGACATTGGTAGGCTTATATGGTTTACCTTCTTGCTGAGCATATGAGTTTGTTTGAAATACCAAACTTTCTATTACACGATCAGTGAAAAACAAATGAAAAAGGGTACGTGGAGTTTTTTCTTCTAATTCTTGTATAAGGTCTGGTGGCCCGTAGGAATCTTGAAATTGCAAAAGGTTTTCTGGTGGACTGTCGTTTTTGCTCCAAACAACTTTCCTGTCTTTCGATGATAATGCTTGCATATTTGTTGCTAGAATTCTATTTTTTAGCATATTCAAAGGTAGATTTGATTCGCTATCTGTATCAGAATATTCTGCAACCATAATATCCTCTTCATCTACAATACAGTCTACATTATTTTCTAAATCATTGACTATCACATCCATCATCTGCATTCAGTTCAGCCAGTAAGTCGTCCACTGTCATGCCGTTCAATACTATTTCATCAATATCTATGTTATTTCTAGTGAACATCTCGATAATTTTCCTGAAAGAATAAGATGAATGAGGGCTGTGGTACAATATCAGAACAGCGATGTTTACAATAAATATTACTACAAAAGTTTAAAATTTTAAATGTTTATTGTGCGAAATGTATACTTACAGTATTAAACTTTAATGCTGGCGGCACAAACTCTTCTCAGTTTATAAATAAATATTGTTATAAATCACTAACAGTCTCCACACAAAATCTAACCTCCAACACAGGGCAAGAATCACAAGAATGTAATACTAACAAAATTCCAAAACGAAACCGCCAGCGTCCTCTATGATTGAGAGTTCATTATATAAAGAAGCTTTCCACCTGGTGGTTTCAATATTGCACCAACGGCGAGAATAGGAGAAACTTATCAAATATGTGGTACGAATGCAGTACCACTGCGCACATTGTCCTAAATTTTGGGTGGTTTGTTTTTTGTACCACGGCTCCTGAAAGAGTTAAAGCTAGGAGTAAGTTTAAATTGATAGCTATTGAAATTTATTGAACTAATTAATGGATGACAAGAATGAATTGCATACAAATGTATGAAGTTTCTTTAAATAGAAAAATAATAAAACGGCAGAAAAGCATGGTCTGAAAATAAACTTCTTCCTGACAGGTTTAGAATAAATAAAGGTGTTACAAAATTATTTATAATGTAAATTGTTACGTGCTTGTAGCTACGTCCTCGTTTTGGTTGCAAATTTCTTCTTTTATTTTATTCCGTTATGTTTATTTTGAACCGAACTGTAGTACTTTCGCTTGCTTGCGTATATCTTCACGTACAATAATTACGTATTAGTTTTTCTTCGTGGTCTTCCTCCCCTCTCAATTCTCGAGTGGCGATAATTTCTAGAGAGAAGAGACTGAGATCGCTCTCGATAAAGAGAAGGTCGATGGTTGTCATTCGTCATTTGTTTTGTAACGGCTTATTGTAGGGCCTAATTGCTTTAAGCAGTATTCTGTTTTTTTGGGGGGCAGCCTTCTCGATTGAGCGAGGTTTTAATTTAGTCGCTGCAATTTTTAATTGTAACTACAATTACCCGGCAGGGGACTTCTGGATGACGATTAAAGCCGATAACTTCTTCTCTACGATACTATATTGCGTTGTTAACAATCAGACATTATCCTGTGTTCTCGATAGCAGGTGTCTTTTCCTCTACCGACGCAAACGTCGTTCACAGCAGGACACCGACAACGCGCCCGAATATCCCGTTTGCAGGAAGGAGACGGACACAGCTAAGACTTTAAAATATTACTTTATAAATTTAAACTGAAATATTTTGCAATTAGTTTCCTTTGTTGAACATTTTTTTTAGATTCAATTTTTCTTAGTTTAGTTATTTAACTTAGTTGTTGCGTCGTTACAGACATCATTTTTCAATTTTTAATTAGTTAATTCAATTGCTTTACTAATTAGTTTATCTCATTTAAATTTGCAATACGTATCTTGTTTTTTGTTTGTTAAATTTATTCCGACAGAGTTTATTTGAATTACAAATCTGTTCCTCACGGGGACAACAACTTATTTATGCTTCGAAAATATCGAAAGAGTTTTTTTTTTGCTGTGTTTTCTTTAACGTAGAAAACGTGGGTGTTATTTTGTGAATATTAAACTTGCTTCCAAGATTTGTAAATCAGTACAGTAAAATTTTAGTATTTCATATTACGTCATTTTAATTTTAAGCTTTCATTAATAATTTTTTTTTCTCTCTAATTATATCTTACCCTTAACTTTAATTAATTATATTCTCAGATCACAACTTTGCGAATTTTCACAAATTTATTACTTATCAATATTCGCATGTAACAAAATATTCCTATATATACCGGGTCTGATCAAAAGATCGGACTTCCCATTTTTGGTTTTAAATCATCTGTGAACCAACGAAATACGTATTTTGCTGGGGTGTGAACTTCGTGCACAAACGGTCTGTTAACATACTTAGTTTGTCTTTTTTTTAACTAGCAAAATTTAATTATTTTTTTGATTATTTTGAAGTTGGTGTCATAAAATAAAGTCTAGTTGCATCTGGCTGAAATCGATCTTTTTCTTTCTTTCTTTTCCTTACGTTTCGGACGGCCTGGTTGCGTCCCCTACCCGCTGCGCGTCTTGCCTACTTTTGTTAAACACCATTTCCGAATTTTGCGACGTCTAGCGGTTCTAAATTCGGTGGCACCCTATACCACCTTAATTCGTGTACTGAAGTAGCTTTGGGTCTCCCCACCCTTGGGCCGAGGCTGTCTCTAAAGCCGGGTGGGCCGCTAGACGTTGGCAGTGGCGGGTAGGTGAGGCAATCCTCGTCGCCCGAAACTTGAGTTCCTCTCTTTTCTTTGGTCTCGACATACAGAGCGTAGCAAACTATTTGATTCAATTTTCCCAATGAATAACGCAGGCCTGCATAAAATTTGTGATGACGTGATTTTTGTTTGTTAAGCTCAGTTTTTATATAGCAATAACTAATTAAAATTCAGTTGGTCTCTACCACCCACAGATTTCTTTTTGCACAAAAGAAAAAGAAATTATAAAAAAAATCTTGTAATAGGCGTTTTAATACATTTTAAAATGAATGTACTTCAAATTCTAGGTATTAACCCAAAAATGATTTTCTGTTGTGGTTTTATAGAAATTTGTTAAATAGGCTCTCCTTACCTGATGTAAATCTTTTATTACATGTATTAATTTTGGACAAGATTTCCGGGAATTTTTACCTGTTAAATCCTATTTATTATGCTTACACTTTATAAGTACTGCGAAGAAGGATTTCAAGTTTATTACTCCAAACAAAATGTATATTTTAATGTCATTTACTTCATTATAGCTCTGGGTGTCGATCAGTAAACAAGTAAAATTAATTTGTCTTTAGTGTTGTGCGTGGTATTTGATAAATAAACATTGCTTAAAAATATGTCTAGCCGGTGTTGCAAAAACAAACCAGATGATTTCTGCTATATTTGCGGATATTTCGTCTTGAAAAGTTTAAGAGACCAATTGGTGAATTTGTGAAAAATGCATATTATGCTTATTTCAAAATCAAATTAGGAGATCAAGATAAAAATTGGGCACCGCACGTTGTTTGTAAGAAATGTGAAGAAGGTTTAAGACATTGGACCAAAGGGAATAGAAAAAGCCTTCCTTTTGGAATACCGATGGTTTGGAGAGAACCGCAAAATCATCATGAAGATTGCTACTTTTGTCTTTGTGATATTAAGGGCATAATAGAAAAACTTTGAAACATATTTTGTACCCAAACAATATTAAATCAGCTATCAGACCAGTTCCTCACAGTGATCATGTACCTACACCTATACCCCCCAAAGTACTACAACAAGATATTGAAACCTCTTCAACTTCCGGCTACGTACAGATGGATAGTGATTTTGAACCATCAACCTCAGGTCAAAACCAACCTCAGCTATTTTCACAAGCCGAACTGAATGATTTAGTAAGAGATTTGGGACTTTCAAAAGATCTTTCTGAAGTACTGGGGTCTAGGTTGAAACAAAAAAATTTGCTTGCCTCAGAAACTACCTTTTCTTGGTATAGAAATCGTGAGGCTGGATTTATAAATATTTTGCACAAAACGGACCACTCCTGTACTGCCAAGCAATTGCTAATCTACTTACTTTCCTCGGAGCTCCTGAGTACACACCTTCTGACTGGAGACTTTTCATCGACTCTTCAAAAAGGAGCCTTAAAGCTGTTCTTTTACATAATGGCAATGTTTTTGCTTCTGTTCCGGTCGGCTATTCTGTTCATTTAAAGGAAAACTATGAAAATTTACAGGAACTACTTTTAAGAATACAATATGAAAATCACAACTGGGAAGTGTGTGGAGATTTAAAAATTTTAGGCCTTCTCTTGGGTCAGCAGTCTGGATATACTAAATTTCCATATTTCCTGTGCGAGTGGGATAGCAGAAATCGAAAACAGCATTGGATAAAAAGAGACTGGCCACAATGGGTGACTTTAATACCTGGAACCAAAAATGTAATTCGCGAAAGTCTTATTGACCCTCAAAAAGTGTTACTTCCACCGCTTCACATAAAACTTGGACTTATGAAACAATTTGTTAAGGCATTAAACAAAGAAGGAAATTGTTTTAAATATTTGTGTAAAACATTTCCGACTCTTTCAGAGGCAAAATTAAAGGAGGAAATCTTTGTAGGCCCGCAGATTAGGAGCTTGGTGAAAGATCAAGAATTTGAAAATGTGTTGGAAGATAAGTAAAAACATGCATGGCATGCTTTTAATGAAGTTGTACATAAATTTCTAGGGAATTATAAAGACACAAACTATGTTGAGATCGTTGAAAATATGCTGGAAAAATTCAGGATTCTTGGTTGCAGTATGAGCATAAAAATTCACTTTTTACATTCCCATTTGGACTATTTCTCAGAAAACCTTGGGGACGTGAGTGAAGAGCAAGGAGAAAGATT
This sequence comes from Melolontha melolontha, assembly GCA_935421215.2. Lineage (NCBI taxonomy): Eukaryota > Metazoa > Arthropoda > Insecta > Coleoptera > Scarabaeidae > Melolontha > Melolontha melolontha. The sequence continues at coordinate 10,784,499 of OW285243.1, forward strand.
ACACCAGGATATTAAAGAGATGGATAAAAGATACCAAGGGCGCTGGGACACAAAAACGATGGCCGATTACTGTTGGATATTGAGAAGAGATCTTCCTTTAGCTGAATATGACAGAAAAACAACCAAACGAAGCTTTTCTGAAAAACGAAAACGTTTTTTTAAGAAGCATAAAGAATAAATAACTATTTATAATAGTTTCTATGTGTATATTTTTGTATTTTTTTAAATATAATATAAAACTAGCTTATAAATGAAATAAATCCTATTTTTTCTATATTTTTTGATTTTACTGATTTGAAAAATAACCTTACGTGATACAAAAAAAAATAAAAGCAGATTTGAAATCAGCGCTACCCAATTACTAGAAAACAGTTAAAATTTTTAAATCAACTTTCAAAGTGTTGAAAAATGCAGGCCTGTGTAATAGATAATGTATTTTAGAAGATATACATTATATTATTTTGAATAAGTACTTTATATAATTTAGAAGACTATCAAAAGTTTAGTTTCATTTTACATATTCTGTTTTGTACATTTGTACATTATATTCAGACATGTTTTACGTAATTTAGATACTGATTTCTATCTATAAAAAAAAATTGAATAATAATATAATTGAAATAAATGTAGTAAATAATATGGCGAACAAATAGATAAATTGAAGGGTTCCTTGCCGTGTTTTTATAAATAAAAATTTAAGAGAATAACCAAATTTAGATAAAAACAGTTTCATTTTATATTAGCATTAATTTTTTCTAGAAATTTTGAAGCAATATAGGAAAATATATGAAAATACAAAATAACGAAGAGTAGTGAACGTATTTTTTATTATTTTATTTATTCCATTCACGTATTAAAACATTTTTCGTGTTTTACCCCTTTGGTAGGACTACCTAGGTCCGATGAATGACCGGATGTTACAGCGGTCGCCGTTGATTGGAGAGCATCGAACGATTGCGGATTTCGGAACAAGTTAAGTAATATACATCTTTCGTTGCCTCTCTATAATTTATTTTAACGAGCAATATTTGTATGTTTTCAGTTTTTTTTTAATAAATAAGTAAAATTTAATAATATTAGTAAAGTAATCTTTGTAATACAAAAGTATTTTTAATAATATAAAATATTATTAAAAATGGGGTGTGAAGAACACAATACAAGTTATATATTTGTGAATGTATCTCCTCTCCAGAGACGCAGATATGTATTTCATCTTTCTACAGGATCGTCGGTACGCCCCTGCTGGAGAAGAGATACATTCAACCAAACACAACTACCTTGCTATCTACAAGAAATTATTAAGACAGAGCGTGAAAGAATATTCAGCGCTGTCTACATAATAACGGCCGAACTAAGCTACGTGTTTCTATAGACGGTAACAACCATATCTATAAAAAACTGTATTATCGTGTCTTCACTACTTGTCGGGCGAACCGAATGCGTATATAACAAAATAATTTGAAACATACATGAGTGGGTAAAAACCACACCAATTTGTATAATACAAAAGTATTTTTAATAATATAAAATATTATTAAAAATGGGGTGTGAAGAACACAATACAAGTTATATATTTGTGAATGTATCTCCTCTCCAGAGACGCAGATACGTATTTCACCTTTCTACAGGATCGTCGGTACGCCCCTGCTGGAGAAGAGATACATTCAACCAAACACAACTACCTTGCTATCAACCAGAAATTATTAAGACAGAGCGTGAAAGAATATTCAGCGCTGTCTACATAATAACTGCCGAACTAAGCAGCGTGTTTCTATAGACGGTAACAACCATATCTATAAAAAACTGTATTATCGTGTCTTCACTACTTGTCGGGCGAACCGAATGCGTATATAACAAAATAATTTGAAACATACATGAGTGGGTAAAACCACACCAATTTGTATAATACAAAAGTATTTTTAATAATATAAAATATTATTAAAAATGGGGTGTGAAGAACACAATACAAGTTATATATTTGTGAATGTTCACACCCCATTTTTAATAATATTTTATATTATTAAAAATACTTTTGTATTATACAAACTGGTGTGGTTTTACCCACTCATGTATGTTTCAAATTATTTTGTTGATCTTTGTAACTCTTCAGATTTTTATTATTTTTTTTAAATTTATTAATATAATTAAATTCAGGTTCGTAATTATTTTTACATCAGTTTTTGCTTTTGTTACTTGATATTTAACGAGAACGTAATACCTAATATTGAGAAATTCATTTCTTTTTATTGTTTAATATTGAAGCTTATATCGTCCGTACGTGTATGATTATTCTGCGTCATATTTATACATATAACAAGTGTTCATTTGAAAAGTCAATCTAGTAGCATGTGATTTACTGAGAACATTTTGAAGTATGTCGTAAATTAAAATTGACTACTTAACCTACGAAGTCGTATATTTTGACAGTTTCATACATACAAATAAATAACAAATAATAGGTATTTCGACTAATTATACGCTCATCAAAAAATTCTCTTAAATAATCCAAAGATTCTGCAGTACAGTGACAAGGTGCTCTTGTTGGAAATATGCTTTTTGAAGTTCATCATCATGCAACTGATTGACAAATGGTTGCAAAATTTCCGTACGGTAACTTTTAGCATTTAACGTTCCCTGAAAAAATATTGGTCCAATGATTCGCCTTTGGCTTATCGCTGCCCAAATACCAATTTTCTCTGGATGTAGCGATTCTTCATTAATTACATGTGGATTTTCACTACTCCAAATTCTTGTATTTTGTGAATTCAGGTATCCCGTTTTATAAAACCATGCTTCATCAGTAAAGATGACTCTTTGCGAAAGTTCTCCATTATTGTTCATATTTACAAACCAATTTTCAAAACTGTAGTCTACGTGGGTAATTAATTTATAACAATTCTTGTACTGCTGTGACACGGTATGGATAAAGTTGCATATCTTTTTTTAATAACTTGTGAGTTGTACCAACAGAAAGGTTTATTTGTCGACTCAAATGTCGAACAGATGTTTGTGGTTCATTTTCCATTATTTCTTCGACACGATTGACAACTTGAGGTGTACGTTTCTTAACTGCTCCGCTGCCTGATTTTCTTAAAAGACTACCAGTTTCAGAAAAAAGTTTTAAAATTCTATCCAAAGTATTCTTAAATTGTATATAATCTATTACAAAATGTGGAAACTCAACTTGAAATTCTACCATGCAATCTTGAACTGAATAAACCCATAAACCATCAATTTTATTACCACTTCGAAAATAACCCTGGACTAAAAAAAATTTATGTTCTAAAGTGAAAGCCATTTTAAAACTGAGAAGCAATTTAATTAAACCAGAATCGACGCACGATTATTTTATGCACTAACTGATATTTGTGATTGACATTATTAAATGTCATTTGGATTTACGTTTACGGAACAACAAACACATACTAATATATTTGCGTCTTATTCTATCAAAATTTCAAAGTAACGTAGATTGACTTTTCAAATGAACACACGTTACATACTTGTATTTTATTGTTAATGTTTACGAAATATTTCGAAAGACGTCTTGTCGCTCTTGTTCATATTGCATAAACTATTTGTTCAAATATCAGCCACGCCCAAAGATTTTATACATTTAATATTTCGATAAGTAGATATGGACATATAAATGGTTATTATCTTGATATTAACGTATTTTTACTTACTTATTTTGTGTCTTATTATATTATATATTTTTGAACTAAATATTTTTGTCTAGAAGGATTCACTAACTGTGCTATTCCGTCAATTTGATATATTGTTACGACTTCATATTTATATACAGAAAAGTTCAAAACTTTATTTGCATTTTATGTGTTCTGAGTTACAAACGTTTAAAATAAATATTATTACATGTTATTTTGGTTATCGTTCGTTTTAATTTATGTAATTCCTTTAGCTACCGTAGACCTGGGACTACTTGGATACGTTATCGCATGTATGTCCTCCGCGTAACGTGTATTTACTTTTGCAAACAGCCTTTAGATTGCGGTGGCGGCCTTTTTAAATATAGATTAAAAACGTTTCGTCAAGGAAACCACCCGCCTTTACTGAGACTACGCCATGATACTGGCTGGCTAACATGTATGTTTAACAACAACCTGCCCGCAAAAGGTAAGTCCGAGGAGGGCTATTGAATTTCGGAAATTTAATAAAGTCAGTTTTCGCGAGTTTTGTTGTTTGCACATGGTGTAGGTCACACTGCTAATGCCTATGCGTAAGCTGTTGCTAGTTTTTCATATAGGTAACTTAGTTTCATAACTCGGCACTAATTTTCTACATTAGTTGTACAACACTTGTTACACTTCATACACAGATTTTCAGCGTAGTCCTTAGGTGCCTTGACACTGGAACATTACGGCTATATAAAGGTGAACTTAATTTGGTGCTGCTTTGTTTGTCTTTGTTATTGCAGACGTACAACGTAATACGCTTACTTACCTGAGTTGACTTTAAGCAAAACGATACTGAAACTTAACTGGTGCGGTTGCCTACCATCATTCAATCACAACAAATTATAGAAAATATCAGTAATAATTAATGTCGCTTTTGTGCTATCTGATGAAACTATTTATTTCAGACAAGAGACAAATCTAGTGGATAATATTATTCCCATTAATTTCGCTATTAAAAATTCTGTAAATTTTAATTAAAAAAAGGTGACAAGCTCATTTTGCAGACACTCTTCAGTATTCAACTTATATATATTTCTTGTGATTCCATTTTCCATTCAAATATCTAGCAGTGTGCCGATACATCTTAAAGAAGTAAAGAGTGATTATGTACTCCAGTGCATAAAACAATTACACAGGCCTGCATTTTTCAACGCTTTGAAAGTTGATTAAAAAATTTTAACTGTTTTCTAGTAATTGGGTAGCGCTGATTTCAAATCTCCTTTTATTTTTTTTGTATCACGTAAGGTTATTTTTCAAACCAGTAAAATCAAAAAATATAGAAAAAACACGATTTATTTCATTTATAAGCTAGTTTTATATTATATTAAATAAAAATACAAAATATACACATAGAAACTATTAGAAATAGTTATTTATTCTTTATGCTTCTTAAAAAAACGTTTTTGTTTTTCAGAAAAGCTTCGTTTGGTTGTTTTTCGGTCATATTCAGCTAAAGGAAGATCTCTTCTCAATGTCCAACAGTAATCGGCCATCATTTTTCTGTCCCAGCGCCCTTGGTATCTTTTTTCCATTTCTTTTATATCCTGGTGAAATCTTTCTCCTTGCTCTTCACTCACGTCCCCAAGGTTTTCTGGGAAATAGTCCAAATGGGAATGTAAAAAGTGATTTTTTAATGCTCATATTGCAACCAAGAATCCTGAATTTTTCCAGCTATTTTCAACGATCTCAACATAGTTTGTGTCTTTAGGTTCCCTAGAAATTTATGTACAACTTCGTTAAAAGCATGCCATCAATGTTTTTCCTTATATTCCATCACATTTTCAATTTCTTGATCTTTCACCAAGCTCCTAATCTGCGGGCCTAGAAAGATTCTCTCCTTTAATTTTGCCTCTGACAGAGTCGGAAATGTTTACACAAATATTTAAAACAATTTCCTTCTTTGTTTAATGCCTTAACAAATTGTTTCATAAGTCCAAGTTTTATGTAAAGCGGTGGAAGTAACACTTTTTGACGGTCAATAAGACTTTCGCGAATTACATTTTTGGTTCAAGGTGTTAAAGTCACCCTTTGTGGCCAGTCTCTTTTTCTCCAATGCTGTTCTCGATTTCTGCTATCCCACTCGCACAGGAAACAAGGAAATTTAGTATATCCAGACTGCTGACCCAAGAGAAGGCCTAAAATTTTTAAATCTCCACACACTTCCCAGTTGTGATTTTCATATTGTATTCATAAAAGTAATTCCTGTAAATTTTCATAGTTTTCCTTTAAATGAACAGAATGGCCGACCGGAACAGAAGCAAAAACATTGCCATTATGTAAAAGAACAGCTTTAGGGCTCCTTTTTGAAGAGTCGATGAAATGTCTCCAGTCAGAAGGTGTGTACTCAGGAGCTCCGAGGAAAGTAAGTAGATCAGCAATTGCTTGGAAGTACACGAGTGGTCCGTTTTGTGCAGAATATTTTACAAATCCAGCCTCACGATTTCTATACCAAGAGAAGGTAGTTTCTGGGGCAAGCATATTTTTTTGTTTCAACCTAGACCCCAGTACTTCAGAAAGATCTTTTGAAAGTCCCAAATCTCTTACTAAATCATTCAGTTCGGCTTGTGAAAATAGCTGAGGTTGGTTTTGACCTGAGGTTGATGGTTCAAAATCACTATCCATCTGTACGGAGCCGGAAGTTGAAGAGGTTTCAATATCTTCTTGTAGTACTTTGGGGGGTATAGGTATAGGTACATGATCACTGTGAGGAACTGGTCTGATAGCTAATTTAATATTGTTTGGGTACAAAATATGTTTCAAAGTTTTTCTATTATTCCACTTAATATCACAAAGACAAAAGTAGCAATCTTCATGATGATTTTGCGGTTCTCTCCAAACCATCGGTATTCCAAAAGGAAGGCTTTTTCTATTCCCTTTGGTCCAATGTCTTAAACCTTCTTCACATACCTTACAAACAACGTGCGGTGCCCAATCTTTATCTTGATCTCATAATTTGATTTTGAAATAAGCATAATATGCATTTTTCACAAATTCACCAATTGGTCTCTTAAACATTTTCAAGACGAAATATCCACAAATATAACAGAAATCATCTGGTTTGTTTTTGCAACACCGGCTAGACATATTTTTAAGCAATGTTTATTTATCAAATGCCACTCACAACACTAAAGACAAATTAATTTTACTTGTTTACTGATCGACACTCAGAGCTATAATGAAATAAATGACATTAAAATATACATTCTGTTTGGAGTGATAAACTTGAAATCCTTCTTCGTAGTATTAATAAAGTGAAAGCATAATAAATAGGATTTAGCAAGTAAAAATTCCCGGAAATCTTGTCCAAAATTAAACCATGTAATAAAAGATTTACATCAGGTAAGGAGAGCCTATTTAACAAATTTCTTTAAAACCACAACAGAAAATAATTTTTGGGTTAATACCTAGAATTTGAAGTAGTACATTCATTTTAAAATGTATTAAAACGCCTATTATAAGTTTTTTTTATATTTTTTTCTTTTTCTTTTGTGCAAAAAAAAAATCTGTTGGTGGTAGAGACCAACTGTATTTTAATTAGTTATTGCTATATAAAAAATGAGCTTAACAAACAAAAATCACGTCATCACAAATTTTATGCAGGCTTGTGTTATTAGAAAACAAGCAAACTACTGACAATGATGCTATACTATATATAATAAGGGTTTAATAAGAGACTGTGCACAGCTCTTCGCGTATCCTCTAAGTGTAATATTTGAATTGTTCTTACAAACAGATACATTTTCAGAATCTTGGAAAATCGTCCGAATATATTCCATTTCCAAAAAAGGAGATAACACGGATGTAGTTAATTAAAGACCAATCGTCATTATTTACACATTTGCCATGGTATTCAAGTCGGTTGTGTATAAAGTAATCTTTAACATGTAACTATCCTATTGCTCCTTTTCAATATGGTTTGTACAACCTTTCTTTGGGGTTGTCTTTTCTCGGTCACCGTTTATCAACATCAGTAATCTCGATCAGTTCCTAATTGAAAATATCTTTTCCATCTTTAGATTTTATATCCTGAAAATGAGTGAATATGTTAAATCGTTCTTCTTCAGACATTTTACCAAAACAGTTGCTTTTACACCTAAAAGTCATTACATTTCCTAAACTTAAAATTAAAACCTCAAATTTTACCTACAGGATTCTCCAAGTCTTTCGTCTGCAACCAAACCACCTTTGTAATGAATATACTCTGCATCACTCAATCTAGTTTTCTGATCTTATTTCGTTGATAATTTTCAAGTTTTGCCCCCTTTTACCTTGGTTTATCACTCATTTTTATTTCAGAATAATAACAAATAACAAAAACATCAGCTGTAATACCAACACTAACCAACAAGTGCTGAAATGTTGACGGAAAAGGAGCGCGAATCGCTCTTCCAAATACTCCGATCACGGAAATTTTATGCAGAGAGGAGATAAGTCCTTATGTCCTTTCTGCAAAATACCTGTTGACTCATTAGTAAAATTTTGTAGAACGTTACATTATAGAATTCGTTTTCTTCAAAAACCCCCTTTTACCAAAAATTGACTTTAGGCCTTTCTACATAAAGCGATTCAATTGTAAAGATTGACCACTTAGTAAAAGTATGTGAGATAGCTAATGCCGGAAGCATCACAACCGAACCGATACATAATATTTTGCGGCAACATAAAGTATGGAAATCTAACCTTAAGATGGATGCCGCCTTTGCGAACCGTTCAACAAATGCGAAACCGTATTACAATTTCAATGATTGTATGGCTAGGTTCCAACAAAATCTAAGAGAATTTTTCGTGGATATGTCGCCGAAGATTAAATCTGTACACATCACTGTACTTCAGAGATAGCCAAAATAACGGGTTTCTTGAATGAATGAACGTACTCCGAAAATAAAATCCGCTTTTTACGCAAATAAGATTATTCTCATGATTTTTTTGAATTTCCAAGGCGTAATCTTTATTGATTGTCTACTGTAGGGACGTTAAATAACCGACCACTATTAAGCCCATATGCTGATACGCTTTAATAATAATAATAATAATAATATTTATTAGAGCCCAACAGCAAAGCCAAAATGGGCGCTTCAACAATATACAATAACGCACATAAAACAATAGTATACATATATAAAGCATAGTACGTACTCATATATAAAAAAATAAAATACACTCATACACACCAACACAAACACACTGCCCCCGCCCACGCTACCGCCTGACGGTTCGCTCCAGGAAGACGTCAGCAAAGATCCTATCAGCATCTCGACACATCCGATAAATTGGACTGCGCATTCCAACATTGGTCCCGCAGCGAGGAAGTGAAAAAGTAGAACTGATCCTAGACGACAACCTCGGCACACGAAACCCAACCTGCGCCAACAGAGCGGGGCAGTCGATCCCCCCAGACACCAAGCCATGCAAGAAATTGGCCCCACAAATCTCCCCACGGGTAGTCAGGGGCGACAGACCATGTTCAGCCAGGAGCTGCATGTGGTCAGTATTTCTAGGTGGGTAGAAACCGTCCCTCTTAAAGTTCATATACTTTAGGAAACGTCTTTGTACTCGTTCCAGCTGCAACATGTGACAAGTATATAAGGGAGACCACACAGTTGAAGCGTATTCCAGTCTAGACCTCACAAGTGAGACGTACAGAGTCTTTATTACACCAGGATCAGTGAAATACTTAGAGCTCCGCATTACAAAACCCAGCAAGCCAAGTGCTGACCGACAAGTAGCAGTAATATGCTCAGAAAAGGAAAGTTGGTCATCAAACAACACACCAAGGTCCCTGATCGTAGTAGCAGCCCCAAGCACCTCACCCCGTACACTATAATTGAACATCACTGGATTCCTTCTCCTTGTATAACGCACCACAGAACACTTGGCAATATTCGGGTGCCATAGATTATCTCCACACCAACGAACGATCGCATCAACGTCCCCCTGCAGCCGCAAAGCATCCTGATGGGTATTAACTACCGCATAGACTTTTACATCATCGGCATAGGAAAGATGCGAGCACGTAAGTCCATCGAAGAGATAATTGATAAAAATCACGAATAGAAGCGGTCCAAGCTTTGAACCCTGCGATACACCAGACGTCGATACGAATTCAAAGGACTTATATCCAGTGTAGTAGACATAGTTGACCCTGCCATCCAAGTAAGACTGCATGAATGTAAGAAAAGGCACATCAAATCCCACCATATCTAGTTTCCTCAACAAGCCAAGATCAATGGTATCGAAGGCCTTAGAAAAATCCGTATTTATAACATCAGTCTGTCCCCCGCCATCCAAGCAGTTACTTAAATCCTGCGTAATATTCAACAAATTCGTAACAGTAGACCGACGTCGTACAAAACCATGCTGTGCATCCGATATTTTAACATTTACATTTCTGAAAATGGTGTCGTATATGATCTGCTCAAAAACCTTCGAAAAATTACACAGAATGGAAATAGGTCTATAATTCTTGATATTGTTTCTGTCACCCTTCTTATAAACAGGACAAACTCTAGTGCTCCTCCACCTTTTGAGAAAATAAGTTTTCCTTATGGATAAATTAAATATCGATTTTAATGGAGTAGAGAGAATCACGCGGCAGTCCTTCACAAAAAACGCGGGAATCTGATCCTCACCAGCAGTGAACCCCGACTTCAGCCGACTGATGGCGCAAGATATGTCATCATCAGAGACACAAGTCATGCCGAAGAAATCATTCGAATTTGCTGCATCCGATCCGTGGCGACCAACATTAGTAGCACGGTAAACCTCAGAAAAAACACGAGCAAAACCATCGACAATATCCGAGGGATCACTTAATTCTGTCGCACAGTCACAGATTAGTGAAGGCAAACGAGACGTTCCCTGGCGCAGGCGAACGTACTCCCACAGCGCACGAGGATCCCTTTTAAGGTTAGTTTCAGCATTCCGAAGGAACACACTATACGTCGATTCAATAAGACCCTTCATAGATCTACGAAGCCTACTAAATTCACTGTAGAAGCAGAATCGACCAGTAGATCGCCATTTACGATGGTAGTACGCTTTCGTATTCAACCCATTCCTTATTTCGCTCGTAAACCAGGGCGGATACTTATTCTGCCCGGAAGCGCGATAGCACGGAACCGATACACTCACAACCTGAAAAAGTTTTTTGTAGAACATATCGGCACACTCATCCACATCAAGACAGCCGTCCAACTCAGACCAATCGACCAGCTGCAAATCTCTGTACAGAGTTATGTAATTAATAATTAATAATTTAATGCCGAATTGAAGAAAAAAACAAGTGTATTTATTCAAGGAAAAGTTTTGTTTAATCAGGATAACGTGCTCTTTCATTCAACCTCTATGGAACTCGCTAAGTTTATCAAATTCGGATATGACTTCAAACTTTATATTCACTAGATCTTGCTACGAGTAATTTTTCCTTGTTCTAAAGCTTGCAAAATGGTTAGGTGGAAAAAGACTCGGAACAAATGAGGAGGTGATAGCAGTAATAAATGTTTATTTTGATGAGCTTCCGAAAGTTTACATTTTAGACAGCTTAAAAAATTAGAACGTGGTTGGGGTAAGTGTATAGATATGGATGGTAATTGTCTTGAGAAATAAAATACTTTTACTCTAGAATATATTTGTAGTAGTATTATTCGATTGAAAAGTCACTCTCCTGATTTTCGCAATTAGAGACCGAGTTTCGCCCTTCTTTGATAATGTAATTCTAAAACTTCAGAATTCATTTGACTGCGATCCTAATGTGATTAAGTATCGTTTTTGTGTTTTTATTGGACATGATGGACAATTGAATTTCAAAGATAACCATGACAAAATTGGAAACAAACAAATATGTTCAATATCAAGTAATTTATATGTTAAATTTAACCTTGAAAGTTTGTAATCTCCAATTTTTTGCACAGGATAACGTAATATTGAAGTTCAGTACGAAATTGGTAGCTAAAAGAATATGGAGAGAATATATTAGAATGCATAAATTAGTAATTAAAAAACTTATTTAAAATAGAAGTAATTTACATAATTTAGGTAGTTTATCAATTTATATTTTCGGCATTACAAATTACTATACTGTTTGCATTAATCGAAATATATTATTCCGGAAAAGTTGAACTATATAAGCGCCGAGATTTCTCGATATTATATTTTTCCCTCGAAGCTTTTCTCTCTTAAGGAGTTTGATTTTTTGCTAAAATCTATTTACACGCTTCGCTCGCTACATAAAAGTACAACTCCATTAACGTATTTCATATGTATATGCAATACTTCGGAAACGTTTCGAAGTATTTTGAATTTTATTCGAACGTTTCATAAAATTTATAAGCGTCACGCGGTGATGGTGACATTCTTAAGTAAATATTGTCACTTCAAATTGAGGCATACCATCGCAATGATAGAAAGGTTTGCGCTTGTCTATTGTTAGTTCTCTCCCAACTTTTATTTTTCCTATATGTATCTTCGATTGCTTTTCCTAATTTCCATAATGATTACATAAAATATTATTATATACAATGAGAATTAATTGAATTTTAAAAAACTTCAATAGATTTCATTTTAAAAGTAGCGTTTTTTACGTCAGTGCAATATTTCGGTAATTTTGGTAACATTAAATGCTTTAGCTTAAGAGCAACATATTTAGCTTCATAGATCAGATTAATTCAAAAGAGTTTTTTCGTTAAAAAATGCTCACATCCAGCTTTTATAATACATTTGTATCGTTTTTTTATTCAGATGCCGATATATTCATTGGAGTGAGGGGGTGGCAAATTTTTATTTCTTGTTCTAAATAAGTGGGTTACAACTTAAAGAACTTCATTTGTAATCAACATAGCATCAAGATTTTGCAATTACTGGAAAAATATTCCTTTCAGTTTTGTATTAGTTTAAATTTAAAAACGTAGGTTATTTTAATCACTTTTGCTTTCCTTCTTCAGAAGCCGAAATAAGCTAAAACGTGCATAGTTTCGCGCAAAATGTGATAAGAGTAATAGCAACCCCTTTACTATTTTTGTAGCTTCCTTAAATATGATGTCAATGCAATCCAAATTTGTACCTCCTTTGGCGCAAAAGTATCTAGAACAAACAACTTATAAATTCACACGATTAATATACCATGAAAAAAATAGCATATCGATGTTGATAACATCAACTGTGTAAATACGATAATATAAATATGTTAAAAACATATAGTCCATAAAGCATAAGTTTTCAGTTCAAGGTCAAATTTGAAGCATATGATTCAAATCAGTACTGCAGTGTCAAATGAAGTTAGTATTCAATCGCGGAAACAACTATAACCAAAGAAAGCAGATACATAACCTACATGTCAAAATAATAATAATGAGTAAAGCAGTTCAAAAGTATTGTTTCTTTCCTAGTTCTGTATAAACATATTCTATCCAAGAAAACTATGCGGAAATTATTACTTTAATATTCTAACAAATTATTTTAAATGTTATTTATAATTATAAACTCACGAAAATATTCGATAAAGAATTTATTTAAAAAGAAATATTTCAAGTCAGATATCAATAGCGAAATGCAGACGTATTGAAGAGATCTTTAGTGTTAAAAGTGTTTGCATTATTAAGAATGACATACCTACCGAAATCACTTTCTTCCACTATATCTGGGCTAACAAGATTGGGAATATATTAATTTGATGAATAATTTAGATTTCTACTTAATTTATATATTGTTTATATTTTAAATAAATTTAAATATATTGGAAGATAATGTAAAAGTTATGTTCGTAACTCTTTGAAACAGAATTAAAAACTTTTGAGAGTTGTCAATATATATTTTCAAATTATATTTAAAATTTTACATAAAAGAAATCATTTATATAATCTACATTTAATATTTTATTGTTTCTTAAGAAAATAATGGTATAATAATTCGTCTTGCAGATAATGCAATCCAAACCCATATTATTCTTTATTAGATGAAGATAATATTTAACAAACCCATGAAGATTTTCTGACAACTACATTTGGTAATTTAGCAAGTTTGTACACCACCAATAAGAAAAAACAAACTGTATACCACCAATAAGAAAAAAACAAACTTCATTCGAATAAAACATTGCCGCGAGATCTTTATCATGTAATGTTTCGTTGAACCAGTGGCAGTAATTTCTTCACTGCTTCATATTATGTGCATGCAAATGATGCACATTGATGGTTTCTATGGCAGTATTAATGTTACCATATTAAACTTCTACAAAATATAAATACCAAAATATTTTGTCAAAATAAGATAGTTACCTGGTTATTAATGTTTAGTGAAATTTTATAGAAGTAAACTTGCCTGTTTTGACCAAATAAACCCTCAAAAATATTACTTGTATTATTTGCAATATGTTATTTTTAATGTGAATGGATTATATATTACAAAAATAAATGAAAACTAGTCTGTTTCTGATTCCGACTCAGAACTTGAGTCATTTACATTAATTATTATTGGAGCAATCTCTGCCCTATCAAGAAATTGTTCTCGCTCATGCCATTTTTTAATTAAATTTTCCATATGCCTAGCACAATTATACCAAGTAATTTAATCACGCTGTTGCAAAGCTTCATTCCACATTTCTTTAACTCTCATCTGAATAACCATTTCTTACAATATTTGAATTATAATTATTTTTAACCTTAGCCCAAGTCATTTCACTTGCGTTCAAGTCACAGTGGTACGGGGGTAATCTTAAAACTTCATGTACACTTTCTCTTATTTCATTTATAGTAAATATCCTGTCTTCTTTATGATATTTTACTAATTGAATTAATTCATTCTTAGTCATTGCAGGTGAATAGGTTGTATCTTTTTTTTTCTCAACCATTCCATAATTTCTGGTGTTTTTGAGGAGGTATTTGGTTGTTTATTTTGAATAGCACTATGATAAGGTGCATTATCCATTATTATAAGTGATGATAACTCAAGATTTGGTATAAGCTGATCATTTACCCATTGCTTAAAGGAGTCACCATTCATTTCTCCGTGGTAATCACCAGTGATTATTTTTGATGGAAAAATCAGACTAACTCCTTTAATGAAGCCATTTTTTGTGCCAGCATGTATAATAATAAACCGTTTACCATCATAGTCTTCGAGTTTCCTAACACTTTTTATATTATCATTTTGCCAGGATTTCATTCTATTCCCTTTCGAAAAGATCTAAGTTTCATCAAGGAACATGGCCTGACGTAAAGTTGAATTTAAGTTATTCATATATTTCCTTAATAACGCATTTCTCATACAGACTATATTTAATTTCTTTATGAGCGCTCTCCTGTTACACTCTTTCTTATATTTAAAACCAATATCTGTAAGCGATATTGCTAAAGTAGTTGTATATGTATAAACAAATACTTTCATAGCCAAAACATTGCTTAGAGTTTTTAAGGTAAGATGTTTTTCTGAAAAATTTGAACATAATAATAAATGTTTACAATATATTAAAAACATACTTTCTTTAAACATGTCATAAACAGTATTTCGAACTTCCATTTTAGTTGCTTCTGGTAAGTCTTTAGTTTTTGGCTTCTTACAAGAACTTTTTTTTTCAGGAGACGATAAGGCTAGATTCTGAATGCTATGATGTTTAATAGTGTAGACCGTTCTACTAGAAATATTAAGGGCTACTGCTACGCTCTAAAATAAAACTTATTTTATAACACCGCCTTATCTAACTGATTATGTGAATTACCTCATGAACACGGTTGATGGACATAAATAGTCCACCATTCCCTTTTTCCTGTTCAAAATAGGCTATAAGATTTAATACAAGCTGTTGAGCTTGAGAACCAAGAGGTTTACCTGGCATCTAAGAAATATTCTGTAAAATAAATAGGTTAGAAATGTCAAAGTGATAATAAAACAATTTCGTACTTATTGCCACTAATTGATATTACTATTTATTATCAGTATTGTTCTTAAAAGAAAAGATTTTGTAATTTTTGATAAACTAAATATTCAAATTGGAAGAATGCTTAACCTAGAAGTCAGAATACCGGAAACAAAGTCAATAAACAACAATATTGAAATAGTTTGACAACAAGTCGAATATCATAAGACTATCTCCTAGACAACCTATCCTTTTTATTTAATGTAATATTTCAAAGACGTACGTCTCAACTTAAAATGACAAACGTGTGTAGTATTACAGCGCGTATTCATGTATGTTAGAAAGAAATAAAGTATAATTAGCGGTTCACACTTGGGCAGTACGTACTGAAAACTTATACTTTATGAACTGTACCTGTATATTTATATATGGACAACGAATAATTAAACAATGATCACTTCAACCATTTCCTCTTAAATCCCGTCAGTGTACGCAGTAAGCACCTACTGCCAACAGTTGCCCCTAAGTATAATAACTAGAGACCGGACGCATCAGGTCGAAATTACGATGGACTATATAAATAGATAGACTATTTATACATCGCTAAGTACAACACGCTGTTTCTTGTAGTTGAATTGTGACGTAATTACTTCAATATTACAGTTAAATTCCTTTCTTCATATTATGTTCATATTATGTGCGTAGAGAGAAGCGTGAGGAGTTTTTATAATAATTTTATTTATTAGTTTATATTTCGTAAGATAAATAAAGTACGGTGAGTTAGTTCCCTTTTTTCATTGTTTTGACTGTTAATTATATACTTCGAAATTTTTGTAATAGATCCTATTTAATATCGTTTCATCGAATCTACTTCTCCCAATTATTTTGATGTAATTATCCAGTGAATTTCGTTAAGTTTCAATAACTTACGCATACATTTTTAATTTTCATTTATTTGGATCCAAAACATTGTTTAAGTTACCTTTTCGGATATGATATGGAACAATGTCGAGAATGGCATCATGAAACAATCGCATGTTGGATCGTTAGGAAATACCAAGAAATCGCACGTAAAACGTCACTTAACATCGCAAACATCGCACACACAGAAATTAGACACGTTTGAATCTGACAATTTTAATGAATAGCTCTGTGAAACTTTAATTGTGGTAAATATTCTTAACAATCCCACCTTCAAAACATTTCTCCAAAAATATACCGGTCGAAATGTTCCTGATGAATCCACCTTACGCAAACATTATGTTTTTAAGTGTTACACGAAAGCTGTAGAACGCATTAGAAGCCATTTTTCAAATCAGTACCTATGGACGTGTGTCGACGAAACTGTCGATATATTAGGACGCTGTGTGCTAAATGTTGTAGCTGGTGTACTACATCTAACTATTCCATATAACGCATATGTAATAACAACAAAAGTTGTAAATACAATTGATGCGGAAACAGTAACTAAAACCATTTAGGAGAATATGCACCAAATGCTTCATTCGAACAACAGGTACAAAGAAAAAATACTTTTAGCAGACTAGTCAAGGAAACATATCCTAATATGCTGCACTACACAAGTAATAGTACATTCTCTCCACAGTGTATGTGAATATATCAGAGACACCTTTCTGAAAATTGATAGACTTGTATCCGCTTTTAAAAAAGTCATCAGGAAATCACCATTGAGAGTAGCACTTTACAGAGAAAAACCTTCATCTTCGTCACTGCCTCCCTCCCCAGTAATAACTAGATTGGGAACATGGTTGGAAACTACTAGTTTTTAAGCAGAGAACTTCGATAGTTTACAAAATTTCGTTACATGTTTAAATGACGATGCTCAAAGTATTTCTGAGTGTAAGGAAGTAATACAAATTCCAAATTTAAAAAATCAGTTGGACTTTCTTCAGGAACACTTTGGAAATTTGCCAAAACTAATCACTTATTTTGAAAATCACAATCTCAAATTAAATGATGGATTAACCACATTAGATGTGGCTATTAATAATTTGAAAAATATTCTAAGTGACTTCAGATGCGGCCATCGGGAAAAGTTAGACGCATTTTTGAATAGAAATCCAGATTTAATAATATTGTGGCAATTGTGTATGGGGACAATGCCTCAAAATCTAACTGTTAAATACGCTGCAATAAAAGAATATTTCCATTATGCATCTATAACCAGTTGCGATATAGAAACGACGTTTTGTATCTACAAGGATATGTTTCACTCAAAGAGAGAAAATTTGTAGAAGAGAACCTTGAGAAAGTATTGCTAGTTAATATTAATACTCCTTTACTCAATTTGAACTACAAAATGGACAAATAAAAATGGATCTTGTATTTTATAGATCACTACTCGTTTGTTTTCCAATTATATAAATAAAATTAAAAACTCTGTAATAGCTAAACCAGGTCATGTATTTACAAAACATCCATTTCATCAACACGACCTTGTTGAGTTGTGATCTTTCACCACATTGTTTTTATCTTGTAACCAGGTCACTAGGCTAAGAGAACACACTCTAATATATAACGAGACACTCAGAGGTTTCCACGATTACATTCAGAGTCAGAGTCAGAGAGTTAGAGCCACTACAAGTCTAGTGCCTCATAATTATAATGTAGTGTTTACTATTGTTATCGTTGTTATTATCGTTATTAAATTATATGTTGTTATTTAATCGTTGTCCTGCATATTATTTATCACACTGATAAACCTGCTGAATAAGTGGAATTGTCTCGGCAACAATGTTACCTCCGGGACCAGGTGACATTACAACTCTTTAAAAATATAAATATTGAATAGTACCTCCGAGGGCGATGAGTCACAGGCCTCACATGTCCGGTACCTAATAATAACACAATCTTCCTCGTCAAATGTAAAGAGAAAACTTCTCGAGACATCTGACGCCCAATATAGGAGAGGCATGTCAACAAGTGACTTTCCAAAAGTAGCGAAGCTACTACTAAGGAGGAAAGTATGCGTTTAAATATGTACTCGTAGACTACTAGATGGCTTAAATGTACCATGAAGGAGATAGGTGGGATCTAAACACGTAACTGTACGTTCAAGAAACCATTGCTTAAATATGCGTTGTGTTTGTCCGTGTGCGCATATACATGATATGTTTTCAAAATTTTTGCATTATTGTATTCAGACCAAGAAATTGATTTTCAAGATTTCTCTGATGTTTGAAATGAAACTGACGAAAAGAAGTGCCTTGACAGAAACGATGATATTTTCTGTTGTTTGAAAAGTAACTCGAGAAAAGAAGAATTAGAAATCTCAAGTGTAACATACGAAATGCTGTTTTAGAAAGTGAACCAGGCGAGACTTACAGCACGCAGCGTTGTTACAATAACACTTGCGCTTACTAAGTACACCACACTGAGGACTAAAGACCAACTAACTGCTTCATGACCTTTATTTCCCACATATAAGGTTATCAAGTATATAATAAAAATTGAAAAAAAAAATTATAATAATAAAAATTTAAAGCGCCATTCTTATATTGGTTTATTCGTTTTAGCAGTTTTTATCCAATTTCCACTCAAACCGAGAGAAAGCTTATGTAAATAGCGGAAAAAGAAGAAGTATATTTCATGCAACAATGTCTCTTGAGAATTTCAAAGGAATAACTGTTTAAATCTTCGAATTTAATATATGAATGATTTTGAATTCATAATCTGTAAATTTCTTATAGCAAGCAAACAACCATAATAGGGGTTTGCGAATTCGTTTATATATAAAATCTTGCAAACGATTTCTGTCGATATCAGTTTTCGATAAGTCAATTAACAAGAGAAGAAATTGGAAAAATTAATACACGTGGCCGAGATGAGGGATAAATGAACTTAAGGATACCTTCATTTACACAGAGCCGTAAAATAAACTTCCAGCAGCGTTTTGTATATCTGCATGACCCATCCATTCATTGAGGGCTACATGGGCGAACGAAGTACCACTTATAATCAAGGTACGACGTCAAAGAAAGTGAAATGTACAAATTACATACTAAATCTTTAGATGACGGGTGGCCAAACAAGATAAAACAGCGGAAGGGTCAAAAATATGAACATTATGACGAGTATTAACAGATATAAATTTTAAGAGATTACCAAAGGTACCAAAGGTGCCTATTTGTAATTTCTATTATTGGTAATTTTAGATATATTAGGTACTAGAGTTGTCAGATTTTCCTCATATTCCAGAGTCTTACTCAGTGTGAGTTAATATATACGTACGAACGTTTTCAAAACACATCGGATTTTATTAAGAATACGTGTTGGTACGAAATTACAACTCAGCACTTTTGTTAATATATACAGTCTGATAAAATTTAAGTATTAACGATGAAATCACTTATTCTAAGAGATATTTGCGAAAATACCTGAGAAGAGTCCGAGGAGTTACCAAACCAGATAAAACTAGAAACGTGAAAATACGAGAAGACCTGGAAATAGAATCAACACCCAAATTCATAGAAGAGACAGCTGAGTTGGTGGGGCCACTTGCAAAGAATGGAAGGAGTAAGATCAGCTAAAAGAGTGTGGGAGGCAAACATACTGGAGACAAAGGAAAGAACATGGACAGAAGCAAAAAAAATGGTGGAAGATAGAAAAGAATGGAAAGAATTTGTATACGCCTAGAATAAAAATACAGTTTCGTCCCGACACCATTATATGCTAGAAGGGAATTTAGATTATATATATATATATATATATATATATATATATGGTAAACCTAATCAGTAGGCGATTAAAGGTCTGTATATTACTTCAAAATATATGTATTTAAAAAACTCTACATGTTTCGGCTGTATACGCCTTTATCAAGAGAATACAAAATATATATTTTGTATTCTCTTGATAAAGGCGTATACAGCCGAAACATGTAGAGTTTTTTAAATACATATATTTTGAAGTAATATACAGATCTTTAATCGCCTACTGATTAGGTTTACCATATCATACCAAGGTCACGAAGTTATTATATTTATATATATATATATATATATATATATATATATATATAAGTGTTTAGATAATTTATTAGCCGTTCTTAGCTCTGACTTCTGCTTTCTGCTAGTGGTTAAGGCGGCAGCCCGGATAACTGTAGACTTGGGTTCGAGTCCCAACATAGACCATATTTTTCAAATAAAAAATTTTGTATGATTTGCTTTGTAATTTGTAGACAGCAATGTTTACACCCCCACTTACTCTGCAATTACATACATTCTAATTTAATATTTGTAAATATTTCATATAAATAAAAGCCGAAAAACTCCAATAATTTATCATATGTTTTATATATATATATATATATATATATATATATATTATTATAATCTATAAGCTTGTTTACCCCTAGGGTGTCAAACTATTTACATTTTGCTTATATAACTATTCCTTATATATAAATCTTGCCCATTCCTTTTCGTTTCTCGCTATTCTCTTCCCTTCGTACAATGTTACCCCTCTTTTCTTTAAATTTTCGACTATGACATTGTCCCACGTTTTTTGTGGTCTTCCTCTTGTTTTCTTCTGCTTTGTTCTTGCTAGCCATACTCTTTTAGTCTGTCTTTCTTCTTCCATTCTTACTACATGACCGAACCACCTTAGTTGTTGTTTTGCGATTTCTTCCATTATGGGTTGTACATATAATTCTCGTCTTATTACTTCATTTCTTATTTTGTCCCTTCTACTAACTCCTTTCACCGCTCTTAGGTATTTCATTTCTACGGCTTGTAGTCTGCTCTTCATATGCTTATTAAGTATCCAGCTTTCGCATCTGTACGTCGTTATTGGTTTGAACAATGCGTTATATACTGTGATTTTTGTTTTCTTCGTTATTTCCTTCTTTCTTATAAATGTGTTGTTTAGTGCACAATATATATATATATATTGAAGTGTCTCTAACGAAGCCTCACGTCGGGCTGGCAAATGAAGAGGTACAATAAATTGCCGCCACGTTTGGTGCCAAAATGAAGAGGCTTCGTGAACAACGGCTGTTAGCACCAACTAAGAATAATGTGAGCGTTAAAACTATTAAATGAAGAATATAAGTTAAACATAGAAGATTTTGAATTTAAAAATTGGGCGCCAAGTTTTAACGTTCTTAGTTGATCCAACGCTATCTGTTAAATAACCCACTAGTTGCGGTAGAGCTTGAGTAATATATATTTTCATTTATATCTCTAGGATCAAAGTCGGTTGTTTGTATATCCCGTAGGTACAATGTATATGGTATATTAATTAAGCACAAACTCAACATTCAAACAATTCAAATAAAAGATCGAATCAAAGTCAAAGTAATAAAAATTTATTAGAATAAAAATAGATAACTGTAACAATTATTACGTGCGAATAAGGAAACTGTACATAAACTAGTATTATCTGAACTATACGGTAAAAAAAACGGAATTATGCAATTGTGCACATGTGTTACTAACTATCGTTAAGGTTATGAATAATACAACAGTGCAAATAAATATTAAAAGTTACTTAAAATTAGACACATAAAAGGTAAGTTATATATAAGTTTTTTAAAAGATTATGAATGAATAAATGTTTATATATATTTAAATTGATGTTTAGAAATGTAGAAATTCAAGTTTTATATTTTGATGCAAACAATGTTTGATATTGTGTTGGGATATAAATTTAATATTAACTTTTTAATGATGTTTTAGGTTTTATGGGATATAACTGGGAAGGAACCTGGTTTCTTCCTGTGTCTAGGCTCTGGTATATGTTCTGGTCTCGCAATTGTAGAAATAGATCAGAGTTCGGCTGCTCCTATTGAAGTCCCTGCGTCGGTAGCGGTCAAATGCTGGAGTTATGGGTACGATGTAGTTCCAATTCCGAAAAGATGCTTCGTTCGATATTTATTATATTCGACGTGATGATGGTCCAATTATTCTCTCAAAAGTTCGGCCTGATTTCAAGGTATTGAATGTATACTGATTTCGTAGGATATACTTGATTTTTAAATAGTAATTTTAATTAAACTTTTTGTGATAGGAAAATGCGGCCATTCGTTGTAAAATTTTAGTATCAGACGCTTTATTCGGTTTTTGTTTTCCATAACCTGTATTAAATATCGGCAAAAGCCTCTAAGTTTATGCTTTATTTGCATCTAATATAATATGAATTCTCATAATATTTTAATTTTAACATAATTGAAAAATTAATTAAATAATTTACAAAAGTTTATAATGTGGTTTTCAATGTTAGATTAGTTTGAAAATGCACCGTAAAAATCGCATTCGCGGGGTTCAAGACAATTTTAAATTAGTGGGCGTGGTTAACTCGCTTCGATATAAATCTTGATGTGGATAAATTAAATACCTGTAATTTTACGCGTATGATTTGAATTTTAAATGGAAAAATATAAATATAAAAAGTAAGTTTAAAAATCAAAATAAGTTAATTATCAATTTTAAAGTTATCGTCGTATTAATTTATATACATCTCGAAACTAATTTCACAAATTACGTCCACCAATTAAATATTTATACAGGAGTTAATTATATGTTGTAATCTGTATTTCTTATTGTAGTGCTGGAATAAATGTGCTGGTTGAACCACAACATTATATATATATATATATATATATATATATATATATATATATATATATATGTCGTTCCATCAATCCTGCGTCCATACATTGATGATTTTGCATGTAATTCTGCGTCTAATGTATTGCTGCGTCCGTATACGGACGCAGAAATAGAAACCTCACAGACAACTCTCATTTGGAATACTTGTTTGGCACAAAAATTTTTAGCGGGATGCAAAAATATCGATATGGTGTAAAAACACGAATAATTTAGTTCGCGAGAATTCGATTATTTTTGTGTGATGGCGCTGTAGTAGTGTACGTGTATATGTATATGATATTCATAATTCCGATTTATCTGCGTCCAACCGACTTGGCAACGCTTAGGATCGCCTCGTTTATTGGTGCTTCCTACATTTGTGAGTAAACTGTTTGGGTAGTATTCGAATTTATTTCTAATCAAGATTCTTTAATAACAAGTACCTAACGGTTACAGATACATATACAGCGTTAGTAAAAAGTCCCGGAACGGTCGAATAACTTTGTTATTTGAAAATTATGATTTCTGAAATTTGGTATGGGGGTATAGTTAATATAAATGCATTTTATGCAATACACTTAATATTTTTTTCACTTCCGGTTTAATCGGCAATACGTCCAACTTTTTTTTTTTAAATGGAACGGCCAGTTTTTTTTAACACTATTGAATGCAAAATAAAAAACAACGTTCAAGAAGTTTTAAAATGTTTATTTTTATTCACAAGAAAACAGTTAAAAAACTAAAAGTGTCCTAATACAGAAAAATCAAGGTACCTGTCTATTCAGGTTGCGATTACAATAATTGTTCAAAATGCTCTCCATTTACAATTTGACAAAAATGTAAACGGTCAGTAAAATTTCTTATTGAATTTTGTATTTGTTCTGGAGTGATGCGATTGGCTTCTTGAACTATTCTCTCTTCCAATTGTTCAAGATTATGGCGACGATTTTTGTACACTTGACATTTCAAGTGACCCCAAAAGAAAAAATCTAATGGCGAGAGATCTGGCGAACGTGCTGGCCATTCGAATGCTCCTCTACGTCCGATTCAACGTCCCGGAAAAATGTCATTCAAATAATCGCGGACATTATGGGCAAAATGGGGGGGAGCTCCATCTAGTTGAAACCAAAAATGTGCGTTAGGCTGATCACCTATGTTTGCATTTGGGAAGAGGGCCGCAAGTGCTGGAACAATCTCATTTCGCAATAAATTTAAGTAGACGTTGCCAGTTAAATTTCCTCTTATAAAAATGGTCCTATGATGTTGTTTCCAACAAGACCAGCCCAGACATTCACCTTTTGAGGACGCTGTGTATGGACTTCTTCCATCCAATGCGGATTTTCAATTGACCAGTAGCGACAATTATGTCTGTTCACAGTGCTGTTGAGACAAAACGTTGCCTCATCTGAAAAAATGATGTGATCTAAAACATTAGGCTGCTGCTCGATCAATTCCGTCATTGTTTCGCAAAATTGTAGTCTACGATCCGGATCATCTTCAGTTAACTCATGGACGGGATACATTTTATAGGCTTTCATTTTTGCTGATTTAAGAATTTTATGAGCAGATTTTTGAGAGATCTCATGAATTTGACCTAATTCTGTTGTGGACACGTGATGATTTTCTTCCACTGTAAGTAACACATTCAAACTAGTTTCTTCATCTGTTGCTGTTAATGGACGTCCCTTCTAGGTAAATCCTTCACCTGACGAAATACTTCAAACTTTTGAATTGTTCGGCATACCGTACTTTTACTAATGTGACGATCCGGATAAACAGTATTAAACAAAATACGAACCTCTTCAAAAGAACGTTGACGATCACCGTACCCACGCATCATTAATATCTCAATTCGTTCTGATTCAGTAAGTTTTACTGCCATTTTCAAATGTGTTAATGTCTAAAATAAGTAAATTTATAGCGTTGCAAAAGTTAAAACGCTTTTAAAATTGTCAAATGTGACAGCAAAAAGAATGAAAACACTAAACAACAACTATTTTCAAAGGTACCTTGATTTTTCTGTATTAGGACACTTTTTTAACTGTTTTCTTGTGAATAAAAATAAACATCTTAATACTTCCTGAACGTAGTTTTTTATTTTGCATTCAAAAGTGTTAAAAAGATCTGGCCGTTCCATTTAAAAAAAAAAAGTTGGACGTATTGCCGATTAAACCGGAAGTGAAAAAAATATTAAGTGTATTGCATAAAATGCATTTATATTAACTATACCCCCATACCAAATATCAGAAATCATAAATTTCAAATAACAAAGTTATTCGACCGTTCCGGGACTTTTTACTAACGCTGTATAAACTAAACTGCTTAATCTTAAATTATAAACTATTTGAAAAATGTTGATACTTGCGTAAAACCTGTTAAAAAATCACATCTTGAAAAAGAAAACTCGGAATGTGTTCCCTGCAAATATTGCTACAGATACTACAGACCAAATCAACTTTGGCGCCATATTAAAATCTGTGATTTAAATACAGAAGGAAAAACAAAATTTTCTCATTTGAGTGACGCACAAGATTTATTAGTGAAACATTTACCTATTGATAAACATCTTCGAGAAACAGTATTTCCGAGAATGGCGGCGGATAAAATATCACTTACAGCTAAAAAGGATTTATTAATTTGTAAATTCGGATCTCGATATTTAAGAAATCATAGGGAAAATCATCTCATAAACGTGTGTTCTCGGAAAATGAGGGATCTTGCTAAATTAAGTACTTATAGAAATAAAGAAACTAAATTCTTCAATAAAAAATGTGTACGACGCATGGCATTGATTTGTAGAAGCTACAAAAATTGTAGCAAAATTTGATCCAATACAGAAGTGTTCAAATCACCAACTTATGCTATGAACATACAGACATCCTTAAAAAACTGTTGTGATATAGCAATTTTATTCACGTTGAAACGAAAATATAATAATTCAACTATTTTGACAGCCGATAGTGAATCAAATTTTAAAACATTCAAACAGCTTTTGGAGGATGCATGGAAATTCGAAATATCCACAATAGCTGCATCTGATTTAAGTACCAAAAAATGGAATAAATTAACAATATTACCTTTAGCAGCCGATTTAAAAACATTTCGAATATATCTTCTACAGAAAGCAAGTGAAGCTGTGGAAATTCTTAAAGTCAATGAAAAGGATGTTACCGCATATAAGTTGCTAATGGAAACCATATTTTGTAGGCTTTTGTTATTAAATAGGAAAAGAGTAGGAGAATTGCAGCGAATGCCATTGCATCCTTATGAGAATGCTAATATTCATCAGAGTTATGAAGAGTTTAATGATGCCATAACACCTACAGAGAAGATATTATTAACAAAATTTAAAAGAGTAGTAATTCGTGGTAAACGAGGCCGAGGCGTACCTGTTTTCTTTAGTACTGATTTACAGGATCATGTAAATATTTTAGTTCAATTGCGCAGTTTTTTTGTCAATGACACAAATATATACCTGTTTCCCAAATTAAATATAAATAATCCTATTACTGGATATCAAATTATGAAAAGACATACACAATTAAGTAAATTGAAAAATCCGGAAGCTATTACCTCTACAAGATTACGAAAGCATCTTGCTACTTTGACTCAGATTTTTAACATGAATTCGAATGATATTGAACAATTAGCCACTTTTATGGGACATACAAGTAATGTTCATAAACAAGTTTATTGTCTACCTGATGATGTATACCAAACAGCTAAGATATCTAAAATTCTAATGCTTATGGAAAAAGGTAAAGCAGGAAATTTTAAGGGAAAAGCTTTGGATGAGATAGAAATAAATTTGGACGACAAAAGTGTTGAAGAATGTGAAGAAAATAGTGATAGCGACGATGAAAAAAAGATAGAATAAATTAGTGACTTAAGCCGAGAGGTGCCAGCTACTGCCTCAGTTAAATCGATCGTAACTGTTAGAAAAAAACCTTAATCCCTTGGACAGATGATCAAAAGAAACTAACTAAACTATTTTTTAAAACACACATAAATTCAAAAATTCCTCTCAAAAAAAGCGAATGTGAAAAATTAAGGGATAAATATCCTGAAAAATTCCATAATAAGTCATGGCCACAAATCAAAGTTTTCGTTCAAAATATGTATCGCAATAAAAATTAGTCTTTAATTATTTGTGTCAAGTAAATTATCAGATCTTTTGTTTGTTGTACTTATAAATTGTTTAAATAAAAATAGTTTGTATATTTATAAATTATTCTTTATTTTGTCATTGATAGTACTAGTAAGCTTAAAAACGTAAAAATGTTTGCCGTTGTTATAGTAACACTTTATCCTACAGAATATTTAAATAAAACTTGCTTGAAATCTCAATACTTTACGTAACCCAACAATAATAAATAGAATAGCGTAATTTTATTTAGAAAGGAGCATGCTATTAACACAGAATTACAATATGGAATACAGCACAAATGTATGTCTGAATATGTGTACATATTACATATTTTAGATTATTAAGTAAGACTCCTACACAAAACTCATTATTTGTTTGTAAATTCATCACTTTTGTTTATTATTATTTAAAATAAAAAATTTTTAACTAAATTTAAATAATCAAACAATTTCTTTTTATTAATTTTAATTCAGATAGAAGCAATTCCATATTAAAAATGTATATAAACTAATGAAAAATAGTAGTATATATGTTGAGCACTTGTGAAATTATTACACTATAGCAAAGTTGACCGTCTACAGGCTCTTCGTCGATATGTTTCCCCTAAGTGTATGGTAGTGAAATGTAAAACAAAATAACTTAGTTCTCATCAGCTAAACATAGATAAATGAAAGATTTGATTTAAATAAATGTATATAAAAGTTTATTATAAATAAGTTTTCTGTACACAATAACATGTAACGTACCTAACGACAAATAATAGTATATAATTGCGTACACGTGTGAATCAAGAAGTTAAATAGGGTTATGTTTTAATGGTTATAATGTTATCAAGTGAGTTACGTTATGAATTAAATAATAACTATATCTAGGTAAGTACTACAGCTTTTTATCCAATCAAAGTTCTTTTACAATAATCAATAATATTGAAATGTAATTTTCAAGTAAGATCATGAGGATTTCTATTTGGTTTAAAGAAAAATATTTTAAATGTAAATTGTTTTCAAAGGGTTTTTATTCGAAATAATTTTTATTAATAAGACCTGTTTTTTATCGTCTAAGGCAGGAATCTTGATAGTATGGATGAAGATTGGCTGATTCGTCGTGCTTTCAGAGTGCGGAGATTTCAAGTTTCCTTGACCGGTTATGAGCGTACTCCTACGGC
This sequence comes from Melolontha melolontha, assembly GCA_935421215.2. Classification (NCBI taxonomy): domain Eukaryota; kingdom Metazoa; phylum Arthropoda; class Insecta; order Coleoptera; family Scarabaeidae; genus Melolontha; species Melolontha melolontha. The sequence continues at coordinate 10,812,964 of OW285243.1, forward strand.
GTGGGATCTCTCCTCGGACCGGTGTTCAATCGAAAGATGCTAAGTTCGATTTCTAACTGTACTTCGCTGGTATCGCCTTCAAATATATCACAAAAGTAGCCCCAAATTATTGTTTAACTTTTGTGGTCACTTATAAATTCTTAACTCAGGTATTTCTTCTTTAATTTAATTTTAAATTTGGAGTCAAAGTCACTTCTAATCAAAATTTTATAACCGACGCTCGATGGCAATTATTTCATACAAAGCCTATTTTACTTATGTGAAATAGCCTCGAATTTTACTTCAAATTACATATTATAATAATATAAATATAAATAATGTATTGTTTCCAACTTATGAACAAAATTAAAATAATAATTTTCAAATGGTTGACCAGGATATTTAAATGTAGGGTTATGTGTTCTGTGTGACAAGAAAATAACCGTTTCGCGGGTTAGTTTACATTTAAAATGTGGGCGTGTCTAACTAGTATCGATACAAATTTTTAATGTAGATAAATTAGATATCTGTAATTTCGCGCTAATAATTTAAATTATAAAAATGACAATTAAATAAATATTAAAAAGTAAATTCTGAAATAAATGTAAATTGATTTGAAATATAGAAAGTTATCGTAATATTAATTTATTTACATTTCGATACTAATTTTACAAACTATTTTCGCCAATTTTAACCATTCTATTACATGTTATTTCTGTCTTTCCTTTCGCAGTTAACTGGAATGAAGGAGTAATTCTGCACCACAATAATATATATATATATATATATTATATTGTAATGTATTTAAATGACTTAATATTTGGTATACCTAGCTCAAAGGTATACTAATACCATGAAAAACATAGTTAACGTGGGGTTTAAGTCCATTAACTTTCGTCGTCCGCTAATTTTCTTAGTACTATTAATTTTTTAATAATTCCTACAAAACATACATAATAAATTACAAGTATAGAAAATTACACGCCCTTATTGTCAGAGCCTCTCTGCATCTAAAGGAAGAGTGTTAGCCAGAACTTAGAAGTAGTGGCGGTACTGCTTTCGTCGAAATCAGATTGTTTTCGAACTAGTCATAGTATTTAAATTGTTATTGTAAGTAATTAAAAAAGTATTTTATTCGAGGAAATAAACATATTGATCGTAAATGCAGGGTTTTACATAATTGCACTTCCAAAGAGCACTCAAATAAGCGTTATTATAATCCACTGCGCGTTATCATTTAGATCTGAGCAATATTAAACATAAGTGCTCCGCACTCGTGAATTGATGCTGAACAAAGGCTTAGAGCTTTATTAAATTTAGTGGTTTGAGTAGAACAACTATGATTAGCTTCCTACAGTATATTATATGTATATTCTCGACCAAAAGGCATATTTTTTTCAAACCCTGATAAATCCGCAAATAGATGCCTGATGCAATACAGCGTTACGCTTTGCAATATCAATAATTTTTTTAAACACAATTTTAATATATCATAGAATAGTATATTAAAAAACAAGTTTCATAAGGCACCATTTTGCCGCACGAGATCAGTTTAGAAAACTAGCCGCGATAGCGGCGAGTTTTCTAAAGAGCGAGTGCGGCAAAAGGCCTTATGAAATGAGTTTTTTATATTATTTTTTCTATTTTTTCGTTTTTTACATTAATAAATTGCTTAAATTGGAATTATTTAATTTGAAAGTTCAGAGTTTAATTTTTATATAAAGCATGCAGTTGGTCACATTGATACTTGAAATTTTCAAATTTAAATCTTGCGATCCGCGAAGTATATTATATTACATATTATTTATTAATTTTCGTTAACATTACTTGATATTTCATTTCAAAATATAAACATGACTGACATAGAAACATATATATGTTGTTGTCAATTGTATACAGCATACGTTGTTTGTGTAAAATACGGACATATATCATATCTGTCAAATGCACATAAATTCTTAAAATCAAATGAGAGCAATGATATTTATTTCTGTATTCGAACAACGCCAACATTGAAAAATGAAAAAAAGTGTATCGAAATGAAGCTCATTTTGGAAGCTCAATTTGTAAATTGAAAGTAATTAATGTGATTATTTGCTACATATTGCAGTGGATTTTTCCCCACAACTTTGAGAAAAATTGTATTATTTATTGTGAATTAATAATTTTTGATGACTCTGTATGTTTTATGAAATTATTTATGATTACAGATTTTGTATTGAACTATTTTATTTTGATTTAGTTTTGATAAGGGTTGTAGTTCGCCGTTGGGCCGTGTTATTTCCCTCAGACACGTCTTGTTACCCAAGTAAGAGTGTTGTATATTTGAAGATAAAACTTTTTATCTTTATTTCAATTAATTTCGGTTTTTGTTTTTGAATTTAGTGTTTGTGGTTGCTTAATTCATTATCGAATTTTTACGAGTTTGTAAACCTCGTAATTTTGATTTAATTTAACTCTTACTTAACGTGTTCTTGAATATTAAAAAAATAAAAACTACGTAAGTTTTATTTTATATTATTATAATTTGTATGCATTTAATATTGTATTTTCAATTGTGAATTTTTGATATATATATTTTAATCGTAGTTAATATAAATGACAAAGAAAGTTTTTTTAAGTTTCTAGTAAAAAATCTTATAACGTTAAAATATTGCACGTTGGTGTTCAAGGCAATGTTTTTACTTGCGACTGCGCATGTGTTAGAGATTTGATTCGGGTCTGTCAGTTTTGGTTGTTTACCTTTTTGAAGTTGTTATTAGGGATGAAATTTAATGACATCTTTAGAATTTATTTAGATTTAATTTAGTTCGGAAGTAATCAGAGGACGTTTGGATTGGTTTAGCTGTCAATTTCAACAAATTCTTTTACCTCTTTGTGTTATTATTATACACAGTTCTTTATACTTTATAAAGAATCAAATTTTTTTAATTTTTTTTTTATAATAAAGAGTCATTTGAATATTGTGATTTTTAATTATATTTAACACTTTCGTGTATACTCGTTACTGGCGCCGTATTAAATGTTGTAAGAGTATTAATACCACGTTTTCCTATTGGAAACCCGGAGAGGAAAGCTGTCCCATAAAAGAAGTTAACCGATTGAGCATCAAAGTTGGACAGTGTCGTGGTTAATAGTGGTTCATTTTCATTCTAACCCACTATTCATAGCAATATATATATATACCGGTGTCCTTGAAATAAAAAGACCACTTGTAAAAAATGGAAAAATTAAATTATATAGAATGTATACTCAAAATACTTTCTCAAACTTCCTTCTCATAAGCGAGAAAAAATGACAAAGATATTTAAAGAAATGTTGTTACGTCACTGTGCGACCGAATACATCATAAATACTATCTGAGGCGATATTTTAAAGCTAACCCATAATATAGTTTTCTTATTTTTCGTATGTTCGATATAATTTTTCGATTAAACATAATAGATTGTAACTTAAATGCACGTAAAGCAGACGACCCGCTTGTACTTTTAATATATAAGTTTTGAAAATTCACAAGTATAAATTTTTAACAGCTGACACTAACAAGTTATCGAACCCTTACCATAACGAAACTTATCGACTTAATAAATATAAATATTGCCGCCTTTGAATGCAATGGAGTATTCTGAATCTGATATTCGTATTTTATATTTCTTACTTCAAACAAGAGCATTCTCGTAATACACATGATTTTTTAAAATGGGTTTATAAATGGATCTAACACACATCTTAATTTTTTAATTATTTACTTGAATGTACAAAAAACTGATTTTGTACGAGGTATTGACCTTAACTTACAGGATATTATAGCTTTTATAACATCTACAGCTGTTAGGTACGTAAACATACGCTGTGTGTGTCATTTCAATGGAGGTTCATATTTACATTCTAAATAATTTTTATTCTAAATAATTTAAATTTTTCAGGGGGTTATTAATTTTGGGGTTGGATTCATATTCTATATAATAACATTTTTCTATTTTTCATTCGTTGTCTTTTTATTTCAAGGGCACTGTATATATTTCCCATTTACTAATTTTAATTTATTTCAAAGCTCCATTTCTCTTGTGTAAATATTAAATAAAGCTAAGAACAACGTCGTTACGTTCCTTTTTTTAATTCTTTATTTCAGCTTGCTACATGTCTCGGAACTTTCGATGCTCATTATTAGAGAACTGATGCAATTTCCATAAAACGCAATCGGCAATTGGAATTGTGTATAACGTCGCTCAGTACATCCCGGCGTAATTCAATGAAGTATTTGTTTGACTTACTCGGCCACCTGGTCTCGCAGCGATGACAATGGGCAACCCAGCTATTGTATTCGGAGAATATAGTGTTTTCAGTGGTGTCGTGTACGTAGATAAAATAAATAAGTTTATCGTATTTCGTAAGAGAAATAGCACGGACATTCCTTTTCTTTTCATTTAAGCAACAACTTCCAATTATTTTCACGTAAGTGTGCATAAAATTTCGTTATTTAAATTCGTTTATTTGGATCTAAAATATTCTTACTTTTTCAGACAATGGAAAAGCGTCGAAAATGGCATCGTGAAACAATGGCGAGTTGGATTGAGGGCCATACTGATTATATGTACATTGCCAGTGATTCCGAAATTTATTGTGAAGTGTGTGAAACGTTATTGAAAAATTGCAATAAATCAACCGTAAAACGTCACGTAGAATCGTTAAAGCACGAAAAAAAATTGAACACGTTGGAATCTGACAATTTTAACGAAGAACTCTGTGAAACTTTTATGGCAGCTGATATTCCATTATTTAAATTGAACAATCCAATTTTGAAGACATTTCTGAAAAAATATACTGGTCGAAATGTTCCTAATGAATCAACTTTACGCAAATATTATGTTTCTAGGTGCTATACAAGAACAGTAGAGCGCATTAGAAGCCATCTTTTAAATCAATACATATGGATAAGCGCCGACGAAACGGTGGACATGTTAGGACGCTGTGTGGTAAATGTTGTAGCTGGTGTACTACATCCAACTATTCCCTATAACTCATATGTAATAGCAACAAGTGTTATAAATAGAGTTGATGCGGAAACAGTTGCTGAAACCATTAAGGAGAATATGCAAAAAATGCTTCATTCGGACGCCACGTACAAAGAAAAAATACTTTTATTTGTCAGTGATAGTGCTGCGTATATGATAAAAACAGGCGGACTATAGAAGAAAACATATCCTAATATGCTGCATATTACTTGTGTAGCACATGCTCTCCACAGAATCTGTGAATATATCAGAGACACTTCTCCGGAAGTTGATAGACTTGTATCAGCTTTTAAAAAAGTTTTCAGAAAAGCACCATTGAGAGTAGCTCTTTTCAGGGAAAAATTTCCATCTCTGTCACTGGCTCCCACTCCAGTAATAACTAGATGGGGAACATGGCTGAAAGCTACTAGTTATTATGCTGAGAATTTCGATAGTCTAAAACATTTCGTAACACTGCTAAAGGAGGATGCTAGAAGTGTTGGTGAGTGCAAGGAGCTCACACAAATTCCAAATTTAAAAAATCAGTTGTACTTTCTTAGAACACTTTGGAAAATTGCCAAAACTAATCACTTACTTTGAAAATCGAAATCTCAAATTAATTGACGGATTAACCACATTAGATGTGGCTGTTAATAATTTGAAAAGTATTCCAAGTGACTTCGGATGTGGCCTTCGGCAAAAGTTTGAAGCAATTCTTAATAGAAATCCAGATTTAATTACATTGCAGCAATTATGTATGGAGACAATTCCACAAAATCTAACGGCTAAATATGAAGAAATAAAAGAATATTCCCAGTATGCACCTATAACCAGTTGCGATGTAGAAAGGACGTTTTCTATTTATAACGATGTACTTAATTCAAAGAGAACAAAATTGACAGAAGAAAACCTTGAGAAACTATTGCTAGTCAATATTAATACTCCTTTACTCAACTTGAACGACAAAATGAACAAATAAAAATGTTCCAATTATAGAAATAAAATTAAAAACTTTAAAAATACAACTTTTCAACAAATACATATTGCAGTGGAATGTGCTTTTGATTGCTTATTAAATTTTTTTGTTCACACTACAACTTAATCTTCCGGCTGTTCAGTCTCGTAGATTTCCTTGAGCTCACTTCTCTCGGGTCGATCCTTACGGATGCAGGTTATATCATAAAATAAAACACGAGGTGTCAGATAAATTATACAAACATTTTTCCCTTACATTTATATAAAAAATAAAATAAAAAAAAATCAACTTTACAAAGTGTAACGTTGAACTGTTAAAGACACAGCAAATCGAGGATAAAAAAGATTTGGATATCATATGAAGATACAAATCATTAAAAAACCTCACTATGACAACTCACGAGCAAAGATAACAAAATTACTAATATCCAAAAATTCATCAGATGTCAACAAAAATATTAACCCAACAATTTAAACGTCAAAGTAAAGAATTGTTTACTCTGCGCGCGAAATCAAAATCTGAACTGTCATGAATGCATTCACATGACATCACACAAACTCGTCCCCACCTTCCTACGTATTGAAATATTCAAAGTGAATAAAAACACCGAAACTCCACAAAAACCATCTAACAAATTTTCTAGATATTATTCTGAATACATAAAAAATTTCACAAAAATTTACAAGTTAATTATAGCGCTTTCTTCAATATATATATTAATAATAATTATAAAGATACCTACATTAATTAATGCATATCACAATTAAACACGAGAGATTCCCTTTCTTTAGATAGGTGTATCATTTAAATTAAATTACAAATATAAAAGATTTGTAAATTCACGATAAATTACTTTTAAATCACATACGACGCACCAAAAACTATAAACGAATTATCCAAGATTTTAAATATATCAGACAAAATTAAGTCGTGTCTAATATTTACTTATACCGACCTATCTTAAAGGACATTCAAATAATCTCTAAAATGAAATTCCAGGAACCGCAAGGGCATCCCCACCTACTATATAAAATCAAGATAGAGAAAAATATATATATCTTAGTACAATATGATATCCGGAGTGGCGGCGGCTTTAAACATCTGACTAACCTAAATATACAGGGATGGATTAAAAATTCAAACATAATAAAATTCATCACTTAAAATTAAATATATTTATATCTATCCCCGTCTGAAATAAAATAGACACCAAAATAAAATACATGAGTTTAATAAATGTTCTTCACAAAAAGTTCAATATAGTTCTGTTATTTCTTTCTTTCTTCTCCAAGGAAAAATCCATGGCAATATGTATTTCGTAATTTTATAGATCACCACCCGTTTGTTTTCCAATTATATAAATAAAATTAATTAATAAATATGTATTTCGTAATTTTAGATAGATAGATCACCACCCATATGTTTTCCAATTATATAAATAAAATTAAAAACTTTATAAATACAACTTTTCAACAAATAAATATGTATTTCGTAATTTTATAGATCACCACCCGTTCGTTTTCCAATTATATAAATAAAATTAAATATTTTAGAAATACAGCTTTTCGCCAGTACTGGGCTTTGCGTCATGTGGTAAGCGTGTCCGTTCTCTACTCATTATACATTAATGAACTATTTTCATCATTGTTAGGGCGCTGTAGCTAGTGCTATGCAATAAACAATAGCAACAAAATTAACTAGCTTCCACAAAACAACAGAAATAGGTGTTGATGGTGAAGTGTTTGTCTGTAAACTTCCTACCACTCCTGACAACATTTGTTTAGTACTTCTTGAGGCGCTAGCGAGTAACCGTAGTATATAGATATGTGCTATTTTTCGATTTCTTCAGGCAGAAGTATATAAGACTACTGAAATTAATTACAGAATGAAGCATATAATAAATTTCACGAGTGATAGTAAAGCAAAAAAATTGTGGAGAAAATTCCCAGACTACGCCGATGTGGCGATGTGGTAGCTAATGTTGATCGCGGGAATTTGTTGGTTCAAGAAAGGTGTTGACCCTAATATTTCTTCAGCATTACCACGTGACAGATGAAGAGTTGTAAAGTTGCAATGTAATCTGAATACATTTTTTAAGCAGAAAACAAAGGAATAATCAAAACAGTGAGTGATAATTAATTTCCAATCAAACAACAAAATTAAAACAATATTCTCTAGCTTAATGTTACTGTGTTTTGGAACCGAAAATGAATATTGTTGCTCGAATTTATGGAGTTTGAGGTAATTAGCACACTTTGGATAATTTGAATTATGGTGTTAATTCAAATTATCCAAAAGCCTTCCCTTCTCGTTTCGTCTCCCAGTACAAAGAAATAACTATCGCAGGAATTCAAGTGTGATGTATTTAAACATATACAATACAATCAGAGCTTACTAGCTAGTTATTTTTTAAATGTTTTTGTGAAATGAAAAAGAAGTTAGGAAGGCAGTGGTTTCACATCAATAGGGAAACATGAGGAAAGGCCAAGATAAAAGAGGCCCGGAGTCATACTATACGTGATAGTTGAATCGAGCGATCGAGATGCGTCACGTTATATTCAGCGGCCATTACGTGTTAACTGTCATTTTGTGTTTGCCAATGTGGCGTTGTCAGTTGTTAATGGTGGTTGTGAATAGGGTTCCCCATAATGCCGTTTTCAATCGAACAAAGAGTGTTTATTGTTGAAAATTATTTGGAATGTAAATCGTTTGTAACTTTAAATGAAAGGTTCACTATAAAATATCCACAAATGTCTGCTCCTTCTAAAAGTGTTGTGCAGAAAATGATTACTAAATTTAGAGATACAGGTTCAGTCGCTAACGCTAAACGTAACCGTGTAAAGACGGTTTGTTCACCGGAAAATATTCAACGTGTTCGAGAGACTATACTAAGAAGTCCACGGAAATCAACTAGACGTCTATCATCCCAACTAAACATCAAGCGAACGTCATGCCAGAACATGTTAAAAAAGTTGCAAACGCGAGCGTACAAAATAAGAGTGATGCAAACATTTAAACCTACGGACTATGAAAACGACAACATTATTGCGAATGGTTACTCACTCATGTCGCTTATGGTATCTGGATCCGAATCTATACTTTATCACAGATGAAGCATGGTTCCATCTTAGCGGGTACGTGAATTCTCAAAACACTCGTTATTGGCCAACGAATAATCCCAAGGAACGCTTTAAGGTGCCTCTGCATGACGCGAAAATTGGCGTTTGGTGTGCAGTTTCAGCCCGACTGATTGTAGATCCCATTTTCTTAAATAACTCTGTTACCTCTGAAGTGTATGTAACAGAATTTTTGCATTCGTAACGCAGCTGACAACAGAGGAAGAACGAGTTTATGCGTTTTTACAGGAAGATGGTGCCACGGCACATACTTCACGGTTTTCAATGTCAAACGTCCATGGAGTTTTCGGAGAAGAACGAACAGTTTCCGTAAGCGTATGGCCTCCCAGATCGCCCGATCTGTCTACCTGCGATTTTTATTTACGGAGTTCCTTAAAGGATAAAATGTACAGTAACAAGCCGCATACAATTTAAGAGATGAAAACTAACATTCGCAATACAATAGCTGACATCACACCAAATGAACTGGCAAAAGTTTTTCAAAACATGTTGAGACGTGCTAATTTGTGTATCAAAGTTCATGGTGAACACTTTCAACACCTCTTGTGAACTATTGAATGTTTATTATGTTATTATTCATAATATTTTGTATTTACCACTTTTAAATAAAAATTTATAATATATTAGTAATTCACTTTTCTGTAAGTATTCATACCATACCTCTTTTATCTTGGCCACTCTGAAGAAACCAATGCGACCAGTTGCTTGAATAAATAGCTGATCAGTTTTTACAAGAAGAGGATAGCGTCGCAATATGGTAGACGCCTTATTCGGAAAGGTAATTAGTTTGAAAATAGCCCAAGAATGCAATTATCATTTGAAGAAAAAAATATTTTCGAAAGGATATTTTTTTTATTTATCCCTCGCACTTCTAAAATTATAAGACGAATTCATCATGAAATTTTAATATACCAATTGTTTGTTATGTTATAGAATATAATTATTTCTGTTTGGATTCAATTTATATTAATTTATATAATTGTTTCAGCCTTTATTTAATGAAATTATAACTATTATCAGGATAAAATAAAACAAATTTTAATGAATTTCACTTTTTAATTAACACTGTAACGGTCGTTTTGCTCCAACCTGAGCTTCATCAGACATATAACTAACTTATTTACAAATTTTTTTAACACGAGTATACGGTAACAAACACATGTTTTATTTTAAATAGTTGAAGGAATGGGTACTTTTTATTACTAAAATGTCTATGCACAAAACTTTCACTACGGTTTATACAATACTGTTCTTAAGTAATAAAACTAGGGGTTTACATTATATTACAGGGAAGTAAAGAAATTCTATGGAAAAATACAATATGTGACTGTCTGAATATCAAATAAATAAATTGAGAAAGGGTGAATTATTTGTTTCTAATTGATCATTTATGATCTTGTCGGTTTTCTTTAATTTATTAATTTCAAGTGACTCTAATAAATTAAGTTTTTTGCCCTTATTTTCTACGTGTAATATTTTAAATTCTTTGTTAAAATTGTGGTTCGTTGAATTAATATGAGACGCATATGAAGAGTCACTTTTATTATTTCTAAATGAAGAAAAATGTTCTTTGATGCGTATTTCAAACGATCTGCCTGTCTGTCCGATATACGTCATAGGGCAACTACCGCAGGTTAACTCAGATTCCCGACTTTTTATTGTTGTTTGTTAAATCTTTATTGTTTTTTATAAATTTTTGATAAATTGTTGTTAGTTCTATACGCTGTATTAATGTCAAACTTTCTTAAATATTTACAAATTTATGTGCTTGAAGAGCCTATAAACGTGATCATTTTAAATTTTTGGGTGTTATTTTTTAATATTGGGTAAACTTGTGATATGGCTTTTGTAAGGAGTTTTTTATTTAAAATGTTATCTATTATATTCCTTTTATATCCATTGTTGATAGCTATTTGTTTAATTAAATTTAACTCTTTCTCTAAATTTGTTTGGTTCAACGGAGTTTTGATTAATCTATGTATAAGACTGTGATAAGCCGCTAATTTGTGTTGTATCGGATGGCAAGAAGTGTTATGAATAGTTATATCTGTAGTTGAAGGTTTGTGGTAAATTGCAAAGTTACATTTGTTGTTAATTCTAGTAATCGTTAAATCGAGAAAGTTAATACTATTATTTGTTTCCTGTTCCATTGTGAACTTAATATTGTGATGCAATGTATTAATATAATCAAATAATAAATTTAATTATCTCTTTGTTCCTATGAAACCTAGTAATATATCATCTACATATCTGTACCAAAATAATACATTTTGAAAAAGAGGATTTTTTTAAATAGAATTTTCAAGATGATCAATAAAAATCTCAGCTAATAACGGACTTAGGGGATTACCCATGATTAAACCTTCTTTGCAAGTGTATATGTTTTCATTAAATTGAAAGTAATTTTGTTCTATGCATATGTTTAGTAAATCAAGAATTTCATTAATAATGATTGGATTTCCATTATTTTTATGAAGAAGATCTTTTACTAAAATAACCGTTCTTTCTGGAGGGATACTAGGGAATAAGTTTTGAACGTCAAAGGAAATGAGTTTTGTGTTAGACGTTAAAGTAAAGTCTTTGATTTTGTTTATTAGTACATATGAGTTTTTTACGCTTAATTTAGGTTTAAATCCTGTATATTTAATAATGATATCTATAAGCCTTTTCGCGAGTTTGTAGGACGGAGCTGTCATATGAAACAACCGGACGAATCGGGTAATTTTCTTTATGTAATTTAATAAGGGAATATAATTTTAGGGGTTGAGGGTTCATAATGATTAAACTATTTTGTTCCTTTTCACTAAAAAGATTAGCAGAATTTCTTATAACTGTTTTTAAAGTTTGTTGAAATTTCTCTCTAGGATCTCTCTTAATTATTTCAAATTTATTCATTACTAAAAACTCATTCATTTTATTCAAATAATCTACTCTGTTCATTGCTACAACCGTTTTCCCTTTATCCGCTCGAGTAAAAACTAGCGAATTATGTGTAGATTTATTCTTTATAGATTTGACAATCTTAAGTTCTCTATTATGATTTATGTTTTCGGTTTCCCGTTTAAGGATGTTTTTCCATAGAATTTCTTTACCTCCCTGTAATATAATGTAAACCCCTAGTTTTATTACCTTAAGAACAGTATTGTATAAACCGTAGTGAAAGTTTTCTGCATAGACATTTTAGTAATAAAAAGTACCCATTCCTTCAACTATTTAAAATAAAACATGTGTTTGTTACAGTATACTTGTGTTAAAAAAATTTGTAAATAAGTTAGTTATATGTCTGATGAAGCTCAGGTTGGAGCTAAACGACCGTTATAGTGTTAATTAAAATTTGTTTTATTTTATCCTGATAATAGTTATATTAATTTCCCAATATATTTTTAATTATTGCCGTTGTTTGTTCGTACAATATAATAATTACTGTCATTGTATTATCTTCACATGTTGAACACTAAATACACATCTCATAAAATCAAGATTGATCAAGAATTTTAATATTCTGTTTACCTAAAATACAATTAGATAATTAAGGAAATTGGGTAAATACTTAACGAAATTAATACAATAATCAATATGTGCTGTTGAGTAGAAATAATCGAACAAAGACATGAACGAAAATTTTATAAGGCTTGATTTTTCCATTGTTAACACTGGAGAAAGAGAGATATGAGAGGTCAGTGTAATGCTAGGTTATTGATACAATAAATCTACGGTCTACTCGCAGGAGCGCTCTTAAGAAGATTAATGTTCTTGCGTAAACAATAGCTGATGACTTGACAACACGAACATAATCTTACTGCCTATCTTGCGGAAGTGATAAAACTTGAAGTTTACAACTGCACTTGGCAATGATTTTTTGTCCTTCTTTTTAAACAAAATTGATGACGTGCAATGTAACAAAAACTTGTAATTTGAAGTATAATCTTGGAATTTATTTTTAGTGTTGCAATAGTAACTAATAGATTTTATTTCGAGTGCTTTTAGACGGATTTTCTGGAAGTATTTTATTCAGTAGATCTTTCTCAATTATACAACTGAAAATACGGTTGTACGACAGTATTGGAGTGTGCTCTATATTTTTGAAAAATTTCTAAAGGTAGCAATCTTTTGCTCTTTTTCTAAATTTATCTTAATTTTATCAATTCATGGCATTTTATTTCTTTCCTTTGAGATATAATTGTGTTTTCATAGTTCCTTTTTCTGTTTTGAATTCGTAATAACATTATCGACTTCACAAGTTTATAGTATTTTTCATTTTCCTTCAGTTATTTTTTTTTTCTGGATTTATGTTTTTATTTATACAAATTTTACTCTTTTAGTTTTATACAAATAGGTATAGTATATCAATACGTTATGCACGTATTACGCATTTGTTACAAATGTAACAGACATGCAATATATATATCTGTAACTGTACACATGGACAATACACTTCGTATTTTTAGCATTTACTTCTGCTTAAGACAAGTGTTTCTGCCATCTATAGGCGTCATCAGTCAAGCTAGTGAAGCAATGTAATACAAATGATACAAATCTTTTTAAGAACAGATTTGTATCTGTATATACATTTACGCTGAAATCGTCTACAAGATATAGCAAATTTCGTCCTATAAGGTGGCACTATTTCATAAGTGACATCTGACGGACGAAAGATACTATGCCGAAAAAGGCGACCTTTCGCTTGACCCGCTATGCTGGTACATAAGCAAAAAAATACGTATAGGTGTAATAAATGAACACGAGCCAGATGGCGGTAAATATATAAAAAGGTTTAGCATGTCAATACGTTATGCACGTATTACGCATTTGTTACAAATGAAACAGACATGCAATATACATATCTGTAACTGTACACATGGACAATACACCTCGTATTTTCAGCATTTACTTCTGCTTAAGACAGGTGTTTCTGCCATCTATAGGCGTCATCAGTCAAGCTAGTGAAGCAATTTAATACAAATGATACAAATCTTTTTAAGAACAGATTTGTATCTGTATATACATTTACGCTGAAATCGCCTACAAGACATAGCAAATTTCGTCCTATAAGGTGGCACTATTTCATAAGTGACATCTGACGGACGAAAGATACTATGCCGAAAAAGGCGACCTTTCGCTTGACCCGCTATGCTGGTACATAAGCAAAAAAATACGTATAGGTGTAATAAATGAACACGAGCCAGATGGCGGTAAATATACAAAAAGGTTTAGCATGTCAATACGTTATGCACGTATTACGCATTTGTTACAAATGAAACAGACATGCAATATACATATCTGTAACTGTACACATGGACAATACACCTCGTATTTTCAGCGTCTACTTCTGCTTAAGACAGGTGTTTCTGCCATCTATAGGCGTCATCAGTCAAGCTAGTGAAGCAATTTAATACAAATGATACAAATCTTTTTAAGAACAGATTTGTATCTGTATATACATTTACGCTGAAATCGTCTACAAGATATAGCAAATTTCGTCCTATAAGGTGGCACTATTTAATAAGTGACATCTGACGGATGTCACTTATGTACCAGCATAGCGGGTCAAGCGAAAGGTCGCCTTTTTCGGCATAGTCTCTTTCGTCAGTCAGATGTCACTTATGAAATAGTGGCACCTTATGGCACGAAATTTGCTAAATTTTGTAGGCGATTTCAGCGTAAATGTATATACAGATACAAATCTGTTCTTAAAAAGATTCGTATCATTTGTATTACACTGCTTCACTAGCTTGACTGATGACGCCTATAGACGGCAGAAACATGTGTTTTAAGCAGAAGTAAATGCTGAAAATACGATGTGTATTGTCCATGTGTACAGTTACAGATATGTATATTGCATGTCTGTTTCATTTGTAATCTTTTAGTTTTGTTAAATTATCTTACCTTATGATTCTTTTCCGCTGCTTTCTTGTTTGTTTATTAATTAGTCATCAGCATGGGCCCATTTGTTGCGAAGCGAGTCTGTTGCATTTATTCGTTTTTCCCTTCTTATTTATCGTCATATATTATCGCTAACTGTATGAATGTACAAAAAAAAAAAACCAAAATGAAATAATTTTTCCTCTGAGTTTCTTCTTTCAAAAAGGGAAAATAGCAGTGGATTCAACAAGGTAAATAATAGTAATGTAACTGTAGCATATGACCATGACAATAACAAAAGACAATTTGTCAATGAAATCATTTCTTCATTGCGTGATAAACTTGCAACACATTCGAGTTTGATAAAAATAAAGCGACCAAGTGCTTGAAATTGAATTTCAGATCCTACAACAAGCGATTCTACAGAGGGAATGTATGTGTGCAAACAGATTGCGGGAAAATCTGAACAGTGTTGATACGTGTCTTCAAATTTTAACGTGAATTTGAAACATTTAACAAAAATTTTACAGGTATTAATTCAAACGCTTGTAAAGTAAACAAAAGTTTAATCCGAATTTCTCAAAATGAAGAATACAGATGGTATTCCATGTACAAAATAAAAAGAATAACCAAGATTTTAATAGGCTCTTTTGTATTTTTGAGAAGTTTATCTTTTCCCTCATGTAGTTTTCTAAGTAAGTTGAATTCCACTTCATGTTATCCTACCTTATCCTTCTTTTTCGCGACTTTCTTTGTTTATTAATTAGTTATCAGTACGGGTCCTCTGGTGTGAATCGAGTCTGTTGCCTTTAGTCGTTATTCCTTGTTGTTATGTTCCGTACTAACCGTACCAATGCACAAAAAAGAAACCAAAATAAAATATTTTTCTATTAATAAGAGCTATTTGGATGCTGCCCAATTTCTTGAAAGTAATTGAAGGATTGTATTTAATAGACTTTATAGTTTTTTATGAAAAATAATGCCTAAAATGGTGGTCAGTATGGTTACTTGAAGTGTTGGTCGACAAATAATGTAATTTTTGATGTTTTGTGCTCTATAAATTGCTCCAACCAGTACGTCGCGCTTAAAAAAAAATTCAATATACACCCCGGAGCAGACCCGGTCTCGCGCGACTGAAACCGCCCCCTGTCCGTCCTTGCCAACGTCCAACTGCCCACCCGGCTTCTGAGGCTGCCTCAGCCCAGGGGTGGGAAGACCCAGAGGTAAGTAAAACAATTTAAAAACGATGGTCAAGGGCGCCACCGAATTTATGCCGCTGGACGTCGCAAACTCGGAAACAATGATAATATAATAATAAAAAAAAGGCAAGTAGCGTTGGTGTAATAACCTAGTTGAGTAACATATTGTACTACTTTCTTAGTCAAGGTGCGGCCCCGGTCTCGTTTGTATTGTATTCAAAAACATGACCTCGGTCCATCCGATATACATACACAAGCGTTCTCAATACACGTTATACGTTTCACCACTTGTTGATATTAGACGAAGGGCAATAGTCAAAAGGAGCACACTCTAATGTATATAAGATGATCCATCACATAAGAAGAGATAGTCACAGATAGTCCGACAGTCAGAGACAGTCAGGCATAGTTAGATATACAGTATGACATAGCGAGCGTGAGATAAAAGCCATATTAATTATGGATATAGTTATTGTTATATCGTTATAAGTGTTACCTAAATTATACGATGTTATACCAACGTTACCTGCCTATTATTTAATGCATCAACGCATCTGCGTACCGACGCAGCAGTGTGGCCCCGCAGGACCGGGTCACATCACATGGCGATCCTGCTCTAGTTAGGTGATCTGACATTACAGGTCACATGGCGACGCTGACCACGTCCCCACATCACATTGGGTAGAAGGCCGGTTCCGCGACCGAGACTCGCTCCACTCTCGAGGATCGAGAAACGAGAAAGAAAACTGCGTTGTTTCCGACTAAACAAATCCTATTTATTATCACACTCGGTATATGAGATGAAAAAAAATTTTAAAAATTTTGAAATTGTGAACTTATATGATTAAGTTAAAAATTTAATTAGAAACAATGTGTAATAAATATATTGAAAAAAAGAATAAATAGATATAGTGAATTCACTACAATGCGGCTGATGGCCTTAGTTCGCCCTAAAAAAAAAACAATACGTACCTATTCCTTTCTTTTTTGTTGGTTCACAATGTATTTTACAATTTCAACAATTCATTGAAATAAATCAATCTTAGTCTAGGAAGTTTATTTAAATTAAAATAAGTTGGCAAAAATATGTAATGCATATAACTAAAGTATTCAAATAATATAAATGAATAAAAGCAAGTTAATATTGAAAAGTTTTACATCTGATCGTGAAGCGAATGAAGAAAAGTATTAAGAAAAGACCCAAAAGAACAGGTCAGGCAACACTGGTTATTTTTTTGAAAACACCTGGGAATTTATTAAAAAAATATGGAACTGCGAATGACAAAAATAAAATAAACAAAACGAGAGCTTATCTGTCGGGTGGAACGGCTACTGTGTCCCTTCTCCCTTCCCAGAAAGCGCATACCGAAGAAGCGTTCAAGCGTTAGATGCTGTTTCATGTGCTATTATATTTCCCTTATCTCATCACTTAAGATCCTCAAATTCAGATATCGCATTAGCGATTAATTTCGATATTAATATCAACCAAATCCCTCACGGGGCCGTAATTATACAAATTACAATAAGGCTACATTGATAAATATCGGTGATGAGGGAGAACGTAACCACGTTTTAAGATCGGCAACTAACGACGGAGTGTAGAGAGCGAGTCTCGTACTTCTTCCTTTGAAAAAAACAAGCACTGAGGTACGAGAAAAAAGAAAAAAAAACTCGAAAAAAATCAAATATTTTAACAAATAACGAATGACGATACCTATACAGGTAAGTTCGTTGGAAATGGAGCAAAATATACTAAAGATATCAATAATTATATAACAAAAATAACGTGATGAAACGTTGAGCGTTTCGGACACGTAACAAAATGTTGGCTGTGGTTTGGTATGTCCAAGAAATTAGATCTTGTGGACCGTCAGTTGCTGTAGGTATAGTTGTTTTCCTGTAGAATACGTAGATTACCGTGTGAGTGTAATCATTACTACCTGCAAAATAAGACCATAAATTGTAACATTAATTGATGAGAATAACAATGAGAAAGTCTGAGACTGCTGCATTTACAATAGGAGTACCACTGAGTTCTGTCCATGTACATTTCCTGTTTTTTATAATTATAAATCATTTACCTATACTAAAACGCACGAAGCAATCTATCTTCGTCATCATTAAGTCTGTAGCATATACGATTTTGACTGGCTTCATTTACTTCCCACTGATTTGTTATAGTATAAAAGTTAGGCCTTCTGTACCTATTGCTTTTCTAAAGCCCTCTATTACTTCGCTTATTTTTTCTTAATCTTTTCTCCATTATTCTTGCTGAAAGCTTTCCTAGAATATTTTCATATCTGTCTCTGCTAGATCATAGTTTAATATTACCAGATCAACATGGATTTATTGGCAAACGTTCAACAGTATCAAATTTACTGTATTTCACGCAGTATGCTGCGAATATGTTGGATAACCATAGACCGGTCACCTTTGTATACATAGACATTTCTAAAGTACTACACAAAATCGTAACTCTATTTAACCAACGAATTTGGCTCTTAAATTTGGTAAAACTTAGAAGCGCTCTTGTAACTTACTTTGGTGAGCGAGATGTTGTAGCTAAATACACAACTAACGAGCCAGACCTAAGCTAGCTTCGAGTGAAGATGGTCGTGCGGTTACTTTCGCAACGTTGACTAAATTAATCGCTCAAAAATTAATAAAAGGTCGCCACCATGTAGTTTATAATTTTGTTGGTTTGTATGCAGTGATCTAGGCCACACGAAACTTGCACAGGATATTAAAACCCACCAGGTGATTTTAAATGAAAGACTGTTTGAAGAGAAGCACTAAATTTATTAAGGTTGCTTTCGTAAATAATGACACACAGAAAAGAACAAATTAATTAAATTAAGTCAAAATAATAAACCAAATGATTATGAATTTCATAAATCAAATTCTGTTAAAACTGCTTCGGCATAAAAAAGAAGTACGCTAGAGAATTCTCCTTTACATCAAATAAATAATTTAAGCTAATTTGACGTTCACTAAAGTAACATACAGTATATTATAAATGATCAGCTACAAAGCCATCAAACATTAACATATGGTATAACAAAGATTTAATATATCTTTAATAATTTTCAGTTTAGCACAGGGTATAGTAGAAAATTAAATGTAAAAGGCAATATCAATTTAACATTGTGTTTAGTAAAAAGAAGTAAAACAAAAAAAAGAAGCAAGCTAGTTTATCACCCAGCCTAAGCTAAATTTAATTATTACACACATAAGTGAATGTCTTCAAAGGAATTAAAAAGACACACGGCTGCTTCGATTAAATAGTTATCCTAAAAAAAAAAGAAAATTTACTTCGACTTATGTAAATTAGAATGTGAGAAGCAAATAAAATAATTAATTTCAGTTAGCAAAATTTTTAACGCAAACAGGGACTATATCATTTCCAATTTAACCAATGTAACAGAAAATATTAAATTAATATAACTCTAATTACACAAAACGAGAAAATTGCGAAAGCAAAACTACAACGCTAAACTACACAAAGTGGCGTCGCAAAATTTTATTTTGTAGAATTATGTGACTTAATACTTAGCGGTCATGATTATATATTTTTTTAATACCTATAGGTTACAAAATGCACTTAGCTGGTGCCGAAGAATGGCTGGTATTTTAGCGGGTTATGTGGCTTCTATCTCAACTTATCGGACTTGAACACGTGGTTCCGAATAACGGATGTTTCATCAACTCGCATCCATGGAATTCCTCAGAGTTTTGTACCCTGATTAATTACAGGTAAATTTGGCACTCTAGAGAAAATGATAGCACGAGTTTTAGTGACAGAGAAATTCTATCAAGGGAATTTAATTATGAAAAAAGTTCATAACTTATGAAGCGGAAATCTTGTGAGGTTACAGGTGACATTAATTTAATCGACCAAAGACGGATCCTTAATTTCAAAACTAGAACAATCCACCCCTGAGAGTGCTTATATTTATTTAACAAAATCAAAACGTTACAGCAAATTCACAACCAAAAGTGGTCATCCAATTTCGTTAACGGATTTAGCTCACAATCACACATTCACCAAGAGTGACGATGGACGCGCACAATCGGTTTCGTCCCTACTCCAAGATTCCGGAACGCATGACAGATAAAGTGTTATCAAAGATGCGAAGACTATAATAGAATCGACCAAAATATAGTAACAAACAGAATTAATCATTTGGTGTTACTAAATATATGAAAATCATTTGGGTTCAGTGACACATAAATAAGACTTATTGAATTGTATTTGCGCTATAGGAAATAGTTTCTCTATTATAATGTACACACTTCTTATTACTTTTACGCAGCAGGTATTTCTTAAGGCTCAAATTTGGAACCGCTTCTTTTGATATACAGGGTATAAGGAGTATGGCTGCTATTTTTAAAATATACATTTAATTAAATTAAATAAAACAAAATTCCTAAATAAATTTTTCGTCTACAACAAATCGTTACCGAGTATTTTGAACGCCAAATAAGGAAACATCAATTCAATATAGTAATAACTGTACCTTCTTGCAACAACTATTTTTTAGCAGTATAGTCAAATAAAAATTGAAAACGAATAATTTTTATTAAGCTTGGTAACATTGAATAAACGCAGGAAAAAATAAACAACCGTGTAACGAAATTACTAATACAATATGTGTAAATTAAGGAAACATTACAGTGATATACATGCCATAAATAACATATTTGAGAAATCAGTAAGATATACAAATTACCGCCATATATGTCGTCTTTATTGGTATTGAAAAAATAAATACTATTAAATCATAAATGGGTATTTTTAAATCAAATTTTCTGTTCAGAATAATAAAAGATTAAATTTCCATTGAAAAATACGTAACCTTTATAGAAAAAATTTAATAATGAGTTCCCACCCCACGTAAGCGAATACATTCTGCTATTCGCCTGGGCATGCTTCCAATCAAATGATCAACGACTCCTGTTAAAGCTCATACTAAGCAACTTGTAAGGTATCTTGTAGCTGTTGTAAGTTTATTTAAAGGGTAGGAAGCATACCAACCCTCTTCAACTTATCATATCCATGGGCGCTAGCTCTGGCGACCGCATAGGCCAATTGAACATGTTGATATTGCTTTCAGTTATAATCGTAATGTAACAGCTGCAATATTTAACCCGTGAATATATGGTAAACCGAACTTCCAGAACTTTGTAAATGTACCATTTCTATGCTTTCTATATGTCTTAAGCATCTTAATATTATGTGAGTTAAGATTTGAATATACGGAAGTTTGCTGTAAGTATATATTACCATATTAGTTGATTTAAAATGACTTTGAGATAACGATTATTCAAGAAAATATTAAATAAAACTTTAAAATTGTGTTTCAAAAAGTTTGATTGTTAATTTGATTTATTTTTTGAATTTATATTTCCAAAAATTTTTAAAATATATCTAATTTCAAATAAATTTGCTAGTTCATGAAGAAATTCTGGTTGGGAAAAAAAAAATCATTTATAATTTAGATTTAAACAAATTTAATTTAATTGTAGCTCACTGCTGATTAAGCGATAAATAAATCACAAAAAGTTCAGGCTAATGAATAAATAAGTTAATTATTTAATAAAAACGGACCGATTATTCTGAAATTTGCTCTCTTCCTAACAAGTACGGACGACACTTCCCTTTATTTACATATACAGTGTGGTCATAAAGTTTGGAACCAAGCTTATAACCGCATTATTTTACATTTTTTGGAAAAACGCTCGGACATGTAAATTTTCTTTTTTGAAACGCCATCTTTTGACATACAACTTTTCTATGACGTCATTGGTTTTCGAGTGATGACGTTATCAACACTTTCTTTAAATGGCAACCATATTATTTTTTTCTCGTTTTTGGTAGATCTTTATATCCACCAAATAGTGATATAAAACAATTGGTATGTTGCATCACAATTTTTTTGAAAAAATTATATAAATCTAGAAAAAAATACGAAAATTTTATTTTTGTACAAAATTAAAATTAAATCAAAAAAATACATCTGAACTTAAATTTATTGTAACAGTTAACGTAAATTTTCAAAATGGACCCCACCAACCAACTGACACTGTCCCAGCCGAGTGTAAATGCTTTGCGATCAATAGTAACCTGCGTTATTCGCTCCAGGTCAAAAGAAATTCGTCTTCCCAATCGGACAATTACTTATTAGAAAATCTTATTTAAGATTAAATAGTTTCACAAAAAAGGGCCAAAGAAGTTTAATTTATTTAAAAAATTGTCATGATGTGGCAGACCATTTCTTAATTAAAATTATCGCCCAAAAATTGAAGATTTCAAAAACTAATTAAGCTTACAAAATTTACTGAAATATGTAAGTAAGTTTTTTTCACACTTCTGTCTTGTGTGAGGACTTAAATATTCTTCTTGAACAAACCAGATCGTCAAAAGCACATGTACTCATGTTACTATGCAAAAAATTTACAAAAACAAAAACACGCACTTTTTTGCAAGATATTTCTTTATGACATTCTTGCTTCTTTTTATACAATTTATGTACAAAAATTTTAGTTTGAAATTGTTTCTATGGCGACAACATTGTTGAATTATTTACTTCTATTTTTGACGTTAAATTTTTGAGATATTGCGTAAAAATTGTTCATTTTCGCTAATATAAAAAATGGCACATTTATCTGAGCGAGAAAGAATCGAAATTTTAATTATGGTTGGGTATGGGGACAGACAAAGAACGAATGCAGAAGCATGCGATTTGTTTAACCATGAACACCCTGATAGACCTCCAATTACCAGGTCTACGGTGACAAAACTAGTTGGAAAGTTTACCGAAACTGGATCCGTAAAAGATCGACCACGGCAAGGTAGACCTCAAGTAGGAGAAGATGTGAAATTAAATGTGCTCCTAGAAGCAGAAGAAAGGCATCATGTTTCCACCAGACAACTTGTGTTAGCCAATCAGGTGGCTCACTCATTTGTCGTCAACTTATTTAAAAAAGAACACTATCGTCCTTACAAAGTTCGGTTTGTACAGGAATTACATGAGGATGACGAAGATCGTCGACTGCAGTTATGTGAAGACGTAATGTTACGTTGTGACCAAAATCCAAATATCTTGGAAAACATCGTCTTCTCAGATGAAACTACGTTCTGCCTAAATAGATCTGTTCACCGCCATAATTGCAGATATTGGTCGCAGAACAATCCGCATTGGACCCAAGCGTGTCATACTCAGCGCAGAGGAAAAGTTAATGTATGGGTTAGAATGATTGGACGACGCATTTTAGGATCATATTTTTTTGAAGGAAATTTGACTGTTGTGCAATATTTAGAATTTTTAAGATTTGAACTGCTTCCAGCGCTCGCTGTTATTTTCCCAAATCACGAGGATGGTGATGTACCCCATCCAAATATTTGGTTTCAACAAGATGGGGCGCCTTCCCATTATGGTGTAGAGGTTCGCCACTATCTTGACGAAATATTTCCCAATAAATGGATTGGACGGAGAAGCGCCATAGAATGGCCACCTCGTTCTCCTGACCTGACTCCGCTAGACTTTTTTTTGTGGGGTTATTTGAAATAGAAAGTGTATTTTAGCAAACCGAACAATTTAGAAGATTTAAAAGAACGAATTCGCGTAGAACTTACACAAATATCCCCAGACATAATTGAGGCGAGTATACGAAGTGTTTACACTCGGCTGAGACAGTGTCAGTTGGTTGGTGGGGTCCATTTTGAAAATTTACGTTAACTGTTACAATAAATTTAAGTTCAGATGTATTTTTTTTTATTTGATTTTAATTTTGTACAAAAATAAAATTTTCGTATTTTTTTCTAAATTTATATCATTTTTTCAAAAAAATTGTGATGCAACATACTAATTGTTTTATACCACTATTTGGTGGATATAAAGATCTACCAAAAACGAGAAAAAAATAATATGGTTGCCATTTAAAGAAAGTGTTGATAACGTCATCACTCGAAAACCAATGACGTCATAGAAGAAAATTGTATGTCAAAAGATGGCGTTTTAAAAAAGAAAATTTACCTATCCGAGCGTTTTTCCTAAAATAGTAAAATAATGCGGTTATAAGCTTGGTTCCAAACTTTATGACCACACTGTATATAACAAATACATATAGCAATATTTCACAAAAGAATATAAACAGTATATTTGTATGGATATTTCTCTCTCTGTGTGTGTGTCTATCTATCTATCTATCTATCTATTTATCTATATAGGTATATATTCAGTCTGCGTATGTTTGTCGATTGACTTGAAATTTTGAAACGACGTTGCATTCGAACACGCGAATTTTTTTATCTTAAATGAAATTTCTTTTTAACACGGCGCGACAAAAGTCTTCTTGCACGGTGAAAGAAGTAGCGCAAAAATTTCTATTTCTATTTGATTTGATAGTACTTTTTTATTACAAGTTGACGTTTGATAATCATATACTCTATTTACTTAAAAAGGAAAATAGCTTCGATTTTATTTTGAATGAATTGTCTTATATGAAAACTTAAATAATGTGTATATGTTAGATGTAAATGCTAGGAAAATGTAATAATTTTATTTACATTCTCATTCATTTCATATCAGACTGACCCACCTCGAAACGTGGCCGAGTTTAGCTAGTAATGTATATAACGAGAACAAAATAATAACAGGCAAACATTTGGTTTACTGTGTTTTGCATAAATTCATTGACGGTATAGTGTCCGTTTTTTAACAATAATATTTTCAATCTCTTCGAAAACTTTATAGAAGGTATTTAATGTTTCAGGCAGTTAGTTACACATGTTTATTCCCCAATTGCTTGCTCTTAAATTTTAACTAGGTGTACAGTTTTCAAGAGTTTTTAACGCATTTTATTTTGGAAGATGTTATAGCCGATTTTTAGTTTACGTATTCTTATTTAATTTTGTTAGCTGACCTGGTGCTAAAACATTAGTATATATATTGTTTTCGTTATAATGCAACAAAGAGAACCAGTACGATATTTTATTAATTTTATACATCATATAATATTTAGCCATAAATACCGGCGCAGTTCCAAAATTGTCGAAATTAAGATTTGCTTGGAGGGCCCTCAGTAAATAACATTTACTTTATGGAGGGGCTCTAATACCACAACCGTGTATTGTACAAAGTGGAAAGAGTGCGCGATAAATTCTAACTTTCCACTCTTTCGTTCCTGGCATTAACAAACGTTACGTATATCGTACGTATATATTTCGAATACTATTGATATCGCTTATCACTGTCGTATCTGTCGTCTTGGTTATGCATGCACGTCAAACGCTGTAGTAGCTATTAGTCTAAGAATCGCTCGCATTAATAATTCCGGAAGATGACCAGTTTGGGCACCATCCGTTCTCAGTTGTTTTGGTTAGGTGTCTACTACGAATGTGTTTCCCCTATTCCTTTCTGTCAAATTAGGGTGAACATTATCGGCTCGAGTGTACGGAGAAACTGCGATGAAGCCTTCGACGGACTTATTATTTAGTAGGAAGAAACACAAGGCTGGAAAACAATCTTGAGTTTATTAAGATTTCCTATTGGTCGCCTGGTAGCTCCAATCTAAAACCTCTCATGGACCGATTATGGGATATTCTCGAAGATATGGTTTGTAACAAATATTATCTAAACTTAAAATCTGTGAAGCAAAGGTTATTGAAGGTTCAACAAGATATTAATAGAAACAATGCGTAAATCGATAGAGGAATGGCCCAGTGGTTTGCAAGTTTACAGGATAAATTTAAAATAAATTATAAAGCGTTTGAAGGCTTATTTCTAATACTTTTCGAATATATATATAAATATATATATATATATATATATATATATATATATATATATATAAAGTCATTTGTATTGGAAACAGACCACAAAGCTTTAGTCAACATCATGAGCTGCAAACTTAATAACAGTCGCATCTATCGTTGGACTTTGTTAATACAACAGTACGAGTTCATAATAAAATATAAACCTGGAAAAGAAATGGTAACTGCCGATGCACTTACGAGACAGGAGGGGGACGTAAAGAGGCAAAATATTTGCATCAATTTAATAAATCTACAAAGGAGAGGCATTTTTTCAAAAACAAAAAATCTTACAGACACAATCAAGCCCGGACTTCGATGAAATAAGACGACATTTAAGAACTGTAGGTGAATATAAAGGTATGTCAATCAGAGACCAATTCATTGTAAAACAAATAGGAAGAACTACTGTATACGTCACAAACGAACAACACACCAGAGAAATAACAGAATATTTACACAGAACATATACCCACATAGGTGCAAGAAAGTGCTGGTTATTCTACAGAGAAGCTTTCTACTGTATAAATGACGAACGAATAATAAACAGCGTGGTAAAACAATGTCGACTCTGCGAAATAACCAAAGATAAAACTTTCACTAACACTAACATAAGCCATAATATAACTGCATATGATAGACTAGAGTTAATATCAATTGATTTTCTATCAAACCTTATTCCTAGCACTAAAGGTTATCGCCATATTTTGGTAATATGTGATATATTTTCTAAGTTCATAAAACTCATACCTACGCAGAAATGCGATACCAACACCGTTTTACAAGCTTTAGTGGACTACTTCGCAAATTATGGAAAACCACAAACAATATTATCGGACAACGCTACCTATTTCACAAACGATCGTTACAAGGAGTTCTTACATTCACACGACATCAACACCGTCTATACATCAATCCGCTACCCACAGGGAAATCCTACCGAGCGATATATACGCGAAACGATAAAATATTTACGTATATTACTGGACGAAAATCACAGAAGATGGGCCAGACTGTTACCACAGATAGAATTTACTATAAACAATACACCTAGCACAGTGCATAATCACTGCCCAATAACTTTATTCACTCGACAACCACCACAACGACCATGGACTAATTCTGAGCATATAAATTTACATAATCGTTTACAAGAAGTCAGAGAAAGATTATTACTAAGAAAGCGAAAATGGGAGAAAAAGAGAAATACGGCAAATAAGAAGTACAAAACTTACAATGTAGGAGACCAAGTTATAGTTAAGAGATTAAGAGTGACAGATTTAAAACACAAAATAATGGGAAAGCTACTGAAAGCCTACCAAGGTCCCTATACAATTAAGAGAATCATTGGTAACAACACCTACGAACTTTTTGAACCCGAAACAAATTACATTAAAGGTAGATATCACATAACTATGTTGCAAGACTACCACACTTAAAAATAAAGATTTTTTTTTATACATAACAAGCCGAAATAACTTTCAGAACAAACAAACCAAACATGTTATAGTCCGTAAACTAATAATAAGTACTATATTAACTATACTAATCACAAGTTTACATTTAAACTAGGCTAATTAAATTAATTATATTATTATTAAAAGAAAAAGGAAGAAGAAAGTAACTACTTAGTTATTAAAAAAAGGTTTCCAAACAAAAACCCGAACAAAAAAATAAAACAATCAACTTTAACCATTTAATGACATTTACTAAATAGGGAATTATTTGCTAGAATAATATAAATAACTACTTATAGAATTTAAAGTATTTTTAACGTGAACACACACATTTCATTAAATTTTCATCAGAGCACTATACTGCACTTGTATATTTCTTTCATACTCCTCTACCCAGTTGATTAAAAGCTTTCAACAAGTTTCTATCTTTTATCAAGGGGGAAATTGAGGCATTGCAAGAAGGGCTCTTTCTCTGAAAAGAAATACAAAGAATACATGTAACTGTAATGTTTGTATTTACTATGTAATTTAATACCAAGAAGGGGAAAGATTGATTCAAAGTATAAATACTTTATTATGACGACAAATTTGCCTTGAAATAATTAACTTATTTTTCTATTTTTTTTATTGTGATGTTTATATTCATTTCTATTTCAAATTAATATTTAACGCGATTTTATTCAAACAAATTTATCGTATTTATATTTAAATGTATTTGAACAATTAAGCCCCGCCCACAATTTTAACGGTGCAATAACCCGCAAAGAAACAGATGTTGACAGAGTGATTGTAAACACATCAACATATGTTACCTAACTAAAGTTATTTTATAAATCAAAATGTAATTTTTTTAACTGTTTTACACTGTAAAAATGTTTAATTTAATAATATTCAAAAAGATAATGCAAGTAAAGAATGGAGCGATTTGCGGCAAGTTATGCAATTAAAAACAAATGAAAAGATTGGCGTCGGTAATTAGTAGTTGCAACGAGAGGTCACGTTTTTTTGTGCTCCGGCTTAATTAAAATAAATTGGCGGAAATATTAAGTGCTCGAGATTTTTAAGTCTACCAAACGTTTCACCTACCTACGAACTACCTGTAGACCAAATTTAACATCTTCCGACCAAACAGTTCAAGAGTTAAGAATTTTTAAAGTTTTCGATACGAAAACTATCCGCCTACAATTTCACCGTACATCGAACACCATCTTTGAACGCTCGAGATCGGCCATCCGCTCAAGCCGCCGTCGGACTTGGAGATTTGGAAAAGTTCACATCATCCCGAGGGATAGTAGCAGAAATATTCTCCCGGTTCCCGCTGTGAAGACTTCTCCAGAACACCTGCGCAGGAATCACAAGAGGCTATCCGAAGATTCAGGTTTTTGCTATTTTTACGACTATTATACGCGCCATTTTTACTTGCTTATGAACACTTCTAGAACTTTTTTTGTTTATTCTATAAATAATTATTTGCATTGCTTTCACCGATATTCAACCACTGTAATTTTTATTCAACATTATTTAAAACTTAGTATTCACTATTTCTAATATTAAACTTGATTCGATTTCACTTATATAAAATATTTTAATAAAGCAACAATTATTTGCACTTGTCTTACACCATGTTGCATTTGTACCGTGAGAATACCAACTGCTAAGTGTGTCTCCCTTATGTTATATGTGTGTCACGAAACTGTTTATTTAAATTCTGAAATTTTTTCAAGATGTTTTCTTATTAATAAAGTTAATTGTCAATATTTTACTTTGGTTTTTTTGTTGTAAAGTACTTGAGATATTGTTCCATTTCCAATTAAATAAGCTACGTAAATAAATTCAAAGTGGAGAGAAGTGAACCTACCTTAACCCTGAGAGAGAAATAAGCTAGCCGATAAAAAACAGATAAGTATTGAATAAGCCCGATTTGAATGAATTTTTATATACAATCTACGTTCATAGAAACATAACTTTTGTCATCCCAACTTTTGGGAAATATAATTCACATGTCTATAGCAATATTACTTTATATTAATCTATAATAAACATTTTTATATATTAACGTCATTGACATATTACAATATATTGTTATGGTTCAACCAGCACACTTATTCCAGCTCTACAAAAAGAAATGCAGATTATTACATATCATGAACCCATTTATAAATATTGAATAGTGGACGTAATTTGTGAAATTAGTTTCGAGATGTGTATAAATTGATACGACGATAACTTTAAAATTGATATTTAACTTATTTTGATTTTTAAATTTACTGTTTATATTTGTATTTTTCCATTTCAAATTCAAATCATACGCGCCATATTACAGGTATTTAATTTATCCACATCAAGATTTATATCGAAGCGAGTTAACCACGCCCACTAATTTAAAATTGTCTCGAACCCCGCGAATGCGATTTTTACGATGCATATTTGAACTAATCTAACATTGAAAACCACATTATAAACATTTGTAAATTCTTTAATTAATTTTTCTATTATGTTAAAATTATAATATTATGAAAGTTCATATTATATTAGATGCAAATAAAGCATAAACTTAGAGGCTTTTGCCGACATTTTAACACAGGCTAGGGAAAAACAAAAGCCGAAGAAAGCGTCTGTTACTAAAATTTTACAACGAATGGCCGCATTTTTGCTATCACCCAAAGTTTAATTAAAATTACTATTTAAAATTCAAGAAAATCCTACGAAAACCATATACATTTAATACCTTGAAATCAGGCCGAACTTTTGATAGAAGAATTGGACCCGCATCACGTCGAATACAATAAATATTGAACGAAGCATCTTTTCAGAACTAGAACTACATCGTACCGACAACTTCAACATTGAACCGCTTCCGACGCTGGGACTTCCATTGGAGCAGACGAACTCTGATCTATTCCACAATTGCGAGCCGAGAGAATACATCCAAGCCTAGACACAGGAGAAATACCAGGTTCTTTCCAATTATTTCCCATAAAACCTAGAACATCATTTAAAAGTTAATATTCAATTTATATCACATCACAATATCAAACATTGTTTGCATCAAAATATAATACTTGAATTTCAACATTTCTAAACATCTATTTAAATATATATAATTATTCATTCATTCTCAATCTTTTATAAAACTTGTATATGTAACTTACCTTTGTGTGTTTATCTTTAAGTAACTTTTAATATCTATTTGCACTATTGCAGTATACATAACCTTAACTTTTGTTATTAAACACATGTGCAAAATTGCATAATACCATTTTTTACCGTATAGTCCAGACAATACGAGCATATGTACAGATTTCTTATTCGCACGTAATAATTGTTACAGTTATCTGTTTTTTTAATTCTAATAAATTTTATTACTTTGATTTTGATTCGATCTTTTATTTGATTTGTTTGAATGGTGAGTTTGTGTTATTTAATATACCATTTACATTGCATCTACGGGATATACAAACGACCGACTTTGAAACCTGAGATAGAAAATAAAGCATAAGTACTCAAGCTCTCCCGAAAGCTAGTGGGGTATTTAACAGATTGCGTCAGATCATCTAAGTACGTTAAAACTTGGCGCCCATTTTCAAATTCGAATCTTTTAAGTTTTTCTTACATCATTCATTTTATAGTTTTAACGCTCACATTATTCTTACATTTATTTTACTTAGTATACTCCTCCGTACTTCTTCAATATATATATATATATATATATATATATATATATATATATATATATATTATAGTAGTTCTCCCACTGAGAAGTAATTAATGATTATAATTATAACATAAAATGTTTAAATTAGTATAAGTTTAAAATTTTAAATGTGAATGATAAATCTCTATATTTGTAGGTTATCAAAAGTTACATATAGATGGGGTTGTACAACATATAACATATGTTATATGCATATACATCCACGATGTAATCGTTTTAATAATAAAGTGTACATGACCTAAACAGCTTGTTCTTGTGTATAACCAGTAACTTAGTTTTTTGTGGGCAATATTCTGTTAAGTGTCAGGCTAATCTAGAACAATGAGACTCTTGATTGTCGTGCTTTATAGAAAAACACTCATAAGGCAGATTCGGTACGTCAATAGAACACATGCACACCAATAGTAAACAAAATCAAAGATAATGGTGTTTTCAAGCAAAATCTACTAAATAAAACAAGAGGATCTAAGGATTATGTAAATAGTTTAATGAGAGAATTAAATTATAATAAACAGGTAAGTTATAGATATGTATTATAAAATTAAATTGGCATCTAGTCACGTGATAAAATTGAACACAATAAATTATAGGTTACGTGACGATATTCAATGATAACTTTCTTAATATCTTATTTTATTACATAAACTAACTTTATAGACTAACCAGAGAACTGACTTCTTCGTATTTTTATAAAAAATAACCTAATTTTAACTTAACTTGGTAAACATATCTTGAAAAATATCTATGATTGTGAGTTTTCTATTACGAATTGAACTAATTTAATGTTTTCAAAATTTTAGGAGATGTTAATGATACTTAGATTGGAATTTGATGGTGTTCAGGAAGGCAGGATCTATCTTGAATTCAAAACGTTCGGGATACAAGTTTTCGGTAGCGGGCTATCGGCTTGGGTCCCTGCTGGCTTCGAGTTACTGTCGATGTTGTCCTCGGTGAAATGCAAAGTTCGTTTTATAAGGCACTGGATGATGTATCAATGCACAAAATACGTTAAAAAGGTGCTGGATATACGGGTAATATTTTTGTAGGTTCGTAGTATAATTTTTCAATATAATTTCATAAATTTCTTCTTATTTTAGATGGAGCACTTTATAAAACGTCGGCGTGGTTTTTGAAATTTTTACATCATCCTCACGCTAACTCTCGTTTGTTTTTCATTTAGGCTTCTGATCCGTTTATCTAATATGTATTCATTTAATCTCGTAAATAATTCTAATGAAATTGACAATTTAATTATTTTTGCCACATAAATATCTTCCAAAAATTATATATTTTATTTTAATATATAAATACTTATCATATGAACATAAAAATCTCATTTTTGTGCTAAATTGTAATTGGGCTTTTTCCCGCTGTATTTAATTTGAATAAGTACAGTTTACTCTAATGAATGTGTATAGATTATTATTGATCAATTAAGTTGAAAGTTCTCGGAAATACATGATATATAATTAAAATGACTAAGGCAAAAGAAAAGTTAAATAAATAAGAAAAGCAAATTAATTTCCAACAATTAAAACGCGAAATCAACTTTATTGATTTGACAGATGAAGAATTCAGTTCAAAAAAAATTATCTTAATTTCTAATATTCACATTTTACCTAATGATCTGTATCTTATCTTAACTAGGGATTCTTGTGTGTAGACTTGACCTACCTCAATTCCCCAATAAGTTGGACGAGGCGTATTTGTCTTGACAAGCAGACTTGTCCAATTATTTACAAATCCCTATGAAATATAAATTCTGAAATCTTACATTATACCACTGTATTGAATTAACTTGTCCAAAAGTTAGTCACATTGATTTATCCTATTTTGTTTTCTTTAATTTGTTGTACATATTACTTGTTGTTATTATTGCTCTAGTAGAAACTCTTCATAATATGAATCTTTAATTCATTTCTTGTTTTTAAAATGGGCTCATATATATTTGATTTTTGTATCAATATCTTTGTCTAATTGCAATATTGTAAATTATGTAATCCTAATTATTTTTAATTGTTTTTGTATGTTTAGTCTTTTATTAATCTTATTGTTTTGTGTTTTTCGAACTGTTAACTATTGTTTATATATCTATAGTTGTTGTCTGTGTTAAAAGCTTGTTTTTATATTCTGGCATTAGGTATTCTGTTTATGGTAAAATTGTTTTGTTTGTGTTTTTATATTTATATTTTATGTTGATAGTACATGCTTAATATTCTATATATTTTCCTTGTTATTCTTAATCTTTGTTTATAATTTATATATTAGTAAAAGTTCTAGTTTGCATAATAAATAATTCTTTCCTTTTAAATACTTATCAATCCAATTCAATTCCGACTCTTATCTTACTAAAATACCATTCCTAATAATATTTAAATTCCCTATATTAAGACACTAGTCTATATTTAAATATATTCATAATAATTATAATTCATTTATTTATTTATATACTTTATATCCCCATATCATATATTATCTCCTTTTACCTTTATATCTACCTTTTCTTTTCAAATAACTTACCATCATACCTTCATTTATACTTGTCATACTGTATTTTTATAATATACTCCATTTAAGACTTTCATTCTAATAAGCTTTAGCATGTTTATTAGTGTTTTATTTCCCCATAAATTAGTTTTATATTTGTAACCTATAAATGTATAATAATTGTTCTTTTTAAGTTTATCTTTACCATATATATATATATCATATCATATTGCTTTTGTCTCAGAATATTTTTCTTTCAGTGATTGTTTAATAGTCCTTAAGCTTACAAGCTCTAATTATGTTAAATTTTCCTTTTTATTGTAAATAAAGTTCGTCTGTTTTTGTGTGTAGATATATTTGTATATGAATTTTCTGTTAGTCTTATATTGTTTTGGTTTTTTGAACTGTAAACTACCCCTTTTTGTCTCTCAAGTGTCACTGTATTTTACATTATAACTATTTTGAAATTATTAATATTGTTTTGTTAGTATTAAATTTATATGTGTTTAGTTTTTATTTAAATTAGTTTCTATACTGTATAATCTTGTAGCATTGATATGTGATATCTCCCCTTTATATAATCGGTGTTTGGCTCGATTAGTTCATATGTATTATAGCCTAATTTCTGATTGATTATGAAAGGTCCTTGATAGGCCTTCAATAGCTTACCCATGATTTTCAGTTTTGCATTAGACACTCTTAAGCTTTTAACTATAACTCGATCACCTAATTCATACGTTTTGTATTTCTTGCTATTGTCATTCTGTTTCTTTTCCCATTTACTTTTTCGTTTTATCAATTTTTGTCTGACCTCTTCCGTACGTTCCGATAAATTTATTAACTCTGGCTCTACCCATGGTCTATGTGGTGCTTCTCCTGTAAAAATTGTTATTGGACAGTGATTATGTACTGTGCTGGGGGTGTTATTCAATATAAATTCTATTTGTGTAAGATGTCTAGCCCAACGATTATGATTTTCATCCAGTAAAATTCTGAGATATTTTAATGTTTCACGTATGTACCTTTCAGTGGGATTACCTTGTGGATGGCGTATCGATGTGTAATAGGTTTTTATATTTCTTGTATGTAAAAATTCCTTATACCTGTCGTTCGTAAAATAGGTCGCATGATCTGAGAGTATTGCTTGTGGAGTACCATATTGGATGAAGTAATCAGTGAGTGCTTGTAGTACCGTATCAGTATTGCACTTTGTTGTTGGTATTAACTTGATATATTTTGAGAAAATGTCACATATTACTAGAATGTTCTTGTAACCTTTAGTGCTTTGGATGAGATTTGACAGGAAATCTATTGATATTAGTTCTAATTTATCATATGCAATAATATTACTACTCCAGTTTGAGTTTGTTCGATTTTTGTCTTTTGCGAATAAACATGTTTGACATCGTTTTGTCACGCTTTTGATAATTCTCTCATCGTTTGTGCAAAAATACGCTTCTCTAAACACGAGCCAACATTTTCTCGCTCCAATATGTGTGTAATTATAATGTAGATAATTTGCTATCTCTCTGGTGTGTTCCTCATTTATAACATACAATTCATTATCACCTATGTTCTTAATTATGATACCATTTCTAATAAACATACCTTTAAATTGTCTTCCCTCACTGATAATCTTTCGTAAAGGGTCAAATTCTTGTGTTAATTGTGTTTGTTTTACCCTATCCAATGAAAATAAACCTTCCTTTTGTAACATTACCAGATTTATGCATATACTTTGCTTCTTCATTTCTCCATCTTTTCTTGTTAATACATCTGCTGTTATCATTTCTTTCCCAGGCTTGTACTTAATTTCGAAATCAAATTGTTGTATTAACAATGTCCACCGATAGATACGACTATTATTTAATTTAGAGTTCATGATGTTTATGAGCGCTTTATGATCGGTTTCTAGTATGAATGCTTTACCAATTAAATAATATCTGAGCTTTGTTATTGCATATACTATTGCTAGCATTTCTTTTTCGGAGATTGTATATCGTATTTCGCAAGCATTCAAAGTTCGGGATATAAAATGTATAGGAATTTCCGTATCTCCTTTAAGTTGAACTAGTTCAGCAGCAATGGTCTGGTGCGAAGCATCTGTTCTCACAATAAAAGGCAAAGAAAAATCCGGATGATGCAATTTCAAGTTCTCGATAAAGTTCTCTTTAAGTTCTATAAAACATTTTTCACACTTTGAAGTCCAATTCCATTTCGTATTTTTCTTTAGTAATTGTAATAGTGGTAAAGTTTTCTCGCTATAGTTAGTAATAAATTTTCGATAGTAATTCAGAACTCCCAAAAATCCTCGTAATGTCCTCAAGTTCTTTGGGCGAGTGAAGTTTTTAATTTCATCCAGTCGAGTATGGTCTAGGAAGATGTTGTCTTTATTTATGATATAGCCTAAATAATCGATTTCTGTTTTGAAAAATTGACATTTGCTTAAATTTAATTTTAAACCTTCAGTACATAAAGTGGTTAATATTATTTTTAAATGTTCTAGATGTTGATCTAAAGTTTCGGAAAAGATTATTATGTCATCTAAATAATGAAGTGCGAAATTATCATATTTATCTAATATGCTGTGTAAAAATCTAATCAGAGCTGCAGGTGAAGTTTTTAATCCAAACGGACAGACTCTAAATTGGTAAACTATTCCATTTATTAAAAATTCACAGTATTTCCTAGAATTGGGTTCCAATTTTATCAGCCAAAATGCGTTTTTTAAATCTAATTTGCTGTAATAGTTTTTGTTACCACATTTCGTTAATAGTATATCTATGTTTTGAGGCATTTCGTATTCAGGTTTGATACGTTTGTTAAGTGATCTCGCATCTAAACATATTCTTAACGTTAAATCTTTTTTTTGTACAATAACTATGGGATTGATGAAATATGTATTAGATTTTTCGATAATACCAGATTCTTCTAATCTGTTAAGCTCTATATTAACTTTTTCCAGATAATGGTATGGTATGGGGTAATTCCTGCTCGATAATGGGTTGTCATTGTCTATTCTTATTACATGTTGATAGTTACGGGCGAATACTACTACATCATTTATTAATGTTAAGTTGTCAAATAAAATTTTTATTAATTTTGGTGGGATCAAATGATATGGTATATTTTGTTGTTTAATTATTTCCTCTATATCTTCTAACTTATTTACTGTTCTGAGGGTATTTAAATCCTTTCTAACATCCATTTCTTCTACATTCTGCATTCCTATTCCATCTTCTTTTTCTTCCAATCCGTATATATTATCATCATTATTCCATTTATTATTTATTCCTTCTTCTTTATTACTCCATTCATTTTCATTACTACTTATATCCAATCTTTCTTGTAAAATATTATTAATCTTCTTTTGTAAATGTTTATCTTTAAAGTTATTATATTCATATACTTCTTCCTCAGATAACTGTTTCTCCATCATTATTTCTATTTCATCTATCTTTATTATTTTTCTTTTGAAATCCAATATCATTTTCAAATCTTTAATGTTATCTATCCCGATTATGCAATCGTATTGCAGTTTTCCTATTATGTAGCATTGTATGACAAATTCCTTGTCTTTCACCGTTATTTCCGTACATATTCTTTTTTGAATCTTCCCCATTCTTTTCCCATTAGCGGCTATTAAATCAGTTCCCTTAGTCCGTATAATTTTCTTCTCATAGTCATCGATTAATATTGCCTTTTTCTCTTCTAATAACGTTATTTCGGCTCCAGTATCTATTAAACAGCTTAGTACTATGTTTGTGAATTTAATTTTAATTATAGGTAGAGAGTGCGTGTCTATATCATGGGTTCCAGTTTCTTCTATGTGTATGAACTCTTCAAGGGGTTGGTAAAAAGTTATATTATTTAATTTTGAGGGGTAGTTACAGTTGCGTTTAATTAATGTTTTTGAGTCGAGGTGCTTGGTGTCGGGTTGGAATACAGATCTATTTCCGAAATTGACGTTTTTTTTTGTACAACCTCCGATTCTTCTCTAGAGGGCGATGGTGACAATGGTCTCCTGCAGTAGTTATTAACACGTCCTCTATTTCGGTATCTGTAATTATTCATTCCTCTTCTTACCGGCTGGTTATTATACTGGTTGTAATTATTTGTGCGGTTAGCATCATATGAACGCGCATTACTGTTATAATGATTACTAGGGTGTGGATTAATCGAAACATTAGGTCTATTATTATAATTATTAAAAGGATTTGTAGAGTGGTTACTATAATTTTGATGATTGTTATAATTTGGAGGAGGGCTTGCTTGGTTGTTATTATAATTCGTGTTGTTATGATTAGTTGCTTGATTCGCCTGAGGATAATTGTTATTTGACCTGTTGTTATTATACGAAATTGTTTCTTGTAAATGATTCGGTCGATTATTTTGAGAATGATATTGTCTAGATGATTGATTATGTGTATTGTTATAATTGTTATAACTCGGTCGATTATTAGATGTATTATATGGACTGTTGTTTGCATTCCGTTGCGCTGGCAAGAATGAACCACGATTACCCTCTGCGAAGTCATCTAATCTTCGTAAAATTTCTATTAACGAGTCCATATCATTGACACGTTGACAAATAATGGCTTGAGTATCTGAATAAATGAAGTGATTAAGTAACTGTCGTGCTATGGTTGATTCCTCCATATCGGCTATATGTTTACAAAGATTGTAAATTTTCGAAGCATATATTTCCCTAGTTATTGAGCCCATTCGATATTTACCGGTCAAAAGTCTAATTTTTGCACGATTTTGTTGCGCTTCATCCCAGTAATTCCTTTTAAATAATGACACGAATTGCTCTACGTCCTCGCAGTGCTCTTCTATACGTAAGAACCACTCCTGAGCACTGTCTTTAAGTGTAACTCTTATTATATCCATCTTTTGTTTGTTGTCCGGAATGTCGATTAGGTAACGCAGGAGTCCATTCAAATAAAGCATGGGATGTACATGTGTAATATCCCCGTCGAAGTGAGTAAGGTTTTCTATTTTAATGCTTGGACCTCCTGTGTTTATACAATTAACAGATGCAGTATATCTTTTAATCTTCGTTTCTATTATTCTCAATTCGGATTCGTAGGAATTTTTATTAATATCTTGGTTCGTTCTGATAGTGTCAAGATTATCTTTCACTTGGTTAATCTCCTGTTCGTAATATGCCCTGTGTTCCCCCATCTGAGTGTTAAAACTATCTGTTAAATGTTGTTTCAAATTTAACGAAGATATTTCATTACTTAAATTAAAATCTGTTAATTTATTGTTAAATTTCATGTGTGCTTCGTTACAGGTCTTTGTCAATTCGGTTTTTGTTTCCGTGTTTGCGGTTATTATTTTATTATTTGTGATTTCGTAGATTTCCCGTGAAGTATTCTCCAATTGTTTGGCCCAATGTTGGTTATGAACATTTAGAGTTTCGTCCATTTTCAGCAAGCATTTTATCTCACTTTCTTCAAGAGTTTGGTAAATTATTTCTTCGATCTTCTTTTGGCTCTCTTTCAAACCTTTTATGTCTTCTTTTATTTCTTCTTTATCCTGTTTGAGTTGTTCTAATTTGCTAT
Organism: Melolontha melolontha; assembly: GCA_935421215.2. Classification (NCBI taxonomy): domain Eukaryota; kingdom Metazoa; phylum Arthropoda; class Insecta; order Coleoptera; family Scarabaeidae; genus Melolontha; species Melolontha melolontha. The sequence goes on from OW285243.1 coordinate 10,852,154, forward strand.
TAATGTTAGCTTCTATTAAACTGATATTTGTCTCTAATCTTGTGTTATTGTCGGTAATAAATTGTTTAAAATTTTCATTATTTATTTCTAATGTTTGATTTAAATTTTTATTATTTATTTCTAATTTTTGATTTAAATTAGTTTCTAACTGACTTATATTTTTATTATTAGCATCTAGTTTTTCATTATTCTCCGTCATTGTTTGTTGCATATTCATTATTAATACAGCTAAAGAATTAAGATTTATACTCGTTTCTTCTTTCGGTGTGTCGGGTTGTACAGTAATTGTGGAAGCGTCGCCCTGATCAGCCTGGTCCTCTCTATCTGCAAGGTTTTCCCTTGACTTGCTTCTTGTTCTTTTGTCCATTTTATTGTTAGGATTGTAAATATGTATATTCTAGTGCTTTTGTTATGTGTTAAATTAGTTTTATGTATATTAATTGCTTCTTGTCAAATTATCTTTGTCTTGTCCCCTTTTTATTTAATTATTCCAGTGTTTATATTTTAATATTAGTATTTTAAGTGTAAATTAATTGTAGGTAGATAAATTGTTATCCCGTAAAAATGTCTTTGTTTTAAACTTTTTTTGACTTTGTATGTAAGTGTTAATTATAAGAACAATTATCCCTTTTAGAAATAAACTTACAAATCCTGTTCCTGAGTATAAATAGGTGTCCTAGTACACAAGAAATACCACAGAAAAGTAAAATACAGACTCACAATTATGAACAAAGTTATGTATCTTAAATAAACAAATTTTGAAAACAGTTCTCTTTTTTTTTTATAATTCTTATCCTCTCTCGTTTTATTCTATATTTGTGTTCTCTTGAGCACGTTTTCCAATGGCCTTACACGTTGTGGCGCCAAATATAGTAGTTCACCCACTGAGAAGTAGTTAATGATTATAATTATAACATAAAATGTTTAAATTAGTATAAGTTTAAAATTTTAAATGTGAATAATAAATCTCTATATTTGTAGGTTATCAAAAGTTACATATAGATGGGGTTGTACAACATATAACATATGTTATATGCATATACATCCACGATGTAATCGTTTTAATAATAAAGTGTACATGACCTAAACAGCTGTTCTTGTGTATAACCAGTAACTTAGTTTTTTGTGGGCAATATTCTGTTAAGTGTCAGGCTAATCTAGAACAATGAGACTCTTGATTGTCGTGCTTTATAGAAAAACACTCATAAGGCAGATTCGGTACGTCAATAGAACACATGCACACCAATAGTAAACAAAATCAAAGATAATGGCGTTTTCAAGCAAAATCTACTAAATAAAACAAGAGGATCTAAGGATTATGTAAATAGTTTAATGAGAGAATTAAATTATAATAAACCGGTAAGTTATAGATATGTATTATAAAATTAAATTGGCATCTAGTCACGTGATAAAATTGAACACAATAAATTATAGGTTACGTGACGATATTCAATGATAACTTTCTTAATATCTTATTTTATTACATAAACTAACTTTATAGACTAACCAGAGAACTGACTTCTTCGTATTTTTATAAAAAATAACCTAATTTTAACTTAACTTGGTAAACATATCTTGAAAAATATCTATGATTGTGAGTTTTCTATTATGAATTGAACTAATTTAATATTTTCAAAATTTTAGGAGATGTTAATGATACTTAGATTGGAATTTGATGGTGTTCAGGAAGGCAGGATCTATCTTGAATTCAAAACGTTCGGGATACAGGTTTTCGGTAGCGGGCTATCGGCTTGGGTCCCTGCTGGCTTCGAGTTACTGTCGATGTTGTCCTCGGTGAAATGCAAAGTTCGTTTTATAAGGCACTGGATGATGTATTAATGCACAAAATACGTTAAAAAGGTGCTGGATATACGGGTAATATTTTTGTAGGTTCGTAGTATAATTTTTCAATATAATTTCATAAATTTCTTCTTAATTTAGATGGAGCACTTTATAAAACGTCGGCGTGGTTTTTGAAATTTTTACATCATCCTCACGCTAAGTCTCGTTTGTTTTTCATTTAGGCTTCTGATCCGTTTATCTAATATGTATTCATTTAATCTCGTAAATAATTCTAATGAAATTGACAATTTAATTATTTTTGCCACATAAATATCTTCCAAAAATTATATATTTTATTTTAATATATAAATACTTATCATATGAACATAAAAATTTCATTTTTGTGCTAAATTGTAATTGGGCTTTTTCCCGCTGTATTTAATTTGAATAAGTACAGTTTACTCTAATGAATGTGTATAGATTATTATTGATCAATTAAGTTGAAAGTTCTCGGAAATACATGATATATAATTAAAATGACTAAGGCAAAAGAAAAGTTAAATAAATAAGAAAAGCAAATTAATTTCCAACAATTAAAACGCGAAATCAACTTTATTGATTTGACAGATGAAGAATTCAGTTCAAAAAAAATTATCTAATTTCTAATATTCACATTTTACCTAATGATCTGTATCTTATCTTAACTAGGGATTCTTGTGTGTAGACTTGACCTACCTCAATATATATATATATATATATATACAGTATGACTGAAGTTTCCTTTTGTTAACTTAAATAACATAAAACAAACTTAGAAACAATAATATTTTTTAAAAATTTTTAAAGTTTAAAAATAAAAAAAATATATAAATTAATAATAGTAAAACAAACGATATTTTTAGGATAGTTAATACGTACTTTACATGTCTACAACAGGTGTTCGAAGTTTCCCCCACCGACTCGCACACACAACTCCAAACGTCGAATGAGTGCTTCGTTGACTCGCTGAAGGACATTTTGCTCCCGTATTAAAGCACTTGCTTCATTCACACTATTTTGCAATTCATCGATGGTATCTATTTCATTCACATACACCTGTTGTTTTAAATAGCCCCAGAAGAAAAAGTCCAGGGGATTTAAGTCAGGAGAACGCGGTGGCCATGCGACAGTACCCCCGCGTCCAATCCAATGATCTTGATACACAGTATTTAAATGTCTACGAACAGTGTGTGTAAAATGTGCCGGAGCACCATCATGTTGAAACCACATCCGATATCTAATATTAAGGGGGACATCTTCTAACAGCGGTTGTAAATTATGTTGTAAGAATTCTAAATAAGTTTGGCCATTAACACGAGCAGGGAGAATAAACGGGCCGACGATAAAGTTATCTATTATTCCCGCCCATAAATTTAGCGAAAATCGCTATTCATTATGCACACGAAGGACCGCACGAGGATTGTCTATTATCCACTGATGCAGATTATGCAGATTATAAGTCCCTTCACGTGCAAAAGTAGCTTCGTCTGTAAAGAGAATATTAAATGAAACATTTTCGTCCTCGCGATTTCTTTGAATTTCATTCACAAAATTGTACCCGAGCCGGATAATCACGAGGGTTTAATGTTTGCACTCGTCGGTAGTGAAAAGGATAAAGTTGAGCTTCTATTAAGGTTCGCCAAACAACAAACTGTGATACGTTAAACCGATTAGCAAGGTGTCGTGTGCTTAACGTTAGATCATTTTCTATTGCCTCCAAAATCTCTTCTTCAGCAGCTAAAACGTTTTCAGCATGTCCTGGACCAGTATCTCGGCGTCGAGGTTGTAATTCTCCTTTATCGCGAGCCCGTTGAACAACTGATATAAACGTAGGTGCCGACGGTAAATGTCGATTCGGAAATAATTCAGAATATCTACGACGCGCTGCAAATCAAAATAATATCAACTAACTCACTATTGGTAAAGTGGTATGCCATTTTATGTTCATACAAAAATATTTTTCAACTAGCAATAAAGTAAAACTAACGTCTTATTACTACGAAAAATACCGTTGAACTAATATTTTATCTGCGAAAAATTGCACGTATTGTTTCGCTTGACGGTACTAAGTATACAAATAAACCGGGCATTTCGTTCTATCACATGTACCAAGTAAACTGCAGTCTCATATATCAAAATTGACCCTGACACAGTTTTATATCGTTACGGCCACTCATCGGTTACTGACCTATTATGTATGAAATTTGTACAGTGAAACTTGAAGACATTGGGCTGTTATAATTTTTTTTTTTGCGTTACTAGACAACTTTTATTAGAAAAAAAAATTACTATTTTATTTGTTGAATTTTTTGGAATATAACCCAAAAAAAAAAACAAAATGAAATTTCAGTCATACTGTACATGAAAGGGTATATATATATATATATATATATTGTATATTTTAAAGAGTTTTATACATCTTTTCCTTTTTTTTTGTATGATAGTAAAGATGTAAAAATAATATTGTAATTTGTAAACGATGATAATAGATATAACATAGAATTCTACCTACCTTCGGTTATGCTTATTTCCATAAACGTTAGATGTCACTCTAAATAGTGCTAGATTGAAGCGGTTTACAATAAATTGATTTTACTTAATCGTAGTTAATTGGCAGCCAGATTATAGACCAATGGTGCTATAATCAATTTAGTTAACTACCTGTGGCTATGTGCTAGAGATCTTATTTCAGAGAGTCGGTTCTTCTTTATAATAATTTGTGTTTTAAATGTGTATATCAATGCTTATTTTATAACAGAAACGATGTTGATTCAAAAGTATGACTGTTTAATTAAAAGATTCCAAATTAGCAATAACAAACAAGATATTAATCTGAAGTAAAATATAAATAAAAGTTTGGATTAAAAATGAGTGTCTAACAGGCTTAAAATTAAACATAAACAGTATTATTATTATCTTGCGGCAAACTGAAACAGCTATTCTTACTATGCGCAGAACACTTACATAAACGTTATGTAATATTAAACATACGTAGAATCTATATGAAAATGAGTTATACAATAAATCAAGTAAATTGTGATGATTATGAGCTTGGTTTTTGTGCTAAATTATAGGAACGACCATTCAATAACAAGGTAATATTATAAAATTAATCTTTCTAACGTTAATATAAATTAAATTGTATAAAATGTAAAGTTGAGTTATGTTCGTATTTTTGGATATAAAATATAAATTTTCATTAGGTATATACTTGTCTTCCGGTGGTATGGTACGAGAGGTTCAACGGTGCTCTGGGACTCGTATAGGATAGGAATAGATCAGGAATCTCTTGGTTTTTCTTCCGATAAATCTTCTAGATTACGGATTTTTATATGTTGTTCGATGAAATAAACACTTTCTGCAAAAAACTATCGTATTTTCAGGTGAGTCAGTATCGAATATACCATTTAAATTTAAATATTATTTTTCCGTCGTTGATTTTTATCTTCCAAGGATTATTTTTTCTGTCCGGATATTTTTGCTAATCTGGTCTTCTTTACGAATTATTTATATAAATGGGTTGTTTTTATATCCTAAATTACGTTATATAACATAAAAGAATACATTATTAATTATGCATATCCTAAGTTATGTTTTTAAATGTTTATTAATGTGATATGGTTGTAGTAAAAAATAAATGACTTTCGCGGTAAAACTAATTCAAATTCAACTAAATTCGGGTCGGTAAAATAGATTTCCATATGTCATTAATTCTTATCAAACAAGTTAAGTATCTTCGGTTTTACAAATAAATTAATGAATTTTGAAAGTGAAATGGCGTACATAAAAATAATAAAATTATTAAAAATAAATTTTCTAATTAAAAAGCGCGGTATTAACTTATATCTAATAATTGCGACAATTTATACACACCTTGTATATTTGGATTTGTTTCAATGACTTCCAATGACCTTATCGATCTGATAACATTGTTTGATATAATGCAGACTAGTTATTAATATATTATTATTTCGGAATTAGAAATTTTATTAACGAGCATTTGTATAAAATAAACTACGTACAAATTTCTGTAAACCATTTACAAGTGTACCTGTCCCTGTTTCTTCATAGAATTCTCGATAAGAATAAGAAACGCTCTATTTCATAAAAACCAGGGTTTTCAAAAACGATAAGAGCCATATAGGAAATTGAATATTCGAGAACATCATCTCTATCTCCCATATTCGCAAGACGAAGCCCAGATAATACGTGATGACCAGTTTAAGTTGAAAGCAGGGAAGGTACAGGCGACTTCCTTTCAAACATATCCAGCAACTACCATCAGACATCTCTTCGGCGTTCATCTTCTTCGGGTGCGCTGCACGTTTGATTTCATTACGACTGCCCTGCAGGCAAAGCGGGAACGTTTCCTACACCAGACGAATAGTAAGACGACTGCAATATAAAATTGCTTAGACAACTGTAAGACGTGAACGCCTCGGGGTTGTAAGGGATTTAAAGGAACTTATACTTTTTTTACTATTAAACACATCCATGCAAATATATAATTCAAGATATATGACATGTTTTTGGATTTAACGTGCTCTGAATCTGAAAATTTTAATATTTTTGAATATTATCCACATATATAATATCGAATGCAAAAAAAGTGGTACGGTACATATTTTGATCGGTTCAAAATAGGCTGCGTGAATGTAGATATACATTAAATGTAGGCGTCAAATTTAAACATTCAGATAATCTGTAAGTATCAAATAACATATAACGGGTGTTCAGAAACATTCGAAGTCAAGTGGGCTCTGAACAAAAAATCGTATATCTTTACTTAAGTATCTGATTTGTAATAATTATTAAATGTCAACTGTTGTCTGTCAAAAATTGTCAGAATCTAATATCGAAGATACTAATTTATATATTTTAATTTTGAAAATGGTATTTACTAACGTACACAAAGCATTCATGGTTGAACCATATTTTCGAAATGGTCAAAAGATCGATTGCCTGTGGATGTATTCGATTCAAGCTTGTTTGGAAGAATTTCGAGATGAATTTCCCAACCTTGCTTTTGATTATAATACTTTTCAGTGTACACTAATCAGAATTGCTCCAGTTTTTCGACAAACTGGTAGTGTGGGACGCCAAGAGGGTGGTGGGCGACCAAAAGTCCGGACAGAAGAAGTGATTGGGAATGTTAGAGAAATAATGACTGATGCCCCTAAATCTTCAGTAAGAACTCTTGCTCAACAAACCGGGTTGTCAGTTGGTTCTTGACATAAAGTTTTAAAAGAAGATTTACAGTTATTCCCATATCGTATAATTTATTTGCAAGAAATCCTCGATATTGATTATCCGCGACGAGTAGTATTTTGCCAATGGTTTACAAATAATTTTAATGATGATGTCCTAGACAAAACTTTCTTTTCAAACGAAGCATGGTTTCATGTTAGTGGATATGTTAACTCGCAAAACATGAGAATGTGGAGTGATACAAAGCCCAATAATTTTTATGATGAAGCTCCTTTACATCCTCAGAAAGTTGGTGTTTGGTGCGCTATAAGTAGAAGAAGGATTATTGGTCCAATTTTTTTAATGGTACCTTGACTGCAGAAAGATATCGACAGGAAATACTATTGCCTTTTTTTAATCAATTTCGCGATGATGAACTAGCTTTGGGATACTTTCAACAAGATGATGCTAGAGCTCGCACAGCGGGGGAAACAATAAATATGTTACAAGAAGTGTTTGTAAATCGTTTAATTAGTTTGAACAGCGATCATTAATTTTCTCCAAGATCTTGTGATCTTACACCGTGTGATTACTATTTATGGCCTTTTTTAAAAAATTCAATTTATCAAGTACCAGTGCAAGATTATATAGATCTCCAAGACAGAATTATAAATAAAATTAGTGAAATTAGAAATAGTCCCATACTGCAAAATGTATTTAGTAGCATTCGGAGAGGAGGTGCGTAAAATGCTTGGAAGAAGGTAGTGGACATTGTTACGCATACAAATACACTTTCCTGCATACGGCCTATGTAAGTGCAAGTTTTCTCTATTATTTCTCTTAAAACCCTCGTAGCTTTATCATTTAAATAAATTTCTACTAATGGTTTTTAATTTACTTCAAACTCCATTTATCGAACAGTTTAGACCCTTCAACTACAATATTCTCAACCCATTTCATTCGTTCTATTCATCTTGAAAGCCTTTGTATCTTAGCAAGCGGCCATCTTTTAAAATTCCCTATCCGTAATGCTCGCAAGATTTTCACTGCTAATTCGCTAAAGTCACACCGAATTTCAAACCAATTATGTAGGAATTTTTGCTTTGAAATATAGATCTTCTAGACGCTTCTGTTTTTGTTAAATTTTGCCTTTCTATAATTAATTCTAGTTTAATTTTTAATTACAACGCTTATTGCGCCATCTCCTTTTCGTTGCTCGCCCTCTGCGACAGGAAACTCACTTGCCGACTCCTATTAGAAACTTTCGTCTCTGGTCATTAAATTATTTAACGTTTTAAGTTTGGTTTGACACTTTTTGCGATATGAGATCATCCTCGAGATTTTGAAAACTATATCCTTTTCTTTCTTTACTTCCGGCAATTACGATGTCGTGTATCCGGCATTTTACATCTATATCGATACGGCAGCCATTGAGACTTAAGCTTCATAAGCGCTGTGTCGTGTTGTGTCACGTGTTATTTAAAACTAGAATTCTGCGGTGAGTTTTTGAAATCCCCTTAATAATTTTTACCATATCGCATTTTGAACTTTCAGGATTCTTATAAACGTTTTATAAAACGAGGTTTTCTCTGAATTTCTGAGAAATATTTAGATATCTACTGTGAAGCGTAAGGCGTCTCACCGGTAAATTTAACCTGTGTTTTGGGGCATAATTTTGCTGATCGAAATACTTCGACGCAGTTCTGAAACTCCCTTAAGCCGTCCGCAACCTGTGAATTTTGGGGCACTTTTATTCTGCAAGACCTTTTTGGATTAGGAGAAAGGGACGCGGTTCATCCATATTGGATACCCGTAATAGCGTCGCTGTGAAACCTGCTCGTGAATAAAAGAATTGAATTGCCCTAGTAAGCGATATATTGTACTTGGAAGGAACGAATTCTGATATTGTATCCTAGAAAAAGTAGGTGTTGCCTTTTAATTCTTGCAGTCCTAAACTTATAGAAGATCATTTAAATATCGAATAGCGTTTAGTATTTTCTAAATTAATATTATAATCAAGCTGATACTCTCCTTAAGAGACGCACACCTTGTGTGTTAGTTCAAACTGTTAATTCAGTTTATTTAGAAGGGTTCTTTTCCCTAATTCAAGTTTGTTTTACTGTGTCATTCGAGTCTGATTTTGTAATAAACCCGTTGATAGTCATAAATATCCCCGGGTTCTGGTACAGAAACTTAATATTAGCTCCAGAAGACCGACAGCTTCACTGTTTGTCACCTGTTTAGATTTAGTGTCATTTTCGAGGTCAGATCTTTCAGATCGGTCCCTTAATTGTTTGTTTCGATACCTGAAAATCGAAGAACTTTCTGTAGTTTAATGTACTTATTTTGTAATAAACTGTACAGAATCTAGATTACGTATACGGAATTGGTATTCTAATAATTACTTTTGTTAATTAATTTCCTACAGGTTTTCCTGATTTTAATTATATTAAATATTTGCACACCTGATATACAGGGGGTACTCCAAAAGTTCTGCCAGGAATATTAGATCTCATAATTTTGTAACTTTTCTTACCTTTATTATTTTGCTGTAATTAAGGCATAACTTTGATTACTTTCATGAGGTAACCTTCCGTTTCGCTTGTGATTTTGCCATTCTTGTAATTGTTCGCGTTGACGTCTATTGAGACTTCTTTTGATAACTCGTTCGTGGTTTCAAGATTTTATTAAACTGACGAGACAATTTTGGAATAACCCCTCTCGCCTCCCGGTTCAAATATACAGGGGGAGAGAGTTGCTAACTTTTTCCGTACTCAGTATTATTAACTCAAATTTCAAGTTGCTATAATTTTTTTTTTTGGTTGATCAGGGCTTCACCTTTTAATTGCTTCGAAACATTTTAAGTGTCTGATACTATATTAGTTTAGCGTTTTGACTTTGAATTTTGATGTACGACTGTGTCTAGTTTTATATTTTGTGAGAATTGACAACGCCGAATTGTGGATTGATGTTGGCACATTTGTAGCCTTTAATAAATTGTAGAATTGTTGATTGTGTCTTAATCCCTACCCTTCCATTAGTTTTATGAGTATAACAAAGTTTCTTGCTCTGCAACGAGTGATAAGAGGCTGACCCTCTGGTGTTAGTTGGAGCTACCAGGTCCCGCCTGCTCTCGTTATAGCTGAATCTCTGCAGGTGGATATAACGGTGGCGTCCATTTTCCAACTCGCGGCCTTGAATCCGCGACGTTCTCCGAAACAAGAGAGTTAGCCGGCAGAGACCTTCCTGGGAACATAACATCAACAGGTAGGTTCAGACCAGAGAGGATCAGCGAGCGTTCACTCCTTATCACTCGTCACACTTTTAATTTTACGCCGCGTTGGTGGCAACATTTTCAAAATCTTTTATAATTATGGTCATTATTGTTTGTAATTTATACAACTACAATTTATGATATTTATTATAAGGTTGTAATCTAAGGACTCTACAAACAATTTATTTGTTTCAAATTTATTTTAAGCCATTTCTTACTATAATTTGTTGAATGTTAATATATTAAACTAGTACGATAACTAGATACTATTGCCACTATAAGATGAATAAAACCTTTACTTGTAAAGTTATTTCCTCTTAATTCTGCATTGTCTTTTTACATGTTACTACAGATTAGATGAGCTTTATTACACAAGAATGAACAGCATATTAATTGGATTATGTTATTTTTTTCTAGTTATCGCATGAAGAGGTGCTATTGTTCAGCAAGAATTCTCTAAAATATCAAAATACTTAATTTGAAATTTGCAAATTAATTACTGTTACCTTCTAAAATAATTACTTGACTAGTTTATATTAATTAATATGGCATATTAAAGTAATATATTTCGACATAAACTGACATTTGCGTGTATGATAACCTATAAAATTGTATTAAGTAAATGTATCAATCTATATCAGACATGACTTCATATTTTCAAGGACTACTTTGACTTCGGATGTTTCTGAACACCCGTTACGTTGATAGGTGTAAGTTTCAAAAATGACTTTTGCACGTTACTACGATCTTAAGTACCTTAGCAACGTCACAATACTAAAATGCTTAAAAATTGACTTTACATATAACTTCAGTACTGTACCACTTGTTTTGCATTCGATAGTACATGTATGTTCCCTTCAATTTACTGGAAAGGATTTATGACAATATTCACATATTGGATGCGTAAATACTTTTTCAAATAAAAATTATTCCTATTTCATTTGACAGAAAGAGTAATTATAGAAGATTGGAAACGGTACGTTTAGTCAGATTAAAGTTTTATAGCCGTCTTCCCATTCTAACAACGATATTAAGAGAAAAACGTATTTCATGCTTTCTTTTTTTTTGGCTGAGTGTAACGTTTGGCTATTCTTTAACCCTGTGCAAATAATAATAATGAATGGGGATACCAATTTTCAAGTTACTGTAAGAGTTAAAGAAGGAATATGAGAGCTAGATATGCAGTTTATCATTTATTTTAAATGATTACTTTGCTGATTATTTGGACGCCACAGGAAAATAACCGTTCCTGACGGTATAAAGTTAATTAGGTATATGCCCGGTGATTAACTAACTCTAGCAATGGGACTCTTGAATTATACTAATAAAATTGATATATATTTTATACTAATGATCTCAGGTCGTTTGATATACGAAAGGTGTATGAGTGTATCCCCTGTATTGTAGCAATAAATAGAGCACTATGTCTTTATTTATTATAAGGATATTTACATAGGCAAATATCGACTTTGTAAATGTATTTATATATGTGTGTAATAAAATATCAGATTACATATAAAGCATATATATTGATTTTAATAAATAGGATCTTTTACATCAATTTTTACATCACTTGAATGGGTACAAATAAATAGATATGAAAATGATAATTGATAATGCTTATACCTTGCGAATGTTTATTATAAAGTTCGTTTGATTTTTTACTATAATGCCTAGGCTTTTATTTATGATATCAGCATTTATCTCTCGCTATCGATAGACTTAAGAGAATAAAACTTCCTACTTTGTCTTGGTACCGGAGCTCAGAGGAGTTTCACAAAACACACGCAAATTAACTTTGCACTACAAGGATTTTTGTTGTAATCCAAATGATTTAAAGCGCGCACAGATGACTTTATTACAGGGTTGATTCACCCTCTGCGATTGCTATAAAAACTAGCGTATTTTGCAGTCTTTTCTTCACTGGCTACTGCTAAGGCTTTACTTGCGTGGGACTTTTTTTACTCTTGTTAGGTCCGACGTTTTTTATTTACGTCGTACTAGACCTAAGTAGATCAGCCGTCCGCTATTTTTCGCAGGGCTTGATCGACTGATACTTTCTGCTGTTCTATTTCTTCCTCCTTCCCCTTTCATGCGAAAGAATGTTTCCAGAATATCTTCTATATATTCTCCTTCATTGGGCCCCATACATAGTACAGTTAAGATTACAAAATGTGGTATTGCTGACAAAGCATATCCTTATATTAAATGCATGTTGACTCTCATTTATATATACATATATATGGGGAAGTATGCTTTACATATTAATACAAAGACAAAAGACAAAGAGAAGTGATCTCATACTGTTGTCGTTATTGAATGTGCGTCCGGGGAAGAACCCGTTTTAATGCAGAATGCCTTGTTAGGTAAATTTTTAAACAGTCAGAGAGAAATTAAGTAAAAGAAATGAAATTGCTTTTAATATATACAGTAGACAACTGGCATATACATTAACGTTTTGTTTTCTAAAGAATATGACCCATTACATGAGAATTCTGAAAATTGTTTCGGCCTCCCCATTTAATGTTCTCTCTCGGATATATTGTTTCTTCAAATTGATTGTCTGTGTGTAATTTTTGCTAGAAAATTTATCATTTTACGAATCCCTCCATATTGCTGCATTTGCATATACAGTATAATACAATAAAATTTTTTCTTAACCAACAGAATAGTTCATCTACAGAACAAAAACTGACATAAACAAGTAAAGCGAGCTAGAACTACAATTGTGGCTACGTAAAGTAGACATCAAATTAAGTTGGTTTTGATTCATCGCAATACCAGTGTATATACAATACACCGGGTTCTATATTCTATCTTATTCGGTGCATTGGATAAGTCATAAGCAGTAGAAGATACATTATTTCAGCCGTGTCTTCTATGCTAATCATAGGGACTTACTAAAACATATGTCGTTTTTCTTTTATTATTTATCTTAACCTAATCTATCATTTGTCATTTGTAATCTAAGTCATTCCTATATTCCGTGATATTTTATACATTTACAAAGAAATAATGAATTATAATAAAACACGTTTATACGTTTGTTTCAAATACGTTTTAATATAACTCCAATTGTTTCGCCAAACATTGGCTTCATCAGGTGATGATTTCAGACTATCATCACCTGATGAAGCCAATGTTTGGCGAAGCAATTGGAGTTATATTAAAACGTATTTGAAACAAACGTATAAACGTGTTTTATTATAATTTATAATGGAGTTTCAACATGTATCTGCCAAGTCAATTAATTATTAAAGAAATAATGCTTGGCAACAAGCATTTAAAATCACAATCGTAACTACTTGTTGTGAATGTGATGAGATATTTTGAACGTGAACTCATAATTATAATCGAGCTTTACGCCTTCCTTTAGAATCTGTACTGCAGGTAATATGTTTACTAGAAATAAAAATGGCTTTAATACATTATATTTTTATAATTTTATCGCACCGCAGAAGCTTGTGGTATTAGTATTAATCCTGTATCAGCTATAAAGGAGAGAGTCACGCAAAAAGGTGAATTGCCGCGATCTCCTTCGAAACATCGCAGGCGTCCAAAATCTAGATCATGTGATATTGATGAATATGTTAAAGATGTTGTGAAGAGAAAAATGTATGAAATGCATTCTAAACGTATTGTTAGATTTATGGATTTATGATTTTTAGTCGTGGATCAACTAAACGAAGCTGGCGCGATACTTCTTCCAAAAGTACAAGAAAGACGGGTAAATGATTAGTGATGATTCATTACATTTTTACAAGTTTTATGTTTTCATGTATGGGTTTTTGTAGATCTATGGTATTAAATGCTAGGAACAAAGATGACTTTATTCCAGATGTCTCACTCTTATTTTCTTCAGAATGTAAAAGTGTGTGCAGAAACATTTACGAAGTGGTTTAAAGAAAAATGAATGCCTAGTCTTTCGTAATCTAGCTTGATTGTTCTGGACGATGTCAGTTACCACTCGAAATTAATAGAAAAGATACCAAAAACAAACGCCACTAAACATGGAATAAAACAGTATCTAACAAATCATCACATTCATTTTGACGACGATATGTTGAAACGAGAACTTTTACGCCTCATAAGCGAAAATCCCCAAGAGAAAGTATATGAAATTGAAATAGAAATAAAACTACAGTTCAAATCTTCACTTTTTAATATTTAATCATAACACGACAATTGTTTCGCCAGTGGCTTTCTCAGGTACTTACAGCTAAAGAGTAGGTTACAAACTAAATTAAAAGAATATATAAAATCAACAAGGTTGGCATTATTTTACAACGTTTTTAAAGAAATCTATGAATTTAGACAAGTATTGTCGATAGTGAGAAAATGTGGCTCATCTGGTCGGCCTTATAGGGTGCTAAACATGTTTCCGAATAAAATTTATTTTAATAAACTAAATGTACATTCCTATTATCGTATAAACAGATTTTAAGTGAATAAAACTTTTAAAACTTTTAAAAAGGCGTTTTTGATCTGGTCGAATACACACGTGTGTTCCGATTGCATTTCAAATAGTGTTATAATTGTTGTTAAATTGAATTTGTTCAACATGAGTGAAGCATTTTGGGAAGATTGCATAACTTAAGATAAGTGGAAGTTGTTATTTTTCTTCATTTGAATAAGATTTAGATTTAATTTTATATTTGTCGGTTTTTATATATAGTTTAATTTTATAAGTCATCCTAGCTTGTAGAAATATCTTCTTCGCGCGCATGCGGCGCGTGGAGGAAGGTACTATACCTCACTTCTTATTCATTCTTCTGAAAAGCTTGCAGTCTACAATAACACTGCCGCTTTAAATAAAATATTTAAGTATACTACAAAATGTTATCGAATACTAGCCGTAGTACTTCTGAAAATGGAGGTAATGCGGAAAATATAACACAATTAAATGACAACAAGGAAATGGGAAAAGCGAAAACTCCGTCTTGTGCTGCAGTAGTAAATAAGTACAAATACCCTGAGCGGGATCAAGCAATTGTGTTTGATGCTGTTGAAAACACAAAAAATAATGAATATATTCTGGGAGTGGGAGAACTAATTGGTCCCCGTAATATACTTTTTGCATCAAGGATATCTAATAATAGAATTTGTATTTATTTTTCGTCAAAAAATTTCGTTAATATATTTATAACAGATTTTAAGGGCATCACCTTGAATGAGAAGTTTATTGTTACCCGTCGACTGATATCGCCAGCAAATCGGGTAATTTTATCTAATGTTTCGCCTAGTATTCCCCATGAAATTATCGAGGAAACACTTAAACGGGAAGAATTGGATGTGGTTTCCGCCATTACTTTTATTGGGGCGGGGGTTAATCATCCTGAATACAGACATATCTTAAGTTTTCGTCGACAAGTTTATATAAATTTGGAAACGGTTGATAAAATACCAGACTCTTTAATAATTATTCACATGAACAACACATTATTATTACAATTGCCGAATCGAATGATGACTCTGAAAGGTTAGGTGAGTTGAATATGCAGGCGCCGATTAAAAAACTTATCAAACCCAGATATCGAAAGAAACAAAAACAAGAATCCTTAGCATTAGATGATAGTAATTTGTTTACAGAATTTGAGGAAGTATTTCCAAACGAATATATTACATATGATACATTTTGTAAACTTTTGATAGAAACAAAGGGAAAACAGGATATAATTGGTATAGCGAAAAATTTAGATTTAAATTTATCCGTTTTATTAAAAATGTTATTCAATAGTACCCGTTCAGTTAAAACTAATTCGTTAAGAGCCCGATTAAAACGCCTAACGAAGAAGTTAAAAGTTCAAGGTAACATTACGGATTTTCCGTCTCAAGAAGATACATCCGACTTTAGCATATCCCAAGATTATGCCACTGATCAGTCAGAAACCTAATTTTCTACATTTAACTTACTCTCAATATTCATGCTTAATAAACTGAATATTTTACAATGGAACTGCCAATCTGCGGCAGCTAGAAGGACAAGTTTAGAAGTCATATTAACACAACAAAATATCGACATTGCTCTTATTTCCGAAACATGGTACAAACCCTCGCAGAAAATAACATTTAAAGGCTATCATATTATACGCAATGATCGAAAAGATAAGATGGATATGCTGGCACAGCCATACTAGTCAAAACATGTACCTATTTTACTAATATTGATTTCAGTAATGTGATGAAAAACTGTTTTGTAACATATGCGGTATTAACGTGCCGGAAATCAATACTTCATTTGTATCATTTTACCGACCGATGCAAAGTTTTTGCAGTGTTGATGCATATTGTGGAATCTTTAAGTGCATAAATACACCTTTTGTTTTTGGAGGAGACTTTAACGCCCATTATTCCACTTTTGGTTCTAGTAAAACAGAAAACGCTGGCATTATTCTAATAAAAGCTATTGATGAACACGATTTAGTATTTCTCAATAATGGACAACCTACTCGAATTACCCGACCTGATCAAAGTGAATCAGTTGTTGATATAACCCTAACAACCAGCAATATATCAACTAAATGTAATTGGAACCTATTAAGTGATTCATTTTCATTAGATCACTTTCCCATAATAATAGAGTTAGTATATCAAGGATAAAACATTAATACGATCTACCCTACAACTAGATGGAAAACGAAATCAGAAGACTACACAAAATACCAAAATTACATTAACAAACACTACCAAAATGTAATCGAACCAGAAAGTAGTAGCGACAAAATTAAGCTCCTTACAGAAATCATAATGAAAGCTGCAGACTATTCATTCAAAATTAATGTACCATTTTTACCGAGAAACAAAGACTCACCTTTATGGTGGGATAGTGAATATACTGAAAAAGTAGGTATGAGAAAGAGAATTATAAACGCCTACAAAGAAAATAAAACAGTAGACAATTATATTAAATGTCGAGAAGCTTCAGCATATACAAAGAGATTCCTAAAACAAAAGAAAAGTGAGAGCTGGCGTAATTTTTGTAATAGTCTAGATAAAAATGCTTCGCCAAATTATATATGGAAGACGATTAGGAAATTTAGTAGGGCATACCAAAAACCTCACGAAAAAGAAGAGTCGTGGATACTTGAATTCCTTGGAAACCTTACATCTGCATATATAACAAATTCTAAGAAATCGTATCAAAAAAAGACTAGTAATTGCATATTTGATAAGCCCTTTACAATAGCTGAATTAGAATATATCATGTCTAATACAAAAGATACTGCTCCAGGCCTGGATAACATAACCTACAACATGGTAGCAAAATTACCACACATAAAAAGAATACTACTTATGGTATACAATAATATATGGTTAAACAATGAAGGTGTACCAGAGTTTAAAAATGTACTTGTTGTTCCTATACTCAAACAAGACAAAAATCCCAAATTAGCGATATCGTACAGACCAATATCGCTACTTTCGGTATACACTAAATTGTATGAGCGGCTTGTAAAAGAAAGATTGGAATGGTGGATAGAAGAAAACAACATTCTCCCGATGCAACAATTCGGTTTAAAAAAAAATTCTGGATCATTGGATGCATTAAAATATCTTATAACTAACATACAAAATTGTTTCGCGAACAACTCACACCTAGAGTGTGTGTTTCTTGATATCCAAATAGCATATGACTGTGTTAACATAGATAACCTAGAAAATAAACTCATTAATTTAGATATTCCATATAAATATAGTGGAACTCTTTAGAGATCGGAAGACTTATGTTAGAAATTTCAAATGTGAAGCTATAGGTCCTCGGGTGGCTTCGCTAGGATTACCTCAAAGATCCAGCCTTAGCCCCATCTTATTTAATTTATATACACTAGATCTTCACGGTACAATAGGAAACCGAGTTTCCACTATACAACATGCCGATGACATTTGTATTTTTGCACAAAATAAGAACTTAAAGATGCTACAACAAACTACAAAAACCGCATTGAATATTACAATGAGGTGGTTAAGATCAAATGGATTCGATTTAAATCCTAAAAAGTCTGCAGTTATGTATTTTTCACGCCACCGAAGTTTACCAGATCATGGTATTAACCTAAAGGGAACTCAAATCCCGATACGTTCAAATATAAAATACTTTGGTCTAGTCATAGATAACAAACTTAAATGGCTCTATCAAATAAACTATGTATCCACTAAATGTGAGCGATATATTAATGTTCTAAGAATAATATCCAAAGTAAGATGGGGAGCTGATCCTAGCATTAGTAAAAATGTTTACAGAGCATGCGTTAGAGCCATAACGGACTACGATTCCACTCTGTATGGGTCTGCATCAAACAGAATATTAAAGCGAATCAATATAATACGCAATAAAGCTCTACGTATTTGTCTAGGTGCCATGAAATCTACCCCCGTCGATGCACTGTAAGTTGAAGCTCAAGAGCCGCCTGTATTTCTAAGGCGCCAATTCCTAGCTGCAAAACAGATAATTAAGATGAAGGCAATTAATAGCAGACATATATTAGACCATATATATAAACTTGCAGTAAGTGATCTAACGATAAAATATTGGATACATCATACAACCCCACCATTAGCCGAAGCTTATAGGAATACCGGTGAATATAGTAGATATATACATTAACCTTGGAAAAAAATTAAATTACTTTGAATATATGCAATCTATTAATGTAAATTACCCTTCATACGGCGAAAATACTCTAAACAATTTTACTTTGTATAAAAGTATCCGCTCAGAAATTCCTGCATCGATGGTAATTTTTACTGATGCATCCAAGTCTAAAGAAGGATGCGGATGTGGCTTACTTGTGCCTAGAAATGAATATGAAAAGAAGGTAAAATTACACAATAATGTATCCATTTTCACAGCAGAGGCAGTTGCAATTGCAAAGGCTCTAAAATATGTAAAAAAATATAATATTGGGAATGCAACGATTATGTCGACTCCAAAAGCTTACTGGAATCATTACACAAGAGAACTCATCCAAAAAAAAATAACCCCATAATATTGAACATCATCGAATGCTTGAAATATCTGGAGAAAAAACATGTAAAAATCCGTTTCTATTGGATCAAAGGACATTCAGGTATAGAGCCTAGTGAGGCTGTGGATCGTTTAGCAAAGGAGGCTATAAATAGTAATAACATACTGACGGAAAAAGTACCATCTAATGATCTTTTTTCTCATCTAAAAACCAAAATATTAAAAGATGATTGGCAAGCATATTGGAAGCATTCGTATACGAATAGAATGACACACTACGCAAAAATACACCCAAATGTAACTATCCGAGAATGGCATAAGGAACATAGGGTATCAAGGATATATCGCACTACCGTCGCTCGATTAAAAGTTAACCATGGACAATTTCCAGCACATTTACACAAACTTAAAATTATCGAATCAGCTGTTTGTACATGTGGCACCAATATAGCCGATATGAACCATTTAATCTTTGAATGCCCTAAGCACAATAACTTTCGAGGTGAATTTATTGGAAGACATGTTAATGCGGGTGTGTTCATGCCTACTAGTATTACATGTGCCCTAATGTATAGTACTAATCATGTTTACGATCCATTGATGGATTACATTTTTAAATCTAGGATTAAGATCTAAAATCAAAACCTATCCTCGTTTGCCTTTGTGGGGAAACCTATTTTCCGATGGCCGTTTTTTTTATTGTGTTTAAAGTCCTCTGATAGGCCCCAGACGTGAAACATGTTTATTCCAACGTTTCCCTTCCCGATTTGCGTGAATTTTATCTTATTATAGATTCCGTAAACATTTCTTAACGTGGCAATATGGGCAATGATCCCGAATGCCAAAAAAAAAAAAATAATTTTGATAATACTTTATATTATTAAAAGTACTTTTTTATTATACAAGACTGGCAGGGTTTTACCTACTCATGTATGTTTCAATTATTCTGTTACACTAGTTGTTAAAGGTTGTACGCGTTATATTATTTGAGTTTGTTCTTACGCTTTTAATCTCTTCTTCTGTCGAAATTATATATTTACTTTTTTCTTATTTCCGCAAAGAATTGTTTCGTTATTATCTATCCTTGTAATACGGTCCTTGGAGTCGCAGTAACCCATCTCGTACATGTTTGCCAAAATTAAGTATAAATACGAACAGTAAGTTTCTGCAAAACGCAATAAATGTGTTGCTTGGTAGTATTTCTTCGATCTATTCTATTTTTTATTTCTTTTGTTGGCCATGGGATTCCGTTTCCAAATAATGCAGTTTAATCCTGACTGTTGTGCTATTGAAATACACATTGTTATTCATGACCAGCAATCAAGAGATTAAAGCATCTAACATTAAGGCAAATATACGACATGATTCCTAAGGAGATTCTTTAATATTTATATTTTAGAGTAAAGGCGCCATATATGGACTAGGTCTATAATATGGACCACCGACATATCCTAAATAACGTTGGATGTATCAAGCCGACAGTCGGTGTGTACTAACCCGCACCCGCACGTAGACGCACGTTTTCTTGGGAGCCGTTTTTCGTTTTCGTCAACTCACGATACATTTTTTTAGCTAACTTCGTAAGCTCATCACTTGAACAAATACTACTCGATGTGAAAGTGAATTAGACCAGGAGAAAGGTGAGTTGTTGTACAATTATTCATATAAAGTCGCATCTCCTATAGTTTTTATAATTTTATTAACAACAATGTTAACCTTAAAATGTACGAGTGTTCAAATATAGACCACCGGCATGTTTTAAATATGGACTACGGAAAATTTTGAAAGTTGTGTTGGTAGCCGTGGTCCATATTACAAACCATCAATTGTGTTTTTTTATGTTGCAGAATGGCATCTAAAGTAAAAGGAAAGGCCAGACAGGCGTGGGATAAAAGTGCAATGGCAGATGCAATTAAAGCTGTACGAGAAAAGACAATGGGCTTTTTAAAAGCATCGAAAACATACGGAGTACCCAAAACTACACTTTTACGATTAACAAAAACAGAAAATGAATCACTTTGTGATATAACTAACCTCAAACTTGGCAGAAAATCGACGTTACCTACTGAATTGGAGGATGAGCTATCTAATTACATTTTAGAAATGGAAAAATCAGGATTTGGTCTAACACGCAGGGACATAAGATCTTTGGCTTACCAGTCAGCGAAGAAAAACAACATAGAGCACTCGTTTTCAGAAGCTAAAGAATCTGCAGGCAGAACATGGTTGAGGTTATTCCTCAAGCGCCATCCTAACCTATCATTTCGCCGTCCAACGGGTACATCAATATCAAGAATGAAAGGTTTCAACAAAGAAAATTTAAATGCATTTTTTGACTTATTAGAGAGTTGTATGAATGAATTCCAGTATCCTGCGACTAATGTTTATAACGTGGACGAAACTGGTATTTCAGTCGTGCCATCAAAAATGCCGGAGATATTGGCACTTAAGGGCAAAAAACAAATTGGAACTGCAACTTCAGCAGAACGTGGATCAACAATTACTTGTGTCATATGTATGAGTGCATGTGGCACATTTATCCCACCAATGTTGATATTTCCAAGAAAACGGGATAATCCATTACTGATGAAAGGTGCTCCACCTGGTTCTATTCACGCCTGTCATCCATCAGGATGGATACAATTAGAACTATTTACTCAGTGATTCGAGCACTTTTTACAGCACATGAAAGCAACTGCTACATCGCCGGTTCTCCATGTTTTAGATGGCCATGCTAGTCACACTCGTAACATCAAGGTGGTGGATTTAGCAAGAAAAAATTACGTTAGCTTATTGTCCCTGCCCCCATACTCTAGTCATAAAATACAGCCGCTTGATAAAACATTTATGGGTCCATTAAAAAAGTACTTGACAGAAGAAATTCGTAAGCGGGTACGAATGCAACCACAAGCAGTGACACATTATGACATAGCTGAATTATTTGGTCAAGCCTACATAAGAGCTCAGCGTGCAGAACTGGCTATAAATGGTTTTCGTGCGACTGAAATATATCCAATTAACAGAAATGTCTTCGAAGATTATGACTTTATTGACGACGACTGTCCAGTAGTAGAAGAATCTGTTAATGATCCACTACCTGATAGGATAACACCAGTTATTGAAAATGGTGATAACAATTTTCCTGAGGCAGATGCTGTTGAAGCTCTGGAAGCCCACTCCACACCTATTTCTACTCTGACTTTTGACGAAAGTCACCTTCCAAATCTACAATCCAAGGAATCGACAACCACCTTGAATGATTCAGTGGCTGGTTCCTCCACATCAGCTAGAATATATTTGTCAACAAAAGTGTTGCAACCCATACCACGTTTGATGAAAACTGTCAGTAATAGAGGAAGAAAGGCCACAAAATCAGTGATTTTGACATCTTTACCTTAAGCGAGATTTAGAAACATCGATAAAAAGGAAGGAGGAATCAGATAAATTAAAGAAAAAGAGACCGTTGAACATTAAAAATAAATCAAAGAAAGCACCAAAGAAAAAAAGCATCATCTCAAAATATAAAGGATCATCTTCTAAAACTTCTAATCAGAGTGACTATTTAGTTGATGATAGCACAGACGAGAGTCCCGACCGCTCTCAAAATGAAAACGCCAAATGCTTGTATTGTCATGGGCTTTTTTTCTGAAGATGTTGATGGAGAGAAATGGATCCAACGTGCTTCTTGTAGGCGATGGGCTAATGAAGATTGTGCTGGCATAGAAGATGTGGTCGACTTCTATGTTTGCGAATTTTGTACCAATGATTCATCTAAGCCCTGATAATAGAGTGGGCAATTTTTTTTTCTATTAATTTAAGCTTAGTTCACCTTGGTCCATATTTGAAACCATGTGGTCCATGTTATGCTCACTTTTAGTAAGATCGTAAAAATGACAGATTATAAAAAATGTAGATTATTTCTATGATGTTGATGTTTTTTTGTTTTAATTTAAATTCTTTTCAAAACCAAATAATTATCGAATAGTTTAAAATAAATAAGGTTGTTTATACTTTAAAAATCTGAGTTTTATTTTAGGAAATCCTTATGGTGGTCCATATATGGCGCCCTTACTCTACTAAATTAATTTTTTATATTGTACGCAAACAGGTTTGAATTCAAAAGGCTGATAATATTATTTGCATATACATGAAAGAACTGATAGTTGTATTTGGATTTGAATTTATGTTAAATTTGAATTTCAGTATGCGGAGTTGTAATAAAAGAAAGATACATACATATGTGCCACTGTGCTATCGATTACTTCATAATAATGAAGTGAACAGTACTATATGATTTTTTTATAGTAATTGGTTATCTAATATTTCTTGGAGTATTAATTTATACTTAGGGAAGGTTGAATGACAATTTATCATATTGACTGACACGAAGTAGTTATTTATTTATTAATGACGTATAAAAAACAAGTCGTAGCACGAAATTAAAATACCTTAAAGTAACACAAATACATTAAAGTACAGAAAATAAGCTTTCTGACGATCTGTAACTTATTCGAAGTGTTCGCCTCTTGCATTGATGCAGAGTTGTAAGCGAACAGGCCAGCAAGCCCACAAAAAATTGCAATAATTTGTTACCGCTTCAAGAATACTTCGTTTGCAAGACTCCAAAGTTAGACGACCTTCTTACAGGCTATATCTTCTAGAACATTCCATCATCAAAGGTAGAGAGGGTTCAAGTCAGGGCTAGCAGACGGCCAATCTGAAGACCTAACAAACTCAGGAGAGTTGTTTGCCAGACATGTTCGGGTGGTTTTAACTTTACAAACGGATTCCGAATCCTGTTAAAATAAAAACTGACTAAAAAATCCAAACAAAGCAGGATGGTGACCACTAGAACCGGTGTCAGGATCTGCCGAGCTTCTAGGAAACTTCCAGTATACACCCATCATTGTGTTTTCTCGTCGGAAAATAAAATTTTGAGATATTCTCTTTTGCCATAACGACTTGCACAATTTCTTGGCTTTTTGATTTTTGTGGCTTTTAAGACGATTTTAAAGGGTGATGTTCACTTCTTCTGTAAGCCTTCATGGCTAGATCTTTCCCTATGATGTCTGGGTACAATGTCCATTTCACAGAACATGATTATTTGTGTGTACAGTGAATTTCGGGCAATTCTTGGACAAACAGCTCTCACAGTTCTTGACGTAAGTGCCTAACGTGGACGCCACCGGTACGAAGGCAATGAACGACCGGTGTTTCGAAAACAAGCAATAATACGATATACGAAATGCTCGTTAATAATAGGAAGTAAAGAAGAGCTAAAATATATCGCACTTTATTTTTTATTTGGTACAATGCAATGATACCGATGGTATTCGGAACACTCCATATTATATATCGACAATACATTTTAGTTATGAAAATCTCTAACTCATAGATTCTTACAACTGTGCTATATTGACTGTATTTACGGTTAGATAGTATAAAAAAGCTACATACAAGATGATAAAAAAATCGGAGCTTTACTTTTAACTGAAAAAAAGTACACTTAAACTATTGACAAATCAAAAAAAATGTGATAAATGTTGTAAACTAACAGAGACATTCACACTTATACGAGCAACACAGGAACACATCCTCCCTTATTATTGTTTACGTTACGATTTGGCAATATCATTTTAAAATTTAGGAATTGTCATGCTTAGGTACCAGAATTAATTTAAGAAGGTATATTGAATACCATTTGTGGTAACATAAATTCATATCTAATATATAGCTAGTAAGTTTTTCTTTATAAAGGTATGCATTGTTTATTTTCGTCCTAGAGACACGTTTAATTTTAAATGGTAAGATTTTTATTTGAAATCGAATGAAAACAAATTCATACTTCGACAATGTCATACAACATACAGAAACGACCTGAAAGACAATAGAAGATTGTAACCAACGTAAATATGATATGAAATGTATTTTAATGATATTTTGATATATTTACATCTAAAAATATCAAACGTTTTATATAATATCGGTTAAAACCAACACAACAAGTCATCAATTGATCGATAGTATTAATATACTTTGAAAAGACATCCTAATGTTTGAAGAATACTTAATATTGTTACGTTTTGAAAAAAAAGGTCAAATTGTATTAATTAAATTTATTTTAATAATTAATTGAATTAAGATTGGTAGTGACATCGCGCGATTTGATTTACAACTTCTTCAATCTAATCGAGTTTCGCTTGCGTAAGATTGGTAAAGAACGTTATAGATGCCGCCCTAAATCTGTAGCGCATGTCCGAGTGACTTAGGTGATTCTCTCTGTCTTTCGTACGATGTTCATTGAACAGTTAAGTTGTTGCTTTATTTAAGTGCGAGTTAATTCGTTGTTTTTACGGCAAGCAGTATCTTGTTCATTTGTATCTTTTTCTAATGATTGTCCTTTATCCTTTGTAGGATATAATTTAGTTATTATCGTATGCCTGTTTGAGAATTTTACATTTTGCTGCCTTTCAACGCAGTTAAGACTTCGCAGATAAAGCTTGGCAAGCGGACACGTGTCCTACAGTACTGATTTTCTTTAAACCATCCACGGATTTTTCCCTGGGAGTTGAATTTTTGAAGGAAAACCGAGTGAAAACGGCCTCATTTCGCATCCATTCGTGATTTTTATTTGAGGCGTTGTCATCCAAAAAAAAAATCCTTCTAGAACATTATCCTACGACACCAAGTTGGCGAATTTCCGATGACATCTATGGCCGCAGTGCTTTGGGTGAATTACATAGGAGTTTAACGAAATAGTATTCATCAAAATCCCTTTGGAGGGCTTTTCCTATCAAGGTTATAATTTAGACGTTAACAAGGAACATTTAAAGTAGGTGTTAGATTTTCTTTTCTTGATTTTGTTTAAAATATAAGTACTAGTCATAACCTCTTTTCTATGTATGTTTGTGAAGATTTCAGTAAAGTAAAGGCTCTAGAAAAAGCCGATTATTAAATATTTTGTGCATTCGATGCAAATTAAACGTTACATAAATGATAGCATCGTAAGATTCTGTTAGATTTATACTTTTCATTTAATTCAGAGCTCGGTTTTGGTGATGAGCATTTTATTGGTTTTAATTAAAAAGTAATTTACAGACAATTCATTTCTGAACAGTGTATTGTTCTCCTGTACGAGGCATTGGTCCTTCAGACGGGCCTACGTACTGTTTAAGTATCATTTTGGGATACGTTGTTGTTTTGATTTAATTAAGATCGTTATAGCCTAATTGTAAAGAACCCAGAATTAAGTATACTTAGTTGGGTTCTACTGAAACTTTTGTTCAGACACGTATTTAATTTAATTCATATTTTGTTTACTTTAATTTCTTATCTGTTAATACAGGGTGATATACTTGCAATTTATACTGTTTATTGTATTCAATGATATGCGCCAGGGGGGTAACAGTTAAATTTCATTTATATTGGTAGATTTAATCCTAGATTTTGGAATTGCCAAAACTTTATTATTGTCTTAGTGATAAATGATTAGTAGTTATATTTCATTAATTTTAGTAGTTCAAATCTTTATTATTGTCTTAGTGATAATTGTTGCTGTTATAATTTTGTGCTTTCGCCAACCTTTGTTCAAGCTTAATTGCTCTTACGTCGACTTATATTTTTTGTCAATATTTTATTTACTTTAGCCTACTGGGTTTTTTTTATATTAAACTTGTTATCGCTGACGGCTTGTGTTTATTTGATACATATCCCACAAGTGTATGAGTTAGGCAAAGGTATATTGAATCAGAATCAAGTAGTTTAGGGTCAAACTAGTTTTCTTTTGAAACTACCAGCATCCCACCCGCTTCCGTGTTACGGGGAAATACGGTAGCGCTCACATTCCACATCGCGTCCTTAACCCGCGACGAACTCCGAAAAACGAATGAGTTGCCCCGCAGAGTATTTCCTTGGGGACGTTTGCCAACAGGTATGTTCAAAGCAAAGGGGGTGGCCAAGCAGAACATCTCGCTCCTATGTATAACTACTTGATTGGTATTTTGATTTTGTCGCGAAAAGTGTGGCAATATGGTATTTTATAGCTATAAAGAAGATGTGTATTTATTGTATATAATATAAACAAAACAAATGTCGAATTTAGTTATATTTGAAGGTTATGTATCACTAAGAACATATACTGTCTGGTAGAAATTGAGAGAGAACAACGCGTTGGAGCGAAATCCTCAATTGACCTATTTTCAAATACGAGTTCATAGTTTTTTAAATATACGCTGGATGCACAAGGAAGACTTTTGTACATGGGACAAGGAAAGATGAAGTTAGGCAAAAATATTTTGATTTAAATCAGACGAAGGCCCGACAACCAATGAAATATATAATACTTCGCTATAGACCAAATCTAATTGGTTACAAAATGCAACGAAACATTAAAAATTGACAAAAGAACACGACTTTTTAGAATACAGGTGTACAGTTGAAAAAGGCCTTAAAATAAGATTTTTCTACATCGGGAAAAGATTTTGGGGTTACCGACCTTATAAAAGGGAGAAGGCGTCAAAGAAATTTAATTTCTATTACGGGCAACGTTTCTAAACAGTCGTAAGGTTTACTTTCATCGTAAACTTTGTACTAAATTGTAAATTTTTCAAGGTTTTTAAATTTAAGTATTAGTAAGAGCGTTTATATTTTATTTTATTCTAATTAATCGTTAATTTCGTTACAGAATTAAATTTCTTTTATTTTGTGATATCAAACGTAACATGTATCATGGAGTCTTTGATAACTTATATAAAGAAAAAAGGTCTGTATAGATCACTATACAGACCCTTGTTCGTTATATACGCTATTATATATGCTACAACGTATGCTATATACGCTATTATATATGCTATAGCGTATGTTTACATACGTAACAGCTGGATGGGATGGAAAATATTAAAACTATTATTTTTGTTATTGTTGGTCAACTTTAAGGTATCGTTTCTGATACTTTTTATAATCGCACAGTGGGGTGACAAAAATTTTTGATATATCTTTTTCTCGCTTATAAGAGGGAATTTTGGGAAAATATTTTGGACTTATATTCTATATTATTAAATCTTCCCATTTTTCATATGCTGTCCTTTTATTTCAAGGACACCTGTATATTTTTGACAATACTCATAAATTTATATGTTTGTGATTTCATTTAAATTAATAATAATAATCTTTATTTCCAGCGTGAAGCCCCAAGTACAGAGGAAATTTAATAGCTAAAATTAACATATCGGGAGAGTACATATTATTAGAGACATATCATAGACTTAAAATAACATTCGAGATCGTATGAATTGTATCAAAATGAATATCACATAGGTGACAAATAGAATTAAAGTTCTTACAAATAACTGTAGTGGTTGATTTTACCATTATATTGGTTCTACGTGAGGAACAATAAAAAAAGTTGCTTTGGCGGTTGTTGAATCGAGGCACAATAATATTGATTTTATGCAACAAATCAGGGCAGTCAATATCGTTATGCAAGATTTTGTATAAAAATTTTACACTGCTTTCTTCGCCTAAGTTCCAAAGGCGTTAAATGGAACCTGTTCAGCATTAGCGTAGAGTCAATGCCTCTGGCGGGATAAACCCCGTCCTTGACAAACATCATATATTTTAAAAAACGTCTCTGAATTGACTCGACATTCTTAATATGTACATTGTAGATCGGCTACCAGATTAGGGATGCGTTTTCTAATTTAGGCCTGACAAAAGCGGAATACAACGCTTTTCTGCTGAAATCCTTACAATTTCTCTATATGTATCCATAACTCTTGCAGGCAGAAGCTATTGTTTGATTGATGATCGACGAAATACAGTTTGCTCTCCAAAGGTCACGTCTAGGTCCCTAATCTCGGCACAGCGGTTCAATATTTGACCATTAATTGTGTAGTCAAACATACATACATCATGCTTGAGACTAAACGTTACTACCCTGCACTTGTCTATGTTCAAGGTTAGATGATTGTCTCTACACCATTCTTCAGTGTTAGAAACATCTTTCTGTAGTTTAAGATAATCCTCCGCAGCATTAGCCTCATAGAATAGCTTCATATCATCAGCAAATAGTAGATGCTCACAGAAGACAACAGTTCTTATATCGTTTATAAAAAAAAATCGAAAACAGCAGTGGACCTAGATTCGAATCCTGCGAAACACCAGATGTTGGGCTAAATTCGGTAGATTTAATATTACGACACTCAACATACTGCTTTCTCCCAAATAGGTAAGATTATAGAAGCAATATCAGCGCTGGCGAGAATCCCATATGTTGCAATTTCCCCAGAAAAGCACGGTTGTTAATCTGATCAAAGACTTTTTGGAAGTCTGTGTAAACCACGTCTGTTTGACCACGTCCACGACCAGATACTCCGAAATATAATATGTGAAGCATGAGAGATTGGTGCTAGTAGATTGGTTCGGCATAAAACCATGCTGTGACGTTGTTATTAACTTTTAACCGAAAAGTAGATTTGCTCATACAAAACTGCTATGAACGCCGTGGCAAATTTGCACTGCTTAATATTAAATTATATAAATGGCATAATGGTTTCGCAAGCACGTGAACCAGGAAAGCAGGAATCCTATCCACTCCACTAAGAAAGTTATTCTTCGTTTTCTTTAATTTCTGTAGAACAGTTTCTTCAGTGAAAAGCGTAACATCTATACTTGAAGAAGACTGAGTTACTCTTGTAAAATTATTTTTTAATATTTAATAAATGATTCATAATGTTTTACTGAGTTCATTATTTATTAATGTATTTTGAAGGTATGAACAATAAATGTATTTAATTTGATATCTTGTCGTCTTATTTCTTTACCTTTTACATTGCATGCTATGCCTAGTTACAAAGAACCCGAAAGCAAACCCAGAGAGCAAGAGTGAAACATTATGTCATGAATTTTTCCACGAAGAAAAATATTAAAGAAACAGTAAAAGACTATATATTTATGTACATTTTATTCCAGGAAAATAATTAGAGATACTTTATATTTTATTTAAAATTCGATTATAATGTGTATTTTTGTCCACGTCTGTAGAATGTTCGAGCGTGGTCTTGATGTTTGAGGTTCCCGCCACTTCGGAAGTATATTGTCGTAGTCGCTCCTTTGATTTTGTTTTAGGGATGGATAGATCCATTTCCGTAGTGCAGCGTTAGAGATTTTTGATCCGTTAAACAGATAGGTTGTGTTAATTTTTTCTGAATAAAGACTTCCTTTTTATTCCGTATATTATAGTTAATTTCGGTTTATGTTTTTAGTTGTGTTATTCTGACGTGTTTAAAGTAATTCTCGATTAATTACTAGTTTCTGATACTTGTAATTTTTGATTTGTGCGACCTATCTGAAATCTCTCTTTTTGTATAATTTTTTAGTGAAGTGTGACGGCCACATTAATTAATGTACGTGTACATTTGCAAGTATATTTATATATATATATATATATATATATATATATATATATATATATTAATTTAGTTATGATATTTGTATATTGATTGAGCTCGTAAATTCAGTAAATTTTTAGTTTATAATATTTTATAGTCAGAAAAATTTTCAACATTTTATATTTTTTTTAGCTAGTTTTTACTTTTAGCTGGCTGTAGTTGTATTGAAGGTCAGGGAAATTTGGTGGGAGTTTGATCATATTATAGAGCGCAGGATCTTGTCATATTGTTTGAGTTGCGCGCTGACAGATAATTTTCTGTTTGACGTTTGAAGTTGTGGGATAACGTAATTTAAAGTTTGAAAGTTTTTCCAACTATATAATTAGTTTTAATTTAGCTCGCGGTCACGTGAGGTTTTTTTTCTTGTATATCAGTCAATATTTATGCAAGTTTTCCTCACGCTGTTGCACAATTGTTGCTTCAGCACTTCTTTATACTCTATAAAGTCGATTTTTTCTTTTTTTCTTTTTTTATTACATGTTCGTACTGTTAATGTTTGTTTTCTTTGCTAATACCTTTTGTTTTATTTAACACATACCCCTTGAGGGTAACCCTGAAGATACAAGAGCTCCTGAAAGGCTGACCCGACGAGAGATAGACCGAGCAAGCTATTGTGTATTGTGGGCCAATTTAAATAATTAATCAACACCACAATACATAGCAATATGTGTATGTAACGATTTACATTTTATATAATTGGAGCCAAATTTATTACAGTCAAACTACACGATAATATGTGTATTTATATAATATTTACTTTAATTAACAAATTATTATAAAAACACACTTGGCTATTTCACAATTTTTTATTAGATCTATGTCTAACATATGTTTCGGCTGTTATGCCATTGTCAAAGAGTATCTTAAAACTAACTTACAATACGTGTCCTTTTAACTTTTATACCTATATTTTAGTGCTAGGGTGCTGGTTGGGACATATTTACAATCACGTCTATTATGGGAGTGTTAACAAATTCTAACTGTGTATTCGTAATTATTCTATTTTGTTTTTGTGATTTTTTAATTTCTAGTATTTCTAATAAATCTAGTCTTCTACTTTTTATTACGTTATGTAACACGGTGGAGCTATTCATATCGGGCAAATGGTTTTGTTCGATACAGTGTGTCGAAAAACCTGTGTTTTTATTACTATACTTTATATCTCTTACGTGTTCGGATATGCGTTTTTTAATGGATCTTCCACTTTGCCCTATATATATAGCTTCACAGTCATTACATTTTATTGTGTATACTCCTGATTTTTCTATATTTTCTATTTTATCTTTGTTATTATTTAACATTGTACCTAATTTTGTTTTATTGCTACATATAATTTGAATATCTAATTTTCTTAATATTTTGTTTACTTTGTCTGTGATTTGGGGGATATATGTAATTGCGTGCCAAATATCCCCCAAATCACAGACAAAGTAAACAAAATATTAAGAAAATTAGATATTCAAATTATATGTAGCAATAAAACAAAATTAGGTACAATGTTAAATAATAACAAAGATAAAATAGAATATATATATAGGGCAAAGTGGAAGATCCATTAAAAAACGCATATCCGAACACGTAAGAGATATAAAGTATAGTAATAAAAACACAGGTTTTTCGACACACTGTATCGAACAAAACCATTTGCCCGATATGAATAGCTCCACCGTGTTACATAACGTAATAAAAAGTAGAAGACTAGATTTATTAGAAATACTAGAAATTAAAAAATCACAAAAACAAAATAGAATAATTACGAATACACAGTTAGAAATTGTTAACACTCCCATAATAGACGTGATTGTAAATATGTCCCAACCAGCACCCTAGCACTAAAATATAGGTATAAAAGTTAAAAGGACACGTATTGTAAGTTAGTTTTAAGATACTCTTTGACAATGGCATAACAGCCGAAACATATGTTAGACATAGATCTAATAAAAAATTGTGAAATAGCCAAGTGTGTTTTTATAATAATTTGTTAATTACAAAATGTTTCACCAAGAAGTGTCTGCTACATCAATTAATGAAATTTACTTTAATTAGTAAAATAAAGAACAAATTTTAAAAACCAATTATGTATTTTATTTGTAAGACGAAAAATCTGATAATTACGGCCACCTTTAAATAACGGCCAATATCGCCTTTTTTGTGGAAGTTATTTACAGGTTTTGGTGTATTAGAAACTTTTTCATTTAAAATATTTTATGTGACCGTGTATAATATTTTAACGATGAAATTGCACGTAAACGATTTCATGACTAAAACCCAAATTATGGTAATCATGTGACCGCTAACAAAATAATTTACATAAAAATGCGTTTAAAATTAGTGGTTTCAAATTTTATTTACCTAATTTTCAAAGGAAACAATCTCTGAATCAGTATGGTGTTTCCATACAAACTCTATAATTGTGAGATTATCGTCCGTAGTGGGACACAAGAAAGCCATAAATATAATATATTTATGTTGTATAATAAATGGAAATTACGGTTTTTATGTCACCCCCGGTGAACACAGAACAGCGTGCGGAATATTTGACAAAGTTTCGTTTCCTATATTCATGTAAGAGGTAAATAAACCAATCATTATTCTAAATGAACTACGGCATGAAAACAGATCCCCTCGACAAAGTACATAAAGATAACAATCCAATTTACCCTAATAACATCATTTAGACCCTCGAATTTGCATCTAGTGATTAAACGAACTCAGGAACAGGGTAATTTTTCTTAATAAATAATTAGCCAGTCGCTTAAAAACATCGCTGTGATGAGAAAGCTGCTCTTTCCATACGTAGTAAACTTGAATTCTACTTCAAGCTAATTGGAAATGCTGAAATTTAGTATCTTGACAATAATATCAATTTTCAAAATGCAATCTTTTCCACTTTCATGGTCTATCAAATATGAAATTTAAGTTTAACTCTAGAATAATAACGCATGTAAGTTTTACGTATCCATTTTGTAAAAATGACTGAATTTTATGTAGAAACCTATTGTACCAGCAGTGCTTTCTCCCACTCTTTTACTGCGATGAGGAAGTAGGGTTACCTGGTTTTAAGGTTAGTCTAGGTTTTGCTTTTGACTAAACTAAAGTGCTACACGTAAAATTTACGTATGCTTAGTAAGTCAATTTAACGTCTGTTATTACTTAGCGAGTGATCAAATGTCCAAGAATACAAAAGTGGATATGAAACGAGCCCTTACCGAAAAGAAACTAAAAGATATTATAAATGCTAGTGATTTTAGTGATATAAGTGACAATGAAAGAGACATAGTGGAAAAAAATCCGTTCGATAGCGATGATAGTAATGCTGATAGTTAAAATGCTCCTACGAATTTGATGAAGATGTATATAATTCAACTGCAGCACGTATGGAAAATTAAAAGAAAAGTTTTGAGAGAGTTGGATTTATAACCACTTTGCTACCAAACCGCGACTAAAATAAAATATGACAAGTAATAAGGAGGTTGTGCGGTGTTCTGCTTGCTCTCCCCCTCTCTGGTCTGAACCTACCTGAAGATGGTCGTCCCCGGGAAAGTACTCTGCCGGCTAACTCAGTCAAGTTACGAAGAGTGTCGCGAGTTCCAAAAGGTCGCTTGATGTAGGTAAAGACGCCACCGTTTTCAACCTGCAGAGAATCCTAGAAAACGGAAGTAGGTGGGACCCTGGTAGCTTCAAATTAAACCAGAGAGTCAGCCCCTTATTACTTGTTACAGATAAAAACGAAACTTTGCCTTACACAACACTTGCAGGTAGGGATACAAGCAAACTCAAGTCGTCAACAATAACAAAATTTATTATCAAGAAGTAGGTTCCTTATATAAAAGATTAATTGCAGTCGACGTAGTACACAAAATTTCAATAAGGTATAAAACTAGTTCAAAATAAGCAAAATTCAAATTAAAAAGATATCAAACAAATATTAAGATAATATGATTTCAAAATATAAGCGCCAAATCTGTAATTATGCTAGTGACTTAAAAGATTTTGAAAACAGTAACAGGGTTCCCAGATTACCTTTAAAATAATTATAATTTACAAGAGGCGTAAAACAGTGAACTTCTATTGACAAAATTCACACATCGGGTTGATACCCTGTATATACAGTTATTAATATATTGAATAAATTGAATTTTCTGGGACACAAACCCAACTAAAAATAAGCAGAACACAAATTAAGTATACATAATTTTACGGTTCTTTACAATGAGATTATACAGTTTAAAATAAGAAATATTAATGAGAGACGTTTCCCCAAGTTATTGAAGTTAACAAGACGTAGGCTCGTCTGAAGGAACTTGCCACGTAAAATAGCTCTATAAAATCTGCAACTGATTATCAGTGAAGCTGACGACCAGCTTGATCAAAAAATACAAATCGAATGCTAGAAACCAGGTGTTCTAGCTTCTAACTGTTAAAAAATATATATATATAAAAAGATTTATAAATTACAACAAAATAAAGTCTCAGGTAAGCAATAAAACGTTGTTAAGCGGGTAAGATAAAGGCCACAGAATTCAAACCAGAACTAGGTCTAGTAAAATAAATCCCGAGAGAAACTAACCCGATATCACAATCAGATTCCAATATAAATGCAATGAAAACAAAACAACGTCTGCTTCAAACCGAGAGAACGGCTTATCTAAAACCATACTTAGGTGTAAACGAATTGAAATTTAGATTAATTAATAGAATATGCAAAGATTGAATTATAAAAATAAAATTAGATTATCAAAACCTACTTCTAAACAAGTTCTCGATATCGTCTCCTAATTTGACCAAAATTTCCAAACCTTATTTGAGATTGCCTTCTCAGATGTTGTTCGTACTGTCTTTTCCCAATATTTCACCAACTAAAATGATGCTGCGTCTACGCCGCCATATGCACGCTAAGGAAGCGTGGGTATGCCGCAATCTTGAAGCGTCGGGTAAATTTGTTTGAAATTCAGAAAAATAATGATAGCCTCGACGTTCCCAATTTCACCCTCGTAGGTGGAAAATGGATTAATTTTCGGATCTCCTCCAAAAGAAGTATGATGGCTAAGATACTGCACTGAGAGGAAAAATTGCGTGTGCAACAAAAAAAAAATCCACCACCTGGTGTAGTCCTCGTTGAGTTTACGAAGAAAAATCGGCTTAAATTCGTAAAAGATGGGAGGTAGCCCCAAAATATATCCTAGGGATGATAAAGAAGCACATAAGCAAAGTTTCAGGAGAAAATTAAAACTCTTACCACAAGTCCAAGCACACTCACTAAATCACGACTATTACTGTCGACGTTAACAAACGTAGTGCGATGGCAGACGATTGCATGAGACGTTCCATGTCCGATATACGTCAGACAAGACCGTAGTTCGGTAATTTTTGACAGAAACGGAATCAATTTACCATAAACCCTAACAAGCTGTACGTGTGAACAATAAAGCCATTAAGCAACAATACGATAATTAAAACACTGCAATTAAGGTTTAAAGACAAATAGATTAACCAAACGAACGTCAAGAAAACTGTATTTGAAAGATAAACCAAAAGTCGTGAGATGACGCTCCAAGCGAGAGAGACAATGTGTACGCAAAAGTATGTTAATAAAAGGGTTAATTAGACAAATAAGCTCCCAAATAGGTTCACAGAATTCTTATAAAAATTTCTACAATATTAGAATTCAATTAGAGAAACAAAAATAGAATTAATGACAAAAATAAAACGACCATGACTAAGCATATTAATTTCCAAGATGTCGGACAGCGTCCAAAATGCAAGAACCGACAACCGAAAAAGGAATACGGATATAGAGGCATCCAAAATATTTGATCGTACAAAATAATGAGAAGGTAATTAAAATTTGAAGAGGCCTAAGTTGTTCGATAATTAATATTAAAATTAAATAAATTAGTAATAAACGAAAAAGTTGAAATATGAAAGGCCTATGTTGACTTATCGCAAGCAAGTAACGAAATAAATTCAATAAAATTTCCCGTAAGATCTCTAAGTAAATTTTCGAGCGTACCAACTTAATAATTGAATGAAGGCTGCGCAACCTTCAGCATCTCATGAAAGCTTTAGTGGACTACAAAGACCTGAAAGCGCTGTCATAATTTCAAATAAACGAGCATATTTAGGAAGGAACGGTTACATATGGCAAACTACTTCTGTGTAAAATGCAGGCGAAAGGACTCCAACCAAAAGTATTGTCTCCATTCGACCAGGACCAACGCATTAACCAAAAATGCAGCAGAACCAATTGATGTCTTTAGTTTATTTTTCAACCAGGAAATTTCGGAACTACGAGAAAGGTACAAAATGAAATGAAATGAAATTTTAAGTGAAATACTACTACGTAGAAACCAGGAAATTGCGGAGCTACGAGAAAAGTACAAAATGAAATCATCGCTCGGGTTATTATTTTTGTCTGCCGCTCTAAAGAATAATCACCTGTCAACAAAAATTTTGATCGATGTTAGCTATTCGAGAGATAGGTATAAGGCAACTATGAGCAAAGAAAGATTTAACTTTTTGATAAATTCATTAAGATTTGACGACCACGGTACGAGACAACAGCGCAAAGACAAAAGCACTTTTGCCCCAATTTCCAACATTTGGAATATATTTGTTGTTACTTTGTAACTGCCTTAACAGTTACAAAGCCGGTTCATATCGTTACGTCACAATAGATGAACAACTTGTTGCACTTCGAGGCAAATGTCCGTTTCGCATATACAGGGTTAGTTAAAAGTATGGAGACGGCGATTTATTGTCGTTAATATTCATTTTAGGGAACTATGTTCAATATAAAAGTTTGTTAGGATGTTTTTATCTTCATTTGAGAATATTTGAATTTTTTTTTTCTTCAATTGTTTTTTAGTTACGCCTGTCCGCGCAGTTTTTTTTAATGAACTAGAAACTAGTAAATTTTACGTTACCATTCGATAGAGAATTTTTTTCTCTTTACAAATTTTTTTTTGTTTTTTTAAAATTCATTTTAATAACTTTTTTATAAGAAAAGGCCGGTTCATGTGTTTAACAGATGTTCGGTACATCGCAGATAGACAGAAGCGTAGCGATAAACAAACTTGAGCGACATAATTTTATCAGTGGTTATTGTGTACGTCAAATCTTTGATAGAAATAATTCATTTGTGCAATTTGTTGCTGTTAATATTAACAATGGCGAGTTTAAGTGAACATGAACGAATTGAAATACTTATGATGTTGGGTTATGGAGATAGAGGCAGAAGTTTACAAGACGTTTGCAATTTATTTAATGATACGCATCCAAATTGAAATCAAATTTCTAAATCCGTTGTTGGTAAAACTTTAAGACGCTTGAACAAACGGGTAGCGTTAAAGATTTGCCAAGGAGTGGTAGACCTAGAACAGCAAAAAGCGATGGTAACAAACTGGATATTTTATTGGCTGTATCTCGATATCCCCATTTATCAACCAATCAATTAGCGGCCAATTTCAATATTTCACAGTTATCGAACGTGTCATTTTTAAAAAGTGAAAAGTATAAACCTTATAAGGTACACCTTGTACACGAGTTAACGGAAGATGATTTTCATAGGAGATTACAATTTTCTGAAGAAATGTTAAATATTTGCAATAATAATGAAAATTTTGTCAACAATATTCTTTTCTCTGACGAAGCTACTTTTTGCCTTACCGGTGAAGTAAACAGACATAACTGCAGATACTGGTCATCGGAAAATCCCTCTTGGTTTTTGGAGCACCATACGCAGTACCCCCAAAAGGTTAATGTTTGGGTTGGCATTCTAGGCGGTCATATTATCGGTCCCTTTTGCATCAATGGCAATTTAACTTCGGCTCTATATTTGCAGTTATCAAAATGAAATAATACCTGCTTGTGCTACTCTCTATCCTCATGAAAACAATGAACACCTGCCCAATGACAGTATCTGGTTCCAGCAAGATGGCGCCCCACCACATTATGGTGTAAATGTTCGTCAATATCTGGACAACGTTTTTCCCCACAGATGGATTGGAAGACGAGGAACCATTGAATGGCCAGTCTGTTCGCCAGATTTAAGTCCTTTAGATTTTTTTCTTTAGGGATACGTAAAAAACAAAGTTTACAAAGATAAGCCCGATAACGTCGAAGATTTACAAATCCGAATTACCAGTACGATACAAGAAATTACAGAACTCTGTTCGGGGTTTTGTAAATCGATTGGGTCATTGTCAAATTACTAATGGACAACAATTTGAACACTTACTTTAATTTACTTTGTTTTTATTTTGTTTAATTTTTCTTGTAAAAAAGTTATTAAAATGAATTTTAAAAATACAAAAATATTATTGTTAAGAGAAAAAAATTCTCTTTCGAATGGTAGAGCAAAATTTACCAGTTCCCATTTAAAAAAAAAACTGCGCGGACAGGCGTAACTAAAAAACAATTGAAGAAAAAAAAAATTCAAATATTCTCAAATGTAGATCAAAATATCTTAACAAACTTTTATATTGAACATAATCTCCTAAAATGAATATTAACGACAATAAATTGCCGTCTCCATACTTTTAACTAAGCCTGTATATGCCCAATAAGCCTAATAAATATGGCATCAGAATTGGAAAGGTTTGCGACGTTGCTACTAAATATGTAATTAATGCAAGCCTCTATCTGGGAAAGTCGATGGAGACAAAAAGTGTACCGTTAGCAGATTATTTGGTTACAAATTTGACTAAGCTACTCTATGGTAGCAATCGTAATATTACCATGGATAATTGGTTTACCAGCATTCCTTTAGCCACGAAAATACTTGATCGTCCTTATAATTTTACAATAGTTGTGACACTTCGCAAAAACAAATCCGAAATACCATTAGATTTATTGGAACATAAATCACGCAGTTGTGGAACATCTATATTTGCATTCGATGATAAAATGGTTTTAGTGTCTTACGAACCCAAACAAAATAAATTCTACTGTAAATCAGCAAACATCAAAGCCAGAAATGATCCATACGTACAATTGTACAAAAGGGGCTGTTGATACGTTCGATCAAATGTATCAAAACATGCGTGCTAATAGAAAAACTAGAAGGTGGCCCCTATGTTTCTTTTACAATATTCTAAATATTGTGTGTGTTAATGCATATGTAATATATCACCACAATGTAATAGAAAGGGGCTTAAAGGCATTATCAAGGCAAAAGTTTCTATTCAGACTTCAGGAACAATTAACAAGACCATTTCAACAGGAGCCACTGCAAAATATTCCATCGCTTTCTCGAGAGTTAAAGGAATGTATAACTAACAGTTCAGAGCAAGAAAAAGTCACAACAGAAAATCAAGGAAACAACCAGGAAAAAGGAAAAATTACATACTGCAGTTTATGCCCTTCCATAAAGAAAAGAATGACCAACCACATACTGTTATAAACGTTTTCGCGCCTTATGTGGTGGACACCAGGTAAAAATATGTATGGACTGTAGTAACGACAAAAAGGATTAAAATTAGTTGATATTTTATTATGAGTTGTAACTTTGTTTTCTTTATTCTACGTACTTTTACCTGTTCTTTAAATTTCCCTTATTGAAATGAAGTATGTACAATATTTAATAAGCAGGTTTACTTAGTTATCATTTAGAGTTTACTTTTTGCCTATAATAAACGTTTTGTAAAGATTTACAAACATATAGTTTTATTTTCATATAAAATATTTATGTATACATATAGCACATACATTTGACGTGTCGTTAGTAATAACGTATAGACAACATATCATTATTATTCTAGGGTTAAAATAGAAAAACATTTTCTGGTATAAGTATATTTACTTTTATCATAACGACATTTTTGTAGAAATTCAAAAAATATTTAATTTTTAATTTGGGACATTTCATAGTTTATTGGGAATCAAGGACCAGGAATTTCTTGAAACTTATGGGCTAAATAAATTAGCTAAATAAATTAGTTGATTCGTGATCCAACAAAGTATTAATATAAATATTAAATAATAAAGGCCCCAGCTTGAATCCTTGTAGGACTCCTAAACTGATTGCAAAGGCGGTTGAACATGGGCCATTATAGTGCTCATACAGGTGCAATTAATAGGAATAACAAAAATAACAACAATAATTCATACCTTGGTGTCTCCTAACAACTTAACATCAATTACGAGGAGGATCGGTAGTCCATGAGTTATTAAGCGAGAAGAGAAATCACGAAAACCTTCTCAGATAGCCGAACTTCAGATCCGGGAC
The DNA here is from genome assembly GCA_935421215.2 of Melolontha melolontha. Classification (NCBI taxonomy): domain Eukaryota; kingdom Metazoa; phylum Arthropoda; class Insecta; order Coleoptera; family Scarabaeidae; genus Melolontha; species Melolontha melolontha. Next base: position 10,893,076 of record OW285243.1, read on the forward strand.
CCAGGGTACAATAAGCCAGTGAATTACTAGGCTATCCGCTGGTATTAGTAATAGAGGCAGAGAGGTCAATGGAGCATAATTTAGAAAGCAACCTAGCATGACCAATAGTGTCAAATACTTTGGCGGAATCGGTATACAAAACAAACTTGCTATGTATTGCCCGAAGACGTGCTTAAATATTGTGTGATTTCGACCAAATTCATTAAGGTCGATCTTTATTTTATAAAACCATGCAGTTTGGTTGATAAGAAAGACCTTCTGCAGTTACATGGCCTGTTATAAATTAGGTGTTCATATACATTGTGCCACGAGGATAAAATATTGGAAAGCAGAGTACACGCGTATGAAAATTTTCTGAAAAATCACTGATAGTCTGATTACTATGTATGAGGAACCTTGAACCTTATTTATTAATAACTGGAATAAATAAAACATGGTTAGACTGAATATTAACTAATGTGAAATGGTCTTAAATCAACAATCAAATCATACTCATATTCAACTACTTGCTGGACCTACTGTATATACCGAGACCTATCACTCTGGATTTGGAAGTTTTGTTTGATTCGCACTTGCAGTTGGTGACCACATCAGTGCTGTTTGTGCTTCTACATCGCGTTAACTAAAGTTTTTTGTAAGATCTTGTAGAGGGTTTTTTGTCAAGACTCCTATCATCCATGATATATTTACTTGCCATAGAGAAAATGCAGAAGATATTTTCGAAATAATTGGCATATGGAACCAGTGTCACTTATCCACGTAGTGGAACTCGCAATGAATCGCTATTGGACTTGCACAACTTTCAGAGTCTAACATGATTTATATGCTTGTAGTTAATCATTTTGATGTTTTTTTTTAACCCGTAATAGGTGACGTAGAACAAAATTACACTAGTGGTGACGTGAAGTCTGAGAGACTCCCTTCGAATTTGTCATTATTTTTGTTAAATAAAAAGCACAAATGAATAAACTGTAGTTATTATATTTACTTACAATGTTAACATATAAACATCGAAACATTTGAATAAAGTTATCAAATAAAAAAGTTATTGCACTTGCATCAGTAAATTGTGAATGTAACTTCGGAAAACAACGGTATCTTTCAAACTTTAAATTTGTCATTTTAGAAGCTTGACATGTCAAACAGAAAATGTTCTTAAATAGTAAAAACTGTGTTCAAAGGTTCAAGTCAGTAATTTCTGGCACAGCATTCAGTACACACTTTATTTGCGCATTGCAGACAAACGGGACGGTGGCACTTTCGACAAAGATATTTGGTCATTCTCTTTAGTTTTGCACACAAGAAATAGTACTTTTTTTCTAGTGTTTCTGCAGTGTTGTTTCTGGCTCGATGTTCAATATTTCTCTGATACCGTTACGAATCTCTAATGAAATTTTTACGTTGTCGACTCTTTCCATATGGAGTTTCACAAATTTGTTTGCCAAATCTTTCATACATGTAAAGCGTTGTAATTGACAATTATTCTTGTACATGTTATACATGATAAAAGAGTTAACTGTACTGATATCTAATATCTGGAAAAATATTGCCATCGGCCAGCGTCTAGTTCTTCTGCTTGAACTATATACGGCGCACTTTTCATCAAGAAAGTCAACTCCTCCCTTTGTATTGTTGTAATGAAGAATCATTTCGGGTTTATCATCGTTGTTATTTGACTTACAATGATGAATCGATGAAATAAGTAGTACCACTTTGCGTTTCTTCGGAACATATGATAGAAAAGTCATATCTCTTATAAAACCATACAAAGAAGATTTTGCTTTTCTTGTGTTGTTGGGTAAAAATTGGGATGGAATTTCTCTTTTGTTCTTTCGTAATGTGCCTGTATACGTTAAATTTCTAGCTTTTACCTCACCCACTAATTGAATTGAGCTAAACCAATTGTCAGCTGTAATATTTCGGTTTGTACCTTTCAAAGGCTTAGCTAACGTTAGCACACTTTGCGTGGGTTTACTGAGTTTCCTTTCTTCTTTTGACAAAGTCACACCATCAGAATCTTTACCACAATATATGTATCCATTATGTACATATCCGTTACGGGAATCTGTGAGCATCATGATTTTGATACCATATTTAACTGGTTTTGCTGGCATATAGACTTTAAACCAGTTCCTCACAGTGATCATGTACCTATACCTATACCCCCAAAGTGCTACAAGAAAATATTTAAACCTCCTCAACTTCCGGCTTCGTACAGATGGATAGTGATTTTGAACCATCAACCTCAGGTCAAAACCAACCTCAGGTATTTTCACAAGCTGAATTGAATTATTTTGTAAGAGATTTGGGACTTTCAAAATATCTTTCTGAAGTACTGAGGTCTAGGTTGAAACAAAAGAAATTTCTTGCCCCAGAAACTACCTTCTCTTGGTATAGAAATCGTGAGGCTGGATTTGTAGAATATTTTGCACAAAACAGACCACTCGTGTACTGCCAAGCAATTGCTGATCTACTTACTTTCCTCGGAGCTCCTGAGTACACACCTTCTGACTGGAGACTTTTTATCGACTCTTCAGAAAGGAGCCTTAAAGCTGTTCTTTTACATAATGGAAATGTTTTTGCTTCTGTTCCGGTCGGCCATTCTGTTCATTTAAAGGAAAACTATGAAAATTTACAGGAATTACTTTTAAGAATACAATGTGAAAATCACAACTGGGAAGTGTGTGGAGATTTAAAAATTTTAGGCCTTCTCTTGGGCCAGCAGTCTGGATATACTAAATTGCCATGTTTCCTGTGCGAGTTGGATAGCAGAAATCGAGAACAGCATTGGATAAAAAGAGACTGGCCACAAAGGGTGACTTTAACACCTGGAACCAAAAATGGAATTCGCGAAAGTCTTATTGACCCTCAAAAAGTGTTACTTTCACCGCTTCACATAAAACTTGGACTTATGAAACAATTTGTTAAGGCATTAAACAAAGAAGGAAATTGTTTTAAATATTTGTGTAAAACATTTCCGACTCTGTCAGAGGCAAAATTAAAGGAGGGAATCTTTGTAGGCCCGCAGATTAGGAGCTTGGTGAAAGATAAAGATTTTGAAAATGTGATGGAAGATAAGGAAAAACATGCATGGCATGCTTTCAACGAAGTTGTACATAAATTTCTAGGGAATTATAAAGACACAAACTATGTTGAGATCGTTGAAAATATGCTGGAAAAATTCAGGATTCTTGGTTGCAATATGAGCATAAAAATTCACTTATTACATTCCCATTTGGACTATTTCCCAGAAAACCTTGGGGACGTGAGTGAGGAGCAAGGAGAAAGATTTCACGAGGATATTAAAGAGATGGAAAAAAGATACCAAGGGCGCTGGGACACAAAAATGATGGCCGATTACTGTTGGACATTGAGAAGAGATCTTCCTTTAGCTGAATATGACAGAAAAACAACCAAACGAAGCTTTTCCGAAAAACGAAAACGTTTTTTTAAGAAGCATAAAGAATAAATAACTATTTCTAATAGTTTCTATGTGTATATTTTTTAATATAATATAAAACTAGCTTATCAATGAAATAAATCGTGTTTTTTCTAAATTTTTTGATTTTACTGGTTTGAAAAATAACCTTACGTGATACAAAAAAAATAAAAGCGGATTTGAAATCAGCGCTATCCAATTACTAAAAAACAGTTAAAATTTTTAAATCAACTTTCACAGTGTTGAAAAATGAAGGCCTGTGTGATTGATCTGTTCTATAATAAAAACCTACATTTTTCAAGAGTTTCATTTGGTAAACCTTGTCAAGGTTCATTGCTCTCAGATTTATCATCAGATTTGAGTTTGTTTCAGTTCGCATAAGTTTATATACAGATTTAGACAATCAGGCTTATATTTCTGTTGACGAAGTTGAATACCAGTTCTATTAATCAAAAGTATAGTACATTCATTGTTAAAATTGTTATTTTATATAAGTAACACCTACCTTTTAGTTAATCCTACTTTCATAATTCACATCAATACCTGATATTTCCTATGTTCATTTACCCTATATTAAATGTTATTTTTTTGTATGTTTAAAGAAGTGTTGTTTTTATTTTCACGTCGTTCTTAAGCGTAATTTCTGATAAGGTTATGATTAAAATAAACCTAGTGAATAACTTTATTACTGTCTTACTATAGGAGTAACCACTATTAAATACTTAAGTTGGAGAGATATATGATTTATCCCGATAAATCAATAATGATAATTATCAGAAAAATAATTTAAACCTGTATTTGAATCACTTAGCTTCCTACGGACTACTTAGACGCCCAGAGATATATTTAAAAGAGTTTTAGAGTCAACATAGCCGAGTTTTGTAACAATAAATAAATAAATATGATTTAGATATTTTTCTATTCAACCCGTGGTGAATTATAATTTTTTAGATTTATTTCTTTTCTTCTTCTCACGAGTTACAACAATATATATATATATATATATATATATATATATATATATATATATATATTGAAGAAGTACGTCGGCTTCCACTTAGTAGATTAAAACTAAGAATAATAAATAAATGAAGAATATACGTTAAACATAGAAGATTTTGAATTTGAAAATTGGGCGCCAAGTTTTAACGTACGCTATCTGTTAAATACCCCACTAGTTTCGGAAGAGCTTGAGTACTTATGCTTTATTTTCTATCTCAGGGCTCAAAGTCGATTGTTTGTATCTCCCGTAAGTACAATGTAAATGGTATATTAATTAAACACAAACTCAACATTCAAACAATTCAAATAAAAGATCGAATCTAAATCAAAGTAAAGAAAATTTATTAGAATAAAAATAGATAACTGTAACAATTATTACGTGCGAATAAGAAATCTGTACATATGCTCGTATTATCTGGACTATACGGTAAAAATCGGTATTATGCAATGGTGCATATGTGTTTAATAACTATAGTTAAGGTTATGTATAATGCAACAGTGCAAATGGATATTAAAAGTTACTTAAAAATAGACAGACAAAGGTAAGTTACATATACAAGTTTTATAAAAGATTGAGAATGAATGAATAATTATATATATTTAAATAGATGTTTAGAAATGTTGAAATTCATGTATTATATTTTGATGCAAACAATGTTTGATATTGTGATGTGATATAAATTTAATATTAACTTTTAAATGATGTTCTAGGTTTTATGGGAAATAACTGGGAAGGAACCTGGTATTTTTCCTGTGTCTAGGCTTGGATATATTTTCTGGGCTCGCAATTGTAGGAATCGATCAGAGTTCGTCTGCTCCTATGGAAGTCCCTGCGTCGGAAGCGGTTCAATTTTGGCGTTGTCGGTACGATGTACTTCCAGTTCCGAAAAGATGCTTCGTTCGATATTTATTATATTCGACGTGATGCGGGTCCAATTCTTCTCTCAAAAGTTCGGCCTGATTTCAAGGTATTAGATGTATACGGTTTTCGTAGGATTTACTTGATTTTTAAATAGTAACTTTAATTAAACTTTTTGTGATAGAGAAAATGCGGCCATTCGTTGTAAAATTTTAGTATCAGACGCTTTCTTCGGCTTTTGTTTTCCAAAGCCTGTGTTAAATATCGGCAAAAGCCTCTAAGTTTATGCTTTATTTGCATCTAATATAATATGAACTTTCATAATGTTATAATTTTAAAATAATAGAAAAATTAATTAAAGAATTTACAAAAGTTTATAATGTGGTTTTCAATGTTAGATTAGTTCAAAAATGCACCGTAAAAATCGCATTCGCGGGGTTCGAGACAATTTTAAATTAGTGGGCGTGGTTAACTCGCTTCGATATAAATCTTGATGTGGATAAATTAAATACCTGTAACATGGCGCGTATGATTTGAATTTGAAATGGAAAAATATAAATATAAAAAGTAAGTTAAAAAATCAAAATAAGTTAATTATCAATTTGAAAGTTATCGTCGTATTAATTTATACACATCTCGAAACTAATTTCACAAATTACGTCCACTAATTCAATATTTATACATGGGTTTATTGTAAGTTGTTATCTGTGTTTCTTATTGCAGTGCTGGAATAAGTGTGCTGGTTGAACAATAACAATATATATATATATATATATATATATATATATATATATATATATATATATATATATTCTAAAGATGCGCCTCCACGTTCGGCCGTCTAATGTAAAGATACGCCTCCGCGTTCGGGAGTCTAAATGAAAAGAAACTGATGATCGGTGAAATAATAAGAGAATAAAATTTGTAATATTGAATAAAGCGTACTTCAACTGACAGATTATGTTGGGCGCCTTTATTTGAACAAATGTTATTGGTCTATCTGCCGATAGTACGTAGTCTCTTTAATTACGAATAGATGTTGTTAGAGCATAACTAATATAATGAATTAATTCGACTTTTTCTCTGGATCACAGCTGTTGATATTATACTCCTATAAAACTGATAAATAATAAATTAATAATATCAATGAAATATTTTTAGCTACGCATGGATAAATAAAGGAAATTTAAAATAATAAGTATAAAATATTTATTCAACGCAAGATATCTATACACTATAATATGTAACTTAGCTAACGGCAAAACCACGAACTATGAATTTAGGAATATAATATCATATGTGTGAAATTATGGTTATGTTTACTTGTAGATATAATTAAGCAAAGTTTGTTGTAATATAAATAAGTTAGCAATATTATAGAAACTACTACAAAAATCTCAATAGGTAATATTCTTTCCGTTAAATTTATCAAAATAGTGATATTTTAAAGCAAAATCAAGATATAATTATTAAATTTTGAATTGATAATAAAGAGTTACTATTTAGGCTTTTACAAGAAAATAAATTAACCTGTGTTTTGTAGTGAAGGCGGTAATGTGTTAAACGGCAGGACTACGGCAAATTAGGATATTCGGCCAAACAGGATCGGGAGAGATATTCTGGGATCGCTCCGCTGTGGTTTTTTTAAGTCTCGATCAGGAGAGGGTACCAGTTATGTAAAAGTTTATTATGTTCCTTAGCTTTGACGTCGGCTTTCCACAGCAAAAGATGCTTTCGTAGATTTCTTGACGGTATCTGATTTTATTCCGATAAAAATTGATTGAAACGTTGCGCTGGTATTATTTGCACCTTATATATATTTTTTTTGCTTGTATCACTAATATTTCGGTATATAATAAATTTTAAAGAACGGAGAATCCCTTTTCGAGGCAACTTTGCGCAAAAATTCTGCTACTACTCCTGACGCTAACTTTCATTTATTTTTCCCAAAGCCTTATTAGAAAGCAAAAATTATCTTGATTTGTACTTTTTACAACTAGTTATATTAATCAAATTATAAATATAATATTGATTTTGATAGACAGAATAAATTATAATACGAACTTACAGGTATATTTAACTTGCTTTTAGATGTTAGGTTATGTTATAATTTTGAATACAAATATAACCTGTTCGCGGTTTTTATATGATTTGAAAAGTGGGCGTTTTCAATTAGTATCGATATAAAATTCAAATGTAAATAAATAAAATATCTTTTTTAATTTCGCGTAATTGACTTGAATGACAAAAATGAAAATTAAAAATATGAAAAGTAAATTTTGAAATAAATATAATTTAATCTGAAATAAACAAAGTTGTGATATTAGTTACTACCATTTCGACACTAATTTTACAAGTTGTGTCCACCAAATGCAGCTATTCAACAGAGTGTTTCTCTTGTGTTAATTCTTACCCTTTCATTTACAGATAGCTGGAATAACCGAACTGTATATACAGGGTGTTTCAAAAATGTAGAGCTGGCTATACATAGACGGTTTCTACAACTAAACTAAAAATAAGCAAAAAAGTTTAAATAAATTTATGTCCTAAAATGGTTCGTTACTGAGTTACGGCCACTTGAGGTTTTTTTCTTTTTATTTTAGAAAACAGGAGTTTCTTATGTTTCTTATAGTAAATGTTCAAAATGACCTCCACGGGAAGCAACACAAGCTTCGGCTCGTCGTATCATGGACTGCCTCACGCGCTGAAAAATTCCTGGTGTATTTCGAATTTGGTGGCATCTATCTTCCACTCTACGTTGAAGATCTTCAATATTTTGAATTGGAGTAGAATATACCATAGACTTTAAATGTCCCCATACGTAAAAATCTATTGGATTTAAATCTGGAGACCGTGCAGGCCATGCTACAGGTCCACCTCGACCAATCCATCTTCCAGGATATACGGCATTTAAAAATTCGCGTGCTGTGTGACTGAAGTGAGCCGGTGCACCGTCGTGCATGAACCACATGCGTCCTCTAACATTTAGTGGAACATCGTACAGCAAACCTGGTAAGTCGTTTTCTAAAAAATAACGATAATTCTGCCCAATAAGTCGTGGTGGAAGTACAAAAGGACCAATCACAAATTCGTTAATAATTCCGGCCCACACACTAAATGAAAACTGCGCTTGATGTTTGGACTGAATAATAGCATGAGGGTTTTCTTGTTGCCACTGGTGTAAATTATGAAAATTGACGATACCATCTCTTGTAAAGCCAGCTTCATCACTAAAGAGCACACACGACAGAAAGAGATGATCGGCGGCGCATGTCCGTAACAACCATACACAGTAAGCTTCTCGTGATGGGAAATCATTCTCACTAAGTCCCTGTACTCTTTGCAGGTGGTAAGGAAAAAGCTGATTAGTTCTTAAAATACGCCATAGACTCACTTGATCGACATCTTCCGCCAATGCCATTCTTCGAGTACTAGCACCTGCATTTTCTTCAACACGATCCATAAAACGTTCTTCCAATTCCAAATTTCTTGTGGTTCGTGTTCTGCCGCGATCTCGGACTACTGGTTTGAATGATCCTGTTTCTCTTAAACTAATATGAAGCCTTTCGAAAGTTTTTTCATTTGGTAAACGTCGGTTTGGGAAATATTCTGCGTAAAGTCTTCTTGCTTCTGCTCTGTTGCAATGTGCCAAACCATACATTAAATGAATGTCGGACATCTCTTCGAAAGAATAATCTGCCATTTTATACTATTAATTAGGAAACAGTACTAATCACAAATGACTTAATCAACTTTCACGACTGACAGCAAAAAACACGGACTGCCTACTGAATATGATTAACATAAGTTACTCACTTGTCGGCGACTTGTTCAAACGTGCAATACGAATGCTTCGCGTCTGCGCGATAATTTGTGACGAGATACACACGTGTCGGACATGCAATACGAAAAACTTCAAGTGGCCGTAACTCAGTAACGAAACATTATAGGACACAAATTTATTTAAACTTTTTTGCTTATTTTTAGTTGTAGAAACCGTCTATGGATAGCCAGCCCTAAATTTTTGTAACATCTGAACGACTTTTTTTTAAAATCCAAATCCCTTTTGGAAGAAGACAAATTCTAATAATTGGTATAAAAATGTTCGAATAGGAACAAATATGATATCTAAAAAACTTGTCATTTACGCGAATCCAATAAAATAAGACAAAACAATTATTCAGCATGTGTAGAAAGCAACAAAGAAAATAATATTAAAATTAGTACACCAAACCAAACAATTTATAATAATTGTACATTTAATAACTGTTCTCCTGCTTTCAAATAAAAATAATTATTTATTATTTATTTAAATCGTTAATTTATCTTGCCAAAAAACACTCGAGCTTTCACCGATTAATTTTCTTTTTAACTCAAAATTTTTCCTATCAGTAATTTTTCTCGAAAAACTTGTGTTGCTTCCCGTGGCGGTCATTTTGAACATTTACTATAAGAAACATAAGTAACTCCTGTTTTCTGTAAACATTTCAAAAATACAAATAAAAAAACTTCAATTGGCCGTAACTCAGTAACGAACCATTTTAGGACATAAATTTATATAAACTTTTTTGCTTATTTTTAGTTCTAGAAACCGTCTATGTATAGCCAGCCCTAAATTTTTGTAACACCCTGTGTATATATATATATATATATATATATATATATATATATATTGCCTTTTGTAATTGCTAAATTATAAAAAACTATTAATAGTTCAAGCAGTATTGTAGACTCTATAGCACAATACTAAACAAAAGAAGCTAACAGTGCTGAATTTAATTTAAACGTAGGTCCATTGAGGGCATAGATAATTTAACAATATATTTGACATATTTAATTTGTACCGCCACATTAATAATTTTAAGGTATAGGTACCTGTATATGTATATTTATAACGGTGTTCTTAAATACTGACGGGATAATCGTAAACGTAATCCACGATTCGTGCATATTAATGAAGTCGTCGCCGCGAATTTATGAACCCCAGGGTAGACTGCCCCAATTTATTACATAGCCTTAGGTATAATTGAATGACCGGCTGAAAATTTATGAGCATTACCACCTACAGACGGCTTGTTCTATTCAATTGTGTGACTGCGTCATGGAAATGGATGTAAATATAAGATCAACAATGGTAGGTATTATGTAGATTGAACCAGTAACTCTTAAGGGAATGTATATTACACGCTTCTTTTAAATTTGTGTAATATAGTGAGTTTAATTTCAAATGCAAATTAAGGAAAATTTATGCCAAAATTTTAAAATACAAGGTTAAGCAGAAAATATATGTTATATCTTTGCGCTTTTGAACAAATGCGAGTAGAAATATACCGTTGAATGCCGTTGAAAAAGTCTTGAAATTACGTATTAATATATTTTTTTAATTTTTGCTGTTATATAATGTTTTATTTATTTTAGCTAGGTGTCTACATGCATACGTATTCCTTATGAAACAGACATGTAAATAATTTACATATCTGTAACTGTATACTTGGACAATACCTCGTATTTTTAGCATTTACTTCTGCTTAAGACATATGTTTCTACCATCTATAGGCGTCGTCAGTTAAGCTAGTGAAGCAATGTATACAAATGATACAAATCTTTATAAACAGATCTGTATCTGTATATGACATTAAGCCGAAATCCCTTACTAGATAAAGCAAATTTCATCCTATAAGGTGGCACTTATTTAATAAGTGACATCTGACGGACGAAAGAGACTTTGCCGAAAAAAAGGATCTTCGTTTGACCAGCTATGCTGATACGAAAAATGGACAAAATGGATTTTGATGGACAACCCGTATTGTTTCGAGGTATTATATGTAAATTATTTAAATTTTTGTTTCATAATGAAACAAAAGCGTTATACGTGCATATTAACGTATAGATATATTTAAAACCTTTTTTGTATGCATACGTATGTCCAGTTAATGCGACAATTAGTTGTATTCGCCAATATCTATTATAAATTATATTTAACGGTTTTCTTTGATTCTCTTGCTTTTGAATTACTCTACAAACAAGTTTTAATATTGGGCAAATTTAATAATCCTGCTTACAATATTACTAACCATGTCACTGACAGAAAATATATTCATCTTGTCTACTCTCGATTTGCGTTGCACTATTACTAATGTTAATGGAAGATATGGCAAAATGTCAAATATGTGTTCTGCCAACTTGGCTAACCACGTCAACAATAAAATATTAAAAATGGTATAGAAACGATTAAACTTTAATGAATGCAATAAAAATTATATGTAAAATTGATCAAAGCAATAATTACGTTAAGAATAGCGATATGATTTCTCAATAAAGAGAGTATTGTCTGTCATATGTAAAAGACTCACCCAGTATAGCAAATGAACGAAATAATTTTAAGTGCAGACAATAAATTGGCAAATATATGAAATTAAAATATATGCACCTAAAATCGGGTGTTTTAGATAAATTCTATAAATTAATCATTCGATTTAATAGTCAACGTCTGAAATAATTTAATATACATAATAAACAATTAAATTAACTAAAAATTTTAATCTAAAAATTGCATAAATAATTTATTTAAGATCTTGGATAAATCTTACATCGAGATAGATACACACTGTACATGCAACAATTAATTTATATATAACACACAATTAATTATTTAATTGAGTAACTAAAAATTATACAAAGAGTCCAAATGACTAAGGTATTTATAAAAGAACATCCAATTAACCCTCTAATTTTATATGAATGGCAGAATACGAATACGGCATAAGGTAACTAGTAAAATGGCAGTGCCAACCTTACAAAACAAACGGTGGCGCGATACAATACATTTGTAAACCAAAGGATGATCTAATAATCTGGTACTTTCGTACAAAGTGACTGCCGATATCTCGCAATTCACTTAATTTGTTTTTTCTAGAGATAAAAACAACCCTTTTAGGCAAATAACAGGAATTGTTTATTGCAATTTTAATAATTTCCATATGGGTGGAAAAAATGAGGCTAACCGTTCATAAATATACATAGTTGTTCAAAGATAACTAACAAACAGACAGAAAATCGAGGTAAGTTAAATTTAAGAATTTAGTAGTACGATAAATTAGTAATAATTATTGAAGATACTGAAAATATACAGTGGTCGAAATCAACGTATAACAACTCTGTACCACAGGAAATTGAATGTGCGGGTAGGTATTGCCGATCGCATCATTTCGACTTTTACTTATTGATGATTCTAAATTGCCCCAGTTTGTGCAGTACAATTGCCCTGCACACACAGAGAGAATATAAAAATGTTTTGAAATAAAAGATTTCGTAGCTGCTTCATAACCTCTGTTAGAATTTAATAGCCACCCTGATTTCCAGATTTGACAGCGCTAGGCCATTTCTTGTGGGTTTACTTAAAGCAAACATCACTTAACATCGCAAACGTATAGACAGATATTAGACCCGTTGGAATCTGACAATTTTAGCGAAGAACTCTGTGAAACTTTAATGGCGGCAAATATTTCATTAAATAAACTTAGCAACCCCACCTTCAAAACGTTTCTCCAAAAATATACTGGTCGAAATGTTCCTGATGAATCGACCTTAGGCAAATATTATATTTCTAAATGCTAGACGGAAGCAGTAGAACGCGTTAGAAGCCATCTTTCAAATAAATATCTATGGAAGTCCCGACAAAACTGTCGATATATTAGTACGCTGTGTGGCAAATGTTGTAGCTGGTGTACTACTTTCAAGTATTACATATAACGCATATGTAATAGCAATAAAAGTTATAAATACAGTTGATGCGGAAACAGTAGCTAAAACCATTTACGAGAATATGCACCAAATGCTTCATTCGGGCGACGGGTACGGAGAAAAAATAATTTTATTTGTCAGTGACAGTGCTGCATATATGTTAAAAACAGGCAGACTATTAAAGGAAACATATCCTAATATGCTCCATATTACCTGTGCAGCAGATACTCTCCACAAAATCTGTGAATATATCAGAGACACCTTTCCGGAAGTTGATAGACTTGTATCCGCTTTTAAAAAAAGTTTTCAGAAAAGCAGCATTGAGAGTTGTCTTTTGTCACTGCCTCCTTCTCCAGTAATAACTAGATGGGGAATATGTTTGGAAGCTACCAGTTTTTATGGAGAGAACTTCGATAGTTTACAAAATTTCGTTACATGTTTGAATGACGATGCTCGAAGTATTTCTGAGTGCAAGGAGCTAATATAAATTCCAAATTTAAAAAATCATTTGTACTTTCTTCAGGAACACTTTGAAAATTTGCCACAACTAATCACTTATTTTGAAAATCAAAATCTCGAATTAAATGATTGATTAACCACATTAAATGTCTATTAATAATTTGACAAATATTCCAAGTGAACTTCGGCAAGAGTTAGACGCAGTTTTTAATAGAAATCCAGATTTAATAATATAGCAGCAATTGTGTATGGGGACATTGCTGCAGTTGCGATGTAGGAAGAACGTTTTCTATCTACAAGGATGTATTTCTTTCAAAGAGAAAGAATTTTACAGAAGAGAACAATGAGAAAGTATTGTTAGTTAATATTAATACTCCTTTACTCAACTTGAACTACAAAATGAACAAATAAAAGTGTATTTCGTATTCTATAGATCACCACCCGTTTGTTTTCCAACTATATAAATAAAATTTAAAACAAATTTTCAATAGTACGCCCGTAGACGATGGTTCATGGGCCTCTCGTGTCCGGTCCCTATTGATTACGTTCGAAATCCGAAAAATACTAACAATAAATATAATTCAATCGTATTTATCATTTTCCTTTGTCTCCACATGAAAAGTTGGTATTGCTGCAATATTGATGTTGTCTGTGAAAACGTCAAAAACATGTTGCACTTAACTTCCTATAGCCTAGTACACACTGCAGCCGCAACGGGCAGTGCAACCTGTAATTAAACATGCAACGCCACGTGGACGGCTTGAAATAGACAGCGCAACGTTGAGAACGCGCAACCTACTTTCAACGCGTTTTTTGTTTCCACTAGTACGAGGTGCATTCAAGTTCTAAGGCATCCGATTTTTTTTCTAACTAACTACTCACTCGAAAACTATGAAACTGGTGTTACTTCTCGACGTAATCTCCCTGCAGACGTACACATTTTTCACAACGTCGACGCCATGATTCCATAGCCGCGGCGAAGGCTTCTTTAGGAGTCTGTTTCGACCACTGGAAAATCGCTGAAGCAATAGCAGCACGGCTGGTGAATGTGCGGCCACGGACAGTGTCTTTCATTGTTGGAAACAGCCAAAAGTCACTAGGAGCCAGGTCAGGTGAGTAGGGAGCATGAGAAATCACTTCAAAGTTGTTTTCACCAAGAACCTGTTGCGTAACGTTAGCCCGATGTGCGAGTGCATTGTCTTGGTGACACAGCACACGCACAGCCTTTCCCGGACGTTTTTGTTGCAATGCAGGAAGGAACTTGTTCTTCAAAACATTTTCGTAGGATGCACCTGTCACCGTAGTGCCCTTTGGAACACAATGGGTAAGGTTTACGCTCACTGTCCCAGAACATGGATACCATCATTATTTTAGCACTGGCGGTTACCCGAAATTTTTTGGTGGCGGTGAATCTGTGTGCTTCCATTGAGCTGACTGACGCTTTGTTTCTGGATTGAAAAATGGCATCCACGTTTCATCCATTATCACAATCGACGAAAAGAAAGTCCCATTCATGCCTTGGTTGCGCGTCAACATTGCTTGGCAACACGCCACACGAGCAGCCTTGGGTCGTCCGTCAGCATTCGTGGCACCCACCTGGAGGACACTTTTCGCATTTTCAGGTCGTCATGCAGGATTGTGTGCACAGAACCCACGGAAATGCTAACACTGGAGGCGATCTGTTCAACTGTCATTCGGCGATCCCCCAAAACAAGTCTCTCCGCTTTCTCGATCATGTCGTCAGACCGGCTTGTGCGAGCCCGAGGTTGTTTCGGTTTGTTGTCACACGATGTTCTGCCTTCATTAAGCTGTCGCACCCACGAACGCACTTTCGACACATCCATAACTCCATCACCACATGTATCCTTCAACTGTCGATGAATTTCAATTGGTGTCACACCACGGAAATTCAGAAAACGAATGATTGCACGCCGTTCAAGTAAGGAAAACGTAGCCATTGCAAGTATCTAAAACAGTTCTCATTCTCGACGCTGCCGCTACAATTCCATTTGCCGTACAGTGCCGCCATCTCTGTGACGTATTGACAACGAACGCACGCTCATTTTAAAACAATGCATATGCTTCTATCTCTTTCCAGTCTGGAGAAAAAAAATCGGAGGCCTTAGAACTTGAATGCACCTCGTATTTCGCGAGCACTGCAGCAACATGATGTGTTCCCTAAGTTATAATTATTATTATTATTATTATCATAATCTAGCCTTAGCGTGCGGAGCTTATATGTTAATACATGAATTAACCACTGACAGGAATCCACCAAGATGGTGGAGAACCAATATATTTTGGCTTTTTCGCGCCTAAAAGATGATAAGAGATGATTTTATTTTTACAAATCTCTCCCATTGTACCCATGCGTTGGCCGATATCATTCCACGCATCTGCTTTTAGGTTACTTTTTTTTATAATTTATATTTAAATTATCCTTCTGTTTGTATAATTGAATGAGCAATATGGATTTTCTTCATCCCATGATTCTGATAATGAGTTTTCTGGTGATATTGACATTTTTAATAACGTATATCTGGACAGATTTATATAAATTCGATGTTACACGTGCGCGCAATAAATACGCACTCACCAATTATTCCTATGCCCGTCCAAACTGTAACCGAGAATCCCTTTGTGTTCGCACGAAAAAGCGACAACTGACGGATCAGCAGCGCGCAATATCTGCAACGCGAGCTGTAACATGCAACGCATGTCCACACACGTTGCAATATGTGTTGCTTTACACATCGCACTGCACGTTGCGGCTGCAGTGTGTACAAGGCTTGATATGTAACATATCCGAAATGCCTAAAAATTAAAATTCACACAATGAACTCATTGTTCGTTGTAAACATAATCGCAGTATTTAACATTGTACAAAAACAATATTTACAGAAAATACATTAAGATTCTATTTCGTTACCTTGAATACGACAAATTTAAATCACTTAAAAATTCTTTACTTTATTGTATAAATACCACACAAACGAAAACGTAAATAAAGTCGCTAAGAATAACACTACTGTTTTATTCGAAACTTGCTGCACACCGTTGGTGAGTGTCTAAAGGATATTTAACCAAGTTTTTTAATTAACTTTTCGTCTTTGTTTGGAAAAAAGGCAAAAAACCAGAAAGGACGGCAAAAGCAAACATCGGAAGTAAAGCAATTGTAATTGTTTCGTAAATGTTATCAAAGAGAAAAGTTCGTGTCTTATGCAAGAATGTTTAGTAGAACGCTTTCAAAGAAAACGAAACTTTTAAACTTCACAAATAAAATTGCGAGTGTGCTTTGCTAGTATTACAATTACTACTGTCTTTCATTTTTACTAAGTATGTCATGCTTATAAAACAAACACATTAAATAGGCACCTTTGCGTGCTATGTCCATTGACATATAAACAACCTGAAGTACATATAAATAATAATTGAAATCGTGCTTTCATATAATGAAAAATTAGTTTGTATATTCGATTCTCTTTAGCTTTGATACGAATATTTTCTAATTATTTCATATCATTTGAAAAACTTCTATTTCAGAATGAAAGAAAAATTAATATACCGGGTATCCTTGAACGAATAAGACGTACGAACGATGGAAAATGTAATTATATACAGACTGTCCCGTAAAAAACGCCAACATTCATAATTCCGTTATTTATTGTCCGGTTTTATTTAAACAAAAAGTAAATTTAATAGCATCAAAAACACTATAAGATAGCAGTGTTTTATTTGTTTGCAATTGTTTTCATTAATGTCAAACGACAGTCAAGTTTTTTATTTTAAATGGCAACATATATATTTTTGGCTATATTCGGATTGTATTTTTTTTTCTGAATTCAACGATGTAGAACATGTTTATTTTTGATAAACGTTTATTGCAAAAAATAAACTTTATAAATTTCATCTTTGTCTTCCATTATTTATAAATATTCGAATGTGTCATGAAACATTTGAAATGTAAGTATTATAAATATTATTATAAGAAACAAAACACTTTACAATAAATGTTGAAATTGCCCGCCACCTTGTTTAACACATATCGCACATCTCCTAATAATAAAAAATAAAAAAAAAACTTTATAAATTTCATCTTTCATTATAGTAGACTTGGCCCAGTCCACTAGCATTATGTCAATGTGCCTTAAGTGTCAGTTTGACTTTATTAAGTTTTCTGTATTATCCTGTTTGAACGTTTTGCCGCAACAAAAAGCGTATTTTCGTTAAAAATGAATAACAATGAATTAACGGACATGTTACAAGTGTTCTTTGAATGTAATAAAAATCGCCTTCAAGCAGTTCGTCGGTACAGTGCTCGTTTTCCGGGCAGAGAAGTTCCAGGTTCGAAAATATTTCAGAGAATTGAAAAGAATTTAAGAAATTATGGATCATTTACCAAACCAAAAACAAAAAAACGGAAATTCTCCGAAGATAAGGAATTAGATGTACTTCTTGCAGTACAGCAACATTCACTAACTTCGATTCGCGAAATTGCACATAATAATGGGGTATCAAAAACTACAGTTCATGGTATTTTAAGAAAACACAAACTTAAACCGTACATAGCTCGAAAAGTTCATGCATTAGAACAAAATTATCCTGGCCGAAGAATCCAGTTTTGTCGTTTTTATTTAAATGCATTAGAACAAGACCCGAATTTTTACAGAAGGATAATTTGGTCTGATGAATGCACTTTCAGCAAAAACGGTATTTTTAATAGAAACATACATCGACAGTGGAGTGCAGACAATCCGAGATTTGTAATTGAAAATAATTTTCAAAGACGTTTCAACGTAAATGTTTGATGTGGCATTTTAGGTGATCAATTAATTGGGCCATTTTTCATAGATGGTTGCTTAAATCAAGAAAAATACTACACTTTATTACACGAAAATCTCCAAAACTTTTTAGATGAATTACCTTTGGCAAATTTAAATAGAATATTTTTTCAACAAGATGGAGCTCCCGCGCACATCGCCAGAGTAAATATTAATTTGTTGAACACCCAATTTGGAAATAGGTGGATAGGAACATCCGGTCGTATCGAGTGGCCTGCGCGTTCACCGGATCTTACGCCCCTCGATTTTTGGTTGTGGTCTTATCTACAAGATCGAGTTTATTTAACAACTCCAGAAAATGTTGACATTTTAAGACAAAGAATTATTAACACTTGTCAAGAAGTACCTGCCGCTTGTCTTTTAAATGCGACCTTTGGAGTAATTAGGAGATGTGCGATATGTGTTGAACAAGGTGGCGGGCAATTTCAACATTTGTTGTAAAGTGTTTTGTTTCTTATAATAATATTTATAATACTTACATTTCCAATGTTTCATGACACATTCGAATATTTATAAATAATGGAAGACAAAGATGAAATTTATAAAGTTTTTTTTTGCAATAAACGTTTATCAAAAATAAACATGTTATACATCGTTGAATTCAGAAAAAAAAATCCAATCCGAATATAGCCAAAAATATATATGTTGCCATTTAAAATAAAAAACTTGACTGTCGTTTGACATTAATGAAAACAATTGAAAACAAATAACACACTGCTATCTTATAGTGTTTTTGATGCTATTAAATTTACTTTTTGTTTAAAAAAACCGGACAATAAATAACGGAATTATGAATGTTGGCGTTTTTTTACGGGACAGTCTGTATAATATGAATCCAAAATATGTTTCACAAATTCCTTAGTAAACGCGAGAAAAAATGACAAAGATAATTATAAAAAATTTGTCCAGCCACTGCATTTTCTTCCGACCATAACCAGCAATGTTCTGCTGGTTATGGTCGGAAGAAAAATTTCTGCCTGTCACTCAGTAAATTTTGATCATTGCATGTGTACATTTCGGTTATGCCTTACACAACGCAAGAATTGTTCGATATGATTTACAGTTTTTACATTTAAACATAAAAGAGTTTATATTATAATATTTTAATATATGAAATAATAAAATAATATTATTATAATACATGAAATGGACTAGGGCGGCTTAATATGGATAGACAAAGATATTTGCATTTATGTTTTTTTGTCTATAAAACGTTATTATCTAATGCACTAAGTTACCTTACGATCCTTCTAACCAGGAATGCAATACATTCCAGGCAGCTTCGATTCACCGATAATTTTATGATGCCGCAACACTGCTCCGCACTGTTTCAGAGAACTTTTTCGTATGCAGCTCCGACTAATTATAATGTCCTCTCGGGCGATATCAAGTCTAGTATCAGTGTACATATTTTTAAAAGTAAGCTGAAAACCCAGTTACTGTTGGAACAGAGAGCCTCACATACGAGTAGTACACAATAAGAGATTGCATATTTTTGTAATTATTAGTATATATTCTGTTACCTTCTGTCTCTTCCCTTCCTTTTTCCTACCTCTTCTTGTCCTTTTCCATTTATTTTTTATATTTCTTATTAAGCGCGTATTATTATATTTATTAGATGAAGCATACGTGTTTAGTGTAACCTTTATGTGACTGGGAAAAATAACACCTTCGAATGACGACGTAGATACCCGGGTACCCCACGTTGTATATACGTTGCAGCTATACATATATGGGAGACAGTGGTGGGGAGACATAAACTGCGCTGTTATGAGCAAGATTAGACATGTCTGAAAACAGTAACCGTCAATTTTTCGAAGTGCTCGTGTATAATTTGTTCGCTACAGTACATTTACTAAATATTTTTAGTGTTTTTGGTAGTAACAAGTGCAAATTTTATTATTTTTATCGGAATGTGTGATAATACGCCTGGTCCTAGTTCGGTTCATTTACAAAACCAAGATGGAGGAGAACCAGGTATGATATAGAAGTTAATATAATTACAAATCCTCTAAGAGTAAAAGTAATAGTAATAATAAGAACGTAATGTGATATTTTATGGTTTTCAGACTGACATCAGTAGAATTACTAGCAGCAGCGGAAGAAGCATTAGAAGAAGAGCAATTTACTGCTTCGGATGAAGATGAATACATTCTAAAAATCTAATCTAAAGAATCTGATGCAGAAATAGAACCTGTAATCGAACAAGAGGAACCTTATTCAGATGAAATTAGTGATGAAGAAGAAACGCCTGCACAGCCTACTGCTTTAGTTGCTAAAGATGGAACTCATTGGACTAATACTCCATTACCACAAGCGCAGACAATTAGCCGAAATATCTTGCGCGAAAAATGTGGCGCACCAAGTTTTAGTGCATTATATACTGCTAAAGAAACTTTTAAATCTATCATGTCCAATGAAATTTGTACCATAATTTTAAGGGAAACTAACAGAAAAGGCACACAAGTAACTGGAGATTATAATGAAAAACAAACTCAAAAGTACAAAGATTCTAACCGGCAACCACCACCACGAAAGGTTTTCAAGGCATTTACTGAAGAGGAATTCGATGCCTTTTTAGGAATCCTAATTGCAGCTGGTGTACATAAATCTAATAAGGAACATATATCTGAAATGTGGAAACTTGAATCCTTACCTCTTATTCGTGCGGCTATGTCTCGTGATCGCTTCAAAATATTTTCACAATTTATTCGTTTTGATAATCAGAAAGCACGTGCTAAACGATCTAAAAGTAACAAAGTTGCTCCAATTCGTGATATATGGATAATGCTAAATAGTAATTTAGAAAACAACTATAAGCCGTCTGAATGCATAACGGTCGATGAGGACATACAAAATTTACCCAATACATTCCTTCAAAACCGGCAAAGTATGGGATAAAAATTTTTTGGGCTTGTGACGCGGCAAATGCTTATCCTTTATAAGGTAAAATTTATACTGGAAAACCACCAGACGGTGAACGGCAAGTGAATATTGGAGAGCGTACAGTTCTAGATTCAGTTACTAAATATAAAGGCTCTGGAAGAAATATAACGACAGACATCTTTTTCACAAGTTTACAGTTGGCTCATAACCTAAATTCTTGGAACTTAACTTTAGTAGGAACCGTTCGAAAAAATAAAACTTTTCTTCCTTCCAATATGCAATCCAATAAAAGTAGAGTTATAAATTCCACTAATTTTGCATTTACTAAACGAGCAACTATATATTCGTATGTTCCCAAAAAGAACAAATCTGTCATCCTGTTATCATCAATGCATACAACAGGCAAAGTAGAACATACTGGTACTGCAAAACCCGAAATTATTAAATATTATAATAAAACCAAAGGCGGCGTCGACACGATGGATAAAATGTTATCAGAGTATACAGTAAAGCGTAGAACAAATCGTTGGCCCCTAGCATTTTTTTACAATATGGTCGACCTTGATGCACTGAGTGCATACATAATTTACACAGAGCACAATCCTAGGCTTACATCAACCGACTGACAACGGAGATTTTTGAAAGATCTTGCCAACGAGTTATTCATGTCTGCTGTACTAACTCGAAGCAGTATTCCAAGAGTTTTGGGCAATCATTATACACGGACATCACTAGAAATTGTTCTAGGACGCCAAATTACACAACCAGTCGTTACAGCAGTCAGAGATCAATCATCTCGAGATACTTCTGGGCATATTTTGGTAGTTGGAAAATGTTACATTTGCCGGGAATTGAATCACAGACAAAGAAAAACGCGAAGAGCATGTAATTCTTATTCAAAACCAGTTTGTAATGAGCATTCTGTTACTAAGGCCGTATGCGATACCGGTAACCAACAGGCAGTTTAATCCTATTATTTATTTTAGTTTTTTTACACATTTTTTTTATAACATATATAAATAAAAAAATGTAAAAATGCTACTTTTGTTCTTTCACATCCATCCATATGTAATTTTAAATGGAGGTAACCGGGTATCCATACCGGTCTTAGAGGTTGTAATAATTTCGGATGCCATTTTTTCGTTAAAAATTAAATCTAAATAACAAAGTATATATGAGGAGTATTTTTTCATAGCGCAACAAGTTCACTTTTTTCATAAATTGAGTTATAGATGGCTTTACCTTCATTAAGATGTGAGAAATACAATGCCAACTTGCATTTTCGTCAACTTGCAACAAGTCCCATTTAAAATGTGTACCGAACTTGATGTGTTTCGAACAAAATGTTACAAGTTCACAATCTTTTTTTTTGCAAACTGCAACAAGTCCGTCTGTGTAAAGTGTGACTCATTGTGTACGACAAATAGTGATCTCGCTAGTTGTTTTCTGTTTTGTGTGTGAAATTATTATAAACAATTTAAAATATGAATGCCGAGAATAGTGATGAAGGAGTTAGTGTGGCTGAGAACAGTCGTGGAAGCAGAAAACGAAAGAGGACCCGGGCACAGGAGCGAATTGCAAGAAGGAACGCTAAGTAAGTTTTAGGTTAAATTTAGTTTCAAACTGTGTTTCATAATGTTTCGTAGATATGCTGCAAAGGATCTAGATCTAGATAAATGGAGACGCCCTTGCAATCATACCATCAATAAAAAATTGAAGTGTCATCAAATACCTATGTCAATTTTGCTAGAAGTAAAAAAAAGTTTTATATTGATAACGACAGAATCAAGCAGAATTCTAGGCTGGTAAATTTAATTGAAATCCAGTTGCCAAAACGGCGTCGTGAGCGAAATGTTCCTGTGAAAAGATCTCATAATTTGCAAATAAGTTACACATGTCGAGCATTTTTCGAAACGTTATTTGAAGTAAATCGTAGAAGAGTTTTGTTAGTAGCTAGAAATATTAGAAGCGGAGAAGAGCAAAAAGAAAATAGAGATGGTAATAGATGGAAAGATAAGCTTGCTGCAAAGAAAAGAAACGTAAAAGAATTTATTGGAAAATTCAAAGCATGCGAATCTCACTATAATAGATCAAAATCACAAAGACTTTATCTACCTGCGGAATTAAATATTTCAAAGATGTCCAAAATGTATAATAACAGCGCTGATGCCGAGAAACAGGTTAACCACACTTACTTTCACAAACTATTTTCTAATGATTTCAATCTGGGATTTGGTTCCCCTGCTAGTGACATTTGCAGCTACTGTGAAAGACTAAAAAATCAAATTAAAATTGCTTTCAATGGGGAAAAACAGAATCATAAACGTGACTTAAAGATACATAAATTGAGAGCTAAACAGTTTCACGCAATAATGAAGGAAGAAGTAGAGGGAACAGTAAGCTACTGTTTCGATCTCCAACAAGTGCAAAATCTGCCTAAACTACCAATACAGGAAGCGTATTATTCTTTACAAATATCATTTTATGCATTTTGCGTGGTTAATTTAAAATCGACTAATCCATCATTTTATACGTGGACTGAAGATATAAGTGGAAGAGGTTCAAATGAGGTGGGATCCGCTCTTCTACATTTTCTTCGAAATCAAAACTTAGAAAATGTGACAAAAATACGACTTTTTTCAGATGGGTGTGGGGGACAAAATAAGAACTCCCATATTGTACATTTACTAATGTATTGGCTGTATAAGGAATCTCCACCAAATATTACCGAAATATGTCTAATTTTCCCAGTACGCAGTCATTCTTACTTGCCGGCTGATCGTGTTTTTGGCCGTGTAGAACGAGAATTACGGCGTCACTCTAGAATACTTGTACCGGAAGAATATCAAAATTTATACAAACAATATGGCAACGTTTATGTTATGGCCAAGGATTGGTACGTTTATGATCTGAAATCTCTCTTGGAGACATTTAAAAAAATTGTGGGTATAAGCGAGCAAAAGAAAGTTTTTATAGATAGTAAAGGAAAATTCAGAAGGAAGAGGAAAGACTGTTAAAATAAAAATGGAAATGAATTTACGAATAACTGATTCTTCAAATAAATTGATTCGTTATTAAAGCGAGGAAAAAAATTTAAAAAACATGGAAATACGTTTGAGCAACAAAGGCCATTTTCTGGCCGTAGATAAAGGAAAAGCCGTTAATAAGCTTTTAGAAGAAACGTTTGGTAAGGAGTGGTATCATGAAGACAGATTTAGTTGGTACTTCGAACTTTTACGCGACCACATTACGGATGATCCATTGCTACAATCAGAAGACGAACCGTGTGTTTGCCTAGAACCAGAAGAAGAAATTAAATTATAATTTTTATTGTATTGCTTTTAGTATTAGTCTTATTTTTACGTTGGTTTTCAGAAGAAATAATAAAGAATTTTTGTTGGAGTGTTTTTGAATATATATTTATGAAATAAAGACTAATTTTCAAATTGATTTTCAGAAGAAATAATTTGATAATTATTTTACAGTATTTTTGAATGCGCCTTTAGAAATAAAGCCCTTATTTATACAATGATTTAAATGAAATTTCTTTTCAAATCGAAACATGTCCCATTTTTTTAACAAAATGCAACGAGTCCAAAACTTGTTTTATGCTATCGAATTAAATACATCACACATATTATATAATCCTGTTCTAAATTACATTTTAGATCATTATAAATAACATTATAAAAGAAAAATATTGTTTCCGATATGTACAGCCGCAATTGTTTTTGACGAATTTCTCCAAAGTTGTTTAGATGGACATGTTGCGTTTTGAAAAAAAGCTCCTCATATAATAAAATGTAATATAAAACAAGTTTAGAGATGTCACAGAATTTACAAGCTCAGCAAGTTCAAACACAAAAAATATTAATATTTAAATCTGAAAAAGGCAACCGGGTACCCTTCCAGTCACATAAAGGTTAAGTTGAAATGTTATTTATTAGCTTACTGTTTTGTATTAACTGTATGTACTATCGTGAGCAAATGAAAGGGCACACTTTATTATGTTGGCATGTCGAAATTTCAAAATTTATCTAATGTATACAGTACTTTTGTAGTGTCAGTGTCAGCATTTAATCATAACATAAATGACATTAGCTTGACAATTTGGTAAAATTTACGCAGCTATAATAGTGCGTTTACTTTCAATTGCTCACGACAGTATATAATGGTTGAGTAGAACAGCTTAGCTGGATCCGCCAAATAAAGTCCATTATTCTTATTATTATTATTATTATTATTATTATTATTATTAGAGCTGAGGATGTTTGCGGTATAACCATGGTTATATCATATAACCATAGTAAATTACTATGGTTACATGATATAACCATGGTTATACCGCAAACATCCTCAGCTCTAATTATTATATTATAATTATGTTCATATGTAATCCTATTAAGGTAATTGAACCCTAAGCATTCAAAGCTGCTATTTTGTAGAGTCTTTATAACATCGACGGTCGTCTAAACAATGTTATCTTCTAGAGTTTTTATAAACATAAACATTGCAGCCTATATTTTCGTATAAATTCAATACAAGTATCTTTTATATACATTCTGAATCCACAGGGGGCACATATTAAAATTTCAGGGTATTTTTAATTTTGAAGTTCGCGTCGTTATTAACTCACAAATTTTTGGGTTCATATTCTATATACAATCATATCCATTTTTGATACGTTGTTTCTTTCTTTCAAGGACACCTCTTTATCATTTTTACCCACATTAAAATTCCAATATTATTATGGAATTTTTTAATTCTTTAATAGTTTCGATATAGACGACATGTAAAATCCGTTTATTAGCATTTAAAAGAGTTTGTACTCTTTTTGTCATCATCTTACACAGTTTATGATAATTGAAATTTAGGTAAGGCACTGAGTGTATTTTACGTAGACGCTTTGTAAAGTAGTGCGCAATTGTTTATATTAGTTTTACTGTGCCCCATGTTCTACACTTTGATTAGTGGTTTTGCCTACTGATGATGATAACTTAGATGTCGAAACATGTATTTAGGATATGATTATTAACTGTGGTAAGGGGTTTTACACCTTTTTTGAGTTTTTATTTAACCACAGTCTCCAAAGGGAAAAAAGGTTGAATCTACGGAATGCTTGCCTCTTCGTCTTCATAAAATTCATTCAGTAGTCCGTTTTAATGCAATTTGATTCTATACTCAATATCTTTGTTTTTTCGAATGTCGTATCTAATTGGTTCATCAGTCTTTCTTCAAAAACACAAATAAGTACATTTTTACTATGCATCTGACTATCATTTTTCCTAGACTGTAAAATCCTAATCCTCGTTTCCAAATTTTTGGGTATCTTTGTCTGCTTTAAAGTCCCTTCTTTATTTTGAAATTTTAAATTTTCTGCCTAACTTTGTCATATTTGATCACTTTTTTTAGCAATTTCAGTTTCTTTATGGTTCCCTCTAATTTCTTTGTTGTTATTTCATTCATTTAATTATTCTTCCAACCATATTTTTTATTATTCTAAAAGTCTTGAACATTAGGTTACTTAGGTGAAGGCTAAAGATGAAAAACAGGAATCATTGAATGCTTACTTATTGACAACTGAAACAGACACGCAATATACACGTCTGTACACATGGACATACACCTCGTATCTTCCAGCATTTACTTCTGCTTAAGACACGTGTTTCTGCCATCTACTATCAGGCGTCATCAGTTAACCTAGTGAAGTAACTAAAGTTCCAACAAATCGCTTCATAAGATATAGCAAATTTTGTCCAATCAGGTGGCAGGAAATAATCTAGTGACATCTGACGGACAAAAGAGACTATGCCGAAAGTGGCAACCTTCCGTTGACCAGCTATGCCGGTATAGAAGAGAAAAAATACATATATAGGTGTAAGTCCATTAACATGATGCCAGAGGGCAGCAAATATCCATGTGCACAGTTACAGACCTGTATATTGCATGTCTGTTTCATTTGTAACAAATGCGTAATACCTACGTGCTTTACGTATTGATATTCTTAAACTTTTTTGTTTATTTGCTGTCATCTGGCATCGTGTTAATGGACTTACACCTATATACGTATTTTTGCTCTTCTGTACCGGCATAGCCGGTCAAGGGAAGGTTGCCACTTTCGGCATAGTCTCTTTTGTCCGTCAGATGTCACTAGATTATTTGGTGCCAACTGATAGGACAACATTTGCTATACCTTATGAGGCGATTTGTTTAAACTTTACCTACTTCACTAGCTTAATTGATGACCGCTGATAGTAGATGGTAGAAACACGTGTCTTAAGCAGAAGTAAATGCTGGACAATACGAGGTGTATGTGAACGTGTTCAGTTACAGACGTGTATATTGCATGTCTGTTTCATTTGTAGCTGCAATGCGTTGCAGCTACATTCTTAGACAAAGGTGATTTTGTCATGTGTAGAAATTGATGCAACGAATTAGAACGGCAATGGCATGTATGTGAGAATTCAATAATTATGTGTTCTCATTAGCATTACGTTTAACATATATATATATATATATATATATATATATATATATATATATATATAATGAACTTCATGTGTATGAGAATCAATAATTATTAAATCTCATTTTACATGCGATTGTTGCTATAATTTGTTGCATTTAATTCTACAATTCGGCAAATCACTTTTGCCCTAGATTGTAGACGCAACAAGCCACGACATCAACTGTACAAGTTGTCAGTACAAATGAAAAATTTTGTGAAAAACTTATCTGCGCGGAATGTGCATATATCGATATTTCACTGTTTTTTACAGATCATCAGTGCACCTTACCGAAGACAGACATGATATTCACTTCTATACTACGTGTTATAGACACGTAGGACACAAAATATGATTCATATTTTGTATTCTCTTGAAAAAGGCGTATACAGCCGAAACATGTAGAGTTTTTTAAATACATATATTTTGAAGTAATATACAGACCTTTAATCGCCTACTGATTAGGTTTACAATATATATATATATAACGATTTCCGCTGTTGCGGAAATCGTTAAGATGGCACAAAGTGTGACCGTCGTCGACTGAGGTAGCCACTAAGAGTGTTCCCTCGATTGGCGATGAGCACCCCGTGCAGGACGCGCTTCGCTGGTCTGCGCCTTGCCTCGTTGGGGCGGGGGTCGGGCCGTCGAAGTACTGCTCGGAAAAGTAAAGAAGTTGCCGGGAAAGGGTTGGCGGCCCTACGCAACGGCTGGTTATCCGATCTCTCTAAATTTACGCGACCGGTCACTAAACACACGCACGAGCGCACTAATATACAAAACCCTACACTTACGCGGTCACACAAATACAAAATCACATACCCAGAGAGAGACGCAAGCTTCCAGCAGCAACCAACATACAGGTTCATATCCAGAAAGAGACACAAGCTGCTGGCAGCGAACAACACATATGTTCACACCTTGCTATCTATTTTTTGGAATACTAAGGCATGACTTATTATTATTATTGGAATGTATCTTTGAATAATTTAAACCATAGCAACTCAATTATTTGACATTTATATTCTGTCATTTATATTTTTTATTCCCTTGACAAAGGCATCATTGCCGAAACATGTAGGGTTGTTTTAAATATATATACTTTGAAGTAATGAACCAGACCTTTAATCGCCGACTTATTAAGTTTACCTTATATATATATATATATATATATATATATAATATTTTCGTGACCTTGGTATGATATGGTAAATTCAATCAGTCGGCGATTAATGGTCTGGTTTACTTCAAAGTAAAGTATATATACATATATATATATATATATATATATATATATATATATATATATATATATATATAAATGTATATATGTTAGTGCAAGTGCTTCTAAACAGTATTGTCCTTACTGTATGTGAAAATATAATAATTAATTTAAACTTAAATATATTTGGCCTTTCTTAGGGCAATTAATTCTAACAACAAATTTTTCAATTTTCCTACCAGTAAATATTATTTTAAAACAAAATTTATTTTTCTTTTTTTATACATGTGATGGTAAAATTAACTAGTTTTAAAAATTTATATTCTTAAGGAAGTGTCCACTAGTTTAACAGTTTAGTTTTAGTTTTAGTTTCACCAGTTTAACAACAAATCAAATATGAATTACATTATGTATCTTTGTTGTAATCAGAGATCTCCTATAAATGCCATATTAGTTACAAAATTTAATCGTTTAATCCACCCAAGGCAATACATGTATTCATTTGAAACCATATGAACGCTAATGCTCACGATCGACATTTACTAAGCGCTACCATCAAAGTTGTAAGTTTTTATAGCATATTGATGGATCACGTAAACCGCCAATATGATTACTTATCCATGCACATTATACACCAACACACCTTGCATGCGCCAGCATTGCGGTAAGAAGCTTTGAACTGAACCAATTTCATTGCTTACACGAAGCCGCTCTTTGTCTAATAAAACTGTATTACCATAGTGAACAGGGCTTGCTTGCGAACAAAACGGATCCTTCTACTTCAGAGCATGTGTGCATTTTGTGGAAAGAAATTTCTCAGATATTGTATTATGTAAAATAGGTAAACCTATTGTATTAATATTATACATGAAATCAAAGGACGGAAAGCGAAGCAAAGGTTATAAAAATATTATACTTTTTAAAATGGATTAGCAAAATATTTACTAATAACACTCATATACAAAGATTTTGTGACAGAAACAGTTATCGCTGGTTCCTACGTAATTTTGTCCGGCGAATCCGAATACGCCATCAGAATATTTCCACCATCCACTATTTTTCTAATTGTATGTATATCCCCAAATTAGCATAATTGCATAATTTGTTTCTTATATTTAGTTCTTCAAATTTCTAATTTTCGAAGCCGCCTTAAAACAATGCTTCTTCAACCATGCATTTTCATTTTCCCAATCTCATTTAGCGAACTAATCGGATGACTTGTAGCAATGAGTAATATTTAATAAACGGCTAAGAAATTATCTAAACACTCATATAGCTATGGAGTAATAATTAGCATTTTCAAACATTCAAATCTGAGATCTGCTCTCAAAATACTGACATTTGCTTTCAATAACTGACATCTACTTTCAAAATAGGCATCTGCTTGCAAATCTGACGTTTGCTTTCATAACTGACACCTGCTATCAAAACCGACATCTGCTTTCAATAACTGACATTTGCTTTCACTAACTGACATCTGCTATCAAAAATGACATCAGCTTTCAAAACTGACTTCTGCTTTCAACTTGACATCTACTATTTTACTACTAACTGACATCTGATTCATTAACACTGTTACTTTATAATGCATTTCTAAATAGCTTGAACCTAGGTCTATTGTGGCTAAGTGGTAAAAGCGACAGTCCGGCAAACTATAGACTTGGGTTCGAGTCCCAACATAGACAATATTTGTCAATTAAAAATTTCGTATGATTTGCTTTTTAATTTGTAGACAGCAATGTTTACATCCCCACTTACCTTGCAAGTACATACATACAAACTTGATATTTGTAAATATTTCATACAAAAGCCGAAAAACTGCAATAATTTATGAATTGTTATATATATATATTATTTAGGTTTGCGCGAGTAGTATTATGTGATGGAACTGGATTCAGGGTTTTCTTCCGCGTTTCCACTGTTTGGTCTTCGTAACGACCGGTGCTGGTTTCTGGATAACGTTTCGGCAGAATCACATTTGCCATCTTCAGGTCCGCGATAACTGTCTGCTTCTGCTTCTGGTTACTCATAAAATGTGATTTTGCCGAAACGTCGTTCAGAAACCAGCAACGGTCTTTACGAAGACAAAACAGTGGAAACGCGGAAGAAAACCCGGAATCCAGTTACAACATATATATACATATATATATATATATATATATATATATATATATATATATATATATATAATAACTTCGTGACCTTGGTATGATATGGTAAACCTAATCAGTAGGCGATTAAAGGTCTGTATATATTTCTTCAATATATATGTATTTAAAAAACTCTACATGTTTCGGCTGTATACGCCTTTTTCAAGAGAATACAAAATATGAATGTTTTGTATTCTCTTGAAAAAGGCGTATACAGCCGAAACATGTAGAGTTTTTTAAATACATATATTTTGAAGTAATATACAGACCTTTAATCGCCTACTGATTAGGTTTACTATATATATATATATATATATATATATATATATATATATATATATATATATATATATATATATAATATTTCGTTATTTTCTTGATCTTTGTATATAATAGGAGATTTCCTTATTGGGCGATTTAAGGTCTGTTTAAATTAAATATAAATTTATTTAAGATCATTAAGCTCCTATATATATATATATACGCATAGTATACATTGTATAGTAATAACTAGAGCAGATCAATTTCTGTGCCCGCCATGAGTGCCGGTATGGGAGTATAATTTGTAATATATTAGAATATGCGATAGAATAGGAATGCAACATGAGCTTGTTACCGAAGTAGAGACATTTATTCTATCAGAAATAATTAAATATACATTTGGTTATCTGCTATTAAAGTAATATACATAAACACACGAAATATAAGAATAGTACATATTATAGCAGCGTTGTATGTACCTATAAATAAAATGTAAAATATATGAAATCAGTGATTGTGTGCACGACAGAGCATTTAAAAAAAGACTTACCGTTTTAAGCGTCCAAAATGAAATAAATGAATCATTACGTAACAAGGTAAAAGGCAGTGTACACACAATCATAGTTACACATAGTTCATGTATAAACTGTTGTCGATTAATTTTGTTATTATTGTGCTTCGAACTGCTTACGTGTTCTTTACAATGTGTTTTTGGCCACCACATTAGATATGAACATTTAATTTTTGAGCCATCGTATATTAAGTCCTGGAAATCCATAATAAAATTATTCACTTCGTCTGACAACGGTCGTTTTCTCGATTTATGTGTCGACGACATTTTATTACGTATGCTTACACTTACATGCAGTATAAGCAAGTAGCAAACACATACTGAATGCTTTTTATTAATTCTGATGTAATATAATCATCCTCACATCGGCGCACATGGCGCGCACGGAAATTGGACTGCTCTAGTAATAACCGTATAAATTAATTGTAATTATATATAGTGAAAAATAATATCACACACTACATGTTCAAATTCTTACTACCATATCTTAAATTATTTACAACGTGAAAATTAAAAGCGGCTTACTCTTTAAATATTTAATTTAAACCAAATCCAAGAAGATATAATAATATAATAGAAATATATAACATGAACATTGCAACACCAAGAAGGGATGCAGAAACATGTAACGATTCAAATTAAATAATGAATTATAGTTTTAATGGAAAAGAACACCATAGACCCCTCACTCTTCGTGGCACTGATTGCAGCAGGTGGTCGATGTACTCTTGGACCATGCTGTCTAAAGCTAGTTCCAATTACTGGCCCAGAGCTTCTAGTGTTCGCGGTGGTTTGCCAAGTTCATCAATTTTCTTCTCTACGTGTTCGATTTATGATATATCGGGAGACCTGGGATACTGACATTAGCCTCTTCAAACCGATTTAGAGATGTTTTCACTACATGGTAACAAGCATTATCCTCCTGGAAAAGTATATCTTCGAGCTGCTGAAAATATTTAAGAATATGGGGTTCCAGTACCTCGTCAACGTAACGCCGCGTGTTCATGGTACTTTGGATGAATTCCAACTGAGACCTGCTGCTATATGTAATAGCACCCCATATTATATCTTACATGGCTCGACGCACACGTCTTTCAACAGAAACTTGAATATTGCGACGTTCCCAATGTCTTCGTCTGACCCTCATGCGACCTACATGGATCTCTATACAACACCTTTCCCATTCCACGTTCCAGTTTATTCTGAACTATACCGTTTCAAACGCTGCTGTCGGTGTTAAGCGGTAAGTTGCAACATACGATTTGGTCGATAGGATTGCAAACCGAAGGCCCTGATTTGGCGATAAACGGTTCGAAGGGTTACATTACGATTTTTATTAACCAACCATAGATCGGTGATTGAATCTGGTACTGGAGAATCGGTCTCTTAACGTCATCAGGTGAAAGTAGCAGTCCTGAGCCTCATTAATTCTTCTTTAGCCCGCGATTCTACTTCGGCGTCTTTCCTGGCCTTCGCTCCTCCATGTGTGATAACAGCGCATGATAGTGGATTGGTTTCGATTAAGGCAAGTTGAAATTTCCCTGTACGAAAAACTATCTTCGCGCAAGCCAACAATTCGACCTTTGTCAAATTTGCTCAACTGGCGGTAATTATTACGATGCTGCAGTAAGATGGTAAAAATCGAATCAAAGCTCGTAAAAAATACATCTGACATTAATGTCAGATGAACTGTATGAAGTATCGTATATGCCACGACCTCTTGATCCTTTGTAATCAAAGTATAACCATTTATTACCTTTGAATAGCAATACGTTTCTGCCTAGTTTAGTAAATAAAAAAATTTGCACTCTTTCTTTATGTTGAAATTTCCATGTCGTGTACTATATATACAGGTGTTTCTTATGGTACCTTACTACTAACATAGATAAGTTAAATTTAATCGTAAATTATAAGTTAGTTTTTATTATAGCAGAATATTTTATAACTATATCGGCCAGCGTGCTTATTAGACATTACGAAAGGCACTTGATGTGTCACGAACTAAATTAGAATATCAAATTATCTAATAAGGGTAAATATCTCAGCTATTAATTTCTACAGCCAACACTACCTAATTTGGAAAGATTAAAGATGAATAAAACTTAACGTTATTCTCCATTTAATGAATAAAAGTTCGCGAAGTTAGTTTAAAACTTTTGTCACGTATCCCGTAATCGCCGGAACCTCTCTCATCAGATTATCATGTTGTCCATTCAACGTGACGTTTCCTAGAGGAGCAATCAAAACACAAAGTTAGTGTTGAGAGTTAAGTAGACTATCTTAAAGTTCTTTGCTTTGCGAAAATTGCTTTTTATTGAGGCTGGAATTTTAATTACTTAAAAACAAAGAGAGTTAGTTGCCCATTATCCTTCATAAATATAAATTATAAATATATGTGGAAAAATATGGATAAAATAAAATAAATTTCATCTTAAGCTGTGGGACAAATATTAGATATAGACTGCAGTAATGCCTAAATGTCATTAATTATTACTTATATAACAAAATAACTTGAAATATACTTGGGTGGGCAAAAACCTCACCAATTTTGTGTAATACAAAAGAATTTTTAATAATATAAAATGTGATTAAAAATCTGGTGTGAAGAAGACAATACAAGTCCATTATTAATATTTTGTGAACGTATCCCCCTCCAGAGACGCAGATACATATTTCCTTTTTCTACAGATTCGTCAATACGCCACTGCTGGAGAAGGATACATTCACAAAAAATAACACTTCGCTATCTCACAGAAATTATTAAGACCGAACTTGGAAGTACATTCAGTGCTGCATATTACTTCATTCATTTATATTACTTATTATTAAAGACGGCAGACTATGTGCCCGAACAGTAGCAGCGTGATGTGGAGGGATCGAGTAGAGGCGTACGACGATCAATTCAGTTGCCGTTGAGACGTTGTAAGCGATACATTGTTAACACAATCGTGTTGAAAATGTCTCGGGAGTGCGTAGAAACAATGCATCGACTCGGTTGCATGCTAACATAGTAAAGAAATTTTTACATCGATTTCCCGATCTAATATATGACGGTACCGTAGTGAAATGTTTAGTTTGTGGAACAACTTTATTAACTTGGAAAGCAAGTCAGTGCCAAAGACATATAAATAGTGACAAACATAAATCGAATAATAGTGGACGCAGATCATATAATAAATTTGTGTGATTTAACAATGATGTTAATTGCGACCAATATACCAATGCAGAAAGTGGAACACCCAATGTTTCGTCAGTTTTGGAAGAAATACAATCCTACGTGGAAATTACCAGCAAGAAGTACGCCACGGAATTACGTACCGTCAATACGTGAGAGAATTGTAAATTGTACGAAAAATACGGTAAAAAAAAATTCCTGTGGTTAACAATAGACGAAACTACAGATATTAATAAAAAACAGTCCATCCTAACCATTCCAGTACGGACGCTGACTCCGCAAGGACCTTCTCCTCCTTATTTACTAACCTGTAAATGAATGCAAGAGTGTACTGCCAGAGCGATATATGATGTATTAATAGAAACACTACACAAATTTGAGATTTTACCGAAGCAAGTGTTAATGTTAGTTACCGATGCTGCCAAGATTATGTGTTCCACGGCAAACTTACTCAAAACGATTCTACCAAACCTGCTGCATGTCACATGTTTGCTTCACGCTTTACACCTTATAACAAACCCTATACGTACAACTTATCCTGATGTGGATCAACTGATAGGACAAACGAAAGCGGTTTTTCTTAAATCTCCGAAACGGATTCGGCTATTTCATTCGCAGTGTCCTGATATACCCGAGCCGCCGCAACCAATTCTTATACGATGGGGTACTTGGTTAGAAGCAGCATTTTATTATTATAAACATTTTCAATAAATTAAATCAGTGATTTTAAAACTAGATGCCAAAGAATCAGCTGCAATACGGCTCAGCCAGGTTCAATTTAACAATCCTCAAGTTGCAGCAAATTTAAAAATTATTTACGACAGTTACGTTCCAATACGCAATAAAAAAATTACAGAACACTGCGCTGTCCTTATCGGACTCATTAGCAATTATTGACCACGTAAAACTAGTGCTGCATATCCTTGAAGATGAAAAAAGTGATTGTGTCCGTGAAAAATTTAACAGTGTATTAGATAAAAATGTAGATTTTAGAAAATTAGGGCAACTTTTTACCAATACTGAAGATCCGTTGTACAGATACAAAGAGCGCTTTAACTATGCAAATATAACATCTCTCGACGTCGAACAATCCTTCTCAGTATATAAACATATATATATATACGTCGCTACGTACGAACCTTTCCGAACTAATACAGAAACATATATTTATTATGTTGCAGTTTTTTCATCGCGCACATCCGCATTTTTTTGCAACTATGTAAACATGTTGGGTAAGTTATTTATGTTTTTTCTTAACGTTTTGTATAGGGATTCGATATATTTATTTTTATGTAAGCGCACTGTTATTCTGCTAAACTCTCCACGCAACGCCACTGCTGGGGCACATAGTCTGCCGTCTTTACTTATTATGTATCCTTCTCCAACAGGGGCGTACTGACGAATCTGTAGAGAAATTAAATACGTTCCTGCATCTCTTGAGATTGATACCTTCACAAAAATATTTATAATGAACTTGTATTGTGTTTTTCACCCTAGATTTTTAATATTTTATATTATTAAAAATACTTTTTTATTATACATTACGTATTATTTGCTCCTCTTAATTAAATTCATTTGTCGTTAATATATTTAATTATGAATGTAAAAAAATACTTCATCCTACTCCACGAATAAACATATAAGGAAGACTGTTAAAAATTGCAATTCTTACTAACCTGGTTCGAGTTCGCCGTATTCTATTTAAGCAATTATTTTTTATAAAAGATATTGAATAAGATTTAGCCGAACTAATTTAAATATTTATTCGAGAAATGAACATTACAACTTTGTGAATGGGTTCATTAAAAACCTAGAGACAAAATGTAATTATTAGAGTCAGTTCATATTGCAGACCATAATGACGACTTATATAAATTTGTTACG
The DNA here is from genome assembly GCA_935421215.2 of Melolontha melolontha. Lineage (NCBI taxonomy): Eukaryota > Metazoa > Arthropoda > Insecta > Coleoptera > Scarabaeidae > Melolontha > Melolontha melolontha. Next base: position 10,930,074 of record OW285243.1, read on the forward strand.
GTTGAAATTTGGAAAAGACTGTTAGATTAATTTAATAGTGTAATCGTCGCAAATGGTTTTAAACGTTAACAGTCCTAGCAAAAATCGTAAGTACGCTTCATAAAGGCCAGTTCAAGGCCAAACTCAAAGCACGTAATTCAAATCAGTACTGCAGAGTCAAATGAAGCAAAATGAAGTCAGTATTCAATCGTGGAAACAACCGTTTATCATTATAAAATATGAACATATTTGCAATATTGTTAAAATTTTGGTATGTTACTTGTAAAATAACCAAAGACAGAAATACATAACCTACATGTCAAAATAATAATAATGAGTAAAGTAGGTTAGAAATCTCAAAGTGATAATCAACCAATTTCTTACTTATTCCCACTTATTGATGTTATTATTTATTATCAGTATTGTTCTCAAAAGACAGATTTTGTAATTTTTGATGACAAACTAAATATTCGAATTCCACGAATAATTAATCAAGAAGCCAAAATGACGGAAACAAAGTCAATAAACGACAGTATTGAAATAATTTCACAGCAAGCTGAATATAATAATCCCTGGACAACTTATACTTTTTATTTAATATAATATTTCAAAGACGTACGACTTAACTTAAAATGGCAAACGTGCATTACAGCCCGTATTGATGTGTGTTAGAAAGAGATAAAGTACAATTTGAGGTTCAATATTGAGCAGTACGAGCTGAAAATATATACTTTATGAAATGCATATTACTGCATCGGTATGTAAACTTTTATGGAAATATAATCTATTGGTCGATATATATATATATATATATATATATCAAATATGAGATTAAACTTGAGCGGAGTGGCTTCATGGCTTCCGCGGTCGTTGTTCAGGATTTCTTCTAGTATTTTGGGTTGGAACCTCGTCCATAGTACTGCCTTCAGCTTGGCCCATTTCAGTGCAGTACAGTAATAGTAGCCCTGAAGATATCTCTTGCAACAATGAACGAAACGTCGGTCAAGAAGGAAGCAGTGCCAAGAACGAACAAAATTTAATGGAGTGAATTTGGTATTCTGTAAAATATGTGTAGTTTTTATCATTTTCGGTTGACTTGATAGTCTTGGCGCTATGCAAGGCAAAACTAACAGTCCCAATAAAATAAAAGGAATTGTATAATTTATGTTGAAATGAATAAAAAATATTAAATATTCGATATGGATAGATAAAGTCAGCAATAGTTGAATGTAAAGATTTATGCTCATTGTTCAGAGTAGATAAGTTTCCCGGATGTTAGCGTGATCTTCCTTTTACCATGTGTGGACTTACATGTGACATGTATAAACGGATACAAACAGAGCGAACAATCGCGTATGTGGCCGATACCAACAAGCAGCATCTTACCATTATCTACCATAACAGATGTGATCTCTCATTACCACAGTTTTAAGTATAGTAGAAAATGTGAATGGCCAACAGTAATAGTATATTACATACCGAGCGGGGAAGTTCTCTATTACAGCCAAGCGTCAAGGTAGCTTACCGAAGTGCGAAGCACCGAGGTAAGCTGCAGACGCGAGACTGGAATGAGTTCTCCCGAGTTATGTATACGATTTTACTCACAATCTACTATTAGTAATTCTGTATAAGTTTTACTTTAAATAATAATAATAATAATACATGAGTATCGGTATTTATTTTTATGATAATTTGATAAACTATTTTAAGGAATATACTTGTAAAATCGTTGCTAGGCAATGTAATAAGTTTGTTGAATCTGACAGTTAGGTAATTATTTTGCCAGTTACAAAATAAAGTACGGCATTTTTAATAATAAAAAATCTTTATACGTGTATACTAAGAAATATGTCCGACAGTGAACTTGAATGCACCCCACCAGAACTGCGAGTAGCTGCAGAAAAAGCTACTGAAGGCATGATTCTGGAAAAAAGCAGGGAGGGGTATGAGAAGAGCTACGAAGCATATAGTAAATGGTGCGGGATTAAGGGTGTGCAGCATACCTCTGAAACGGTACTCCTTGCTTATTTTACTGAATTAAGTAAACAAAATAAGGTTTCCACATTATGGTCAAGGTATTCGATGTTGCGAGCAGTTCTTAATACATATTAGGCAAAATGTTGATATCAGTAATTATGCAAAATTGCGAGCATACCTAAAAAGGTAGAATGTGGGATACAAAGCTAAAAAGTCAAGCGTTCTGTCCAAAGCAGACATTGATAATTTTCTCAACAACGCTCCGATAGAATATCTTCCTCGAAAGGTAACATTCTAATTTCTTCAGTGCATATTAAATTTATGTTAAATTACATATTTCTTTTAGGTTGCTTTAATTATTGGCATCTCTGGAGCCTGTAGATGCGATGAACTTTTAAAAATGAAAATAAGTGATCTGGATATTTTAGAAAACCGAATTATAATAGTAATTCCTGTAACGAAAACCAACTCCTCCCGTACATTCGTAATTACAAAACCGGAATGGATGAAAGTAATAAAGCAATACTACGACCTTCGCAACAACATTGAATCTGAAGGATTTTTTTACAAATGAGGAATGGCAAAGTTACACGACAGCCTTTTGGGCATAACTCTATCGGAAATTTTCCCAAAAAAATAGCAACTTACTTAAAAACTTAAAACTGGAAAGCGTTAATGGGTTTACAGGACATTGTTTCAGACGTACTTCAGCGACATTACTGGCAAATATAGGTGCGGACATTCTACAGTTGAAAAGATTAGGGGGGGGTGGATATCCAGTACTGTTGCTGAAGGATATGTGGAGAACTCATTACATGGACAAGTAAAAATTGCTAATATGTTGTCAAATGTAGAACAATCAAGATCGTCGATTTCTAACAATGAACAGTATAATTTTAAGCAACAACATGGTCTTTCTTTAACAGTTAACAGTAATGATAATTCTAATGTAACCATTAATATTTACAACTCTAAATAGGTTTATCTTAGGTTTCTTTACTAAATAAATACATAGTTTGATTCCAATTTATTCTTAAAAACATGTTTTAATGCCAAAATGTCAATGATGTCATATTTGTGACTAATAAACTGACACTTGCTAGCTGGGAAAACACTTTTCCGGCTATAGCTGGGAAAGTGAAGTGGGTAAGCAATAAGTCGCTTCCCGACTGTTTCGAAGGGTACAAATCTACAGATTACTAACCGATTGTGAGTAAAATTATAACTCGAACGGACAGATGCATACTAGCAACATCAACAACACTCAGAAGGTTATACTCGTAGATATGCATGCCTTTCAGCATACATTTCTTCATACATTTCCACAACTACTGATCAATTGAAAAATATTTTGAGGAAATTGAATGTATCAGAATAATTGAAACATACATGAGTGGGTAAAACCCCACCAGATTTGTATAATACAAAGGTATTTTTAATAATATAAGATATTATAAAAAATCTGGTGTGGAGAACACAAATACAGGTTCACTATTAATATTTTTTGTGAACGTGTCCGAACATATCCCTCCCCAGAGACGTAGATACGTATTTCGCCTTTCTACAGGCTCGTCGGTGCGCCCCTGCTGGAGAAAGGATATTCTCAGACAAATTCACAAAAAAGAACCACATTACCACATCACCGAAATTATCCAGACCGGGCGTAGAAGTAAATTCAGCGCTGCCTGTTGTCAGACAGCCGAAGTACAAACTTTGGATGGACGTCGTTACTTCACATTCGTTATGTGGACGGGGCGAGGTACTTCGGCTGTCTGACAACAGGCACCGCTGAATTTACTTCTACGCCCGGTCTGGATAATTTCGGTGATGTGGTGATGTTGTTCTTTTTTGTGAATGTGTCTAAGAATATCCTTTCTCCAGCAGGGACATACCGACGAGCCTGTAGAAATGCGAAATACGTATCTACGTCTCTGGGGAGGGATATGTTCGGACATGTTCACAAAAAATATTAATAGTGAACGTGTATTTGTGTTCTTCACACCAGATTTTTAATAATATTTTATATTATTAAAAATACCTTTGTATTATACAAAACTGGTGGAGTTTACCTACTCATGTATGTTTCAATTATTCTGGTACATTACACATGCGGTTAGTCCGTAGTATGAGTGAAGACACAAACAAAATGCAGTTTCTAGAGAGATTGACTGAGCCACCTTTGGAAGGGCGACGTTACTTCACATTGGTTATGTGGACGAGGCGAGGTACTTCGGCTGTCTGCCAACAGGCAGCGCTGAATTTACTTCTACGCCCGGTCTGTATAATTTCGGTGATGTGGTTCTTTTTTGTGAATGTGTCTGAGAATATCCTTTCTCCAGCAGGGGCGTACCGACGAGCCTGTAGAAAGGCGAAATACGTATCTACGTCTCTGGGGAGGGATATGTGCGGACACGTTCACAAAAAATATTAATAGTGAACCTGTATTCGTGTTCTTCACACCAGATTTTTAATAATATTTTATATTATTAAAAATACCTTTGTATTATACAAAACTGGTGGGGTTTACCTACTCATGTATGTTTCAATTATTCTGATACATTACACATGCGGTTAAGCCATAGTATGAGTGAAGGCACAAACAAAATGCAGTTTTCTAGAAAACTAAAAGAAGAAATGGAAATATTTTTAGAAAGAGAATTAGGAGTCTCAATAAAAACAGAAGCGGATAGAAAAATAGGAGAAAAGACATGTTTGATTGAACTTAACAATAAGGCAGATAAAATTGCAGTCATGAGAAACAAGAGTAAGTTGCAAACCCATAAAGAAAAAATATATATAAATGACGAAATGACAAAAGAAGAAAGAGAGATCCAGACAAAAATAAGAAAAATTGCAAGAGATGAACATGATAGAGGAAAAACGACTAAAGTGGGGTTCCAACGACTAATAATTGATAATATGATATGGTATTGGAACAGAGAGACAGAAAAGCTGGAAAACTCCAGGAAGAAAATAGACAGGCCAAAAAACTAATAATAAAAAAATATATAAATGAAACAGGAAATGACCCGGCAAAGAAAAGATACACGAAATAAAAGACCTTGTAAAAGAAACAAAGAAGAACGGAAAGAACAGGATTCTATATGGAAAATAGCGACATGGAATATTAGGTGAATTACAGGAAAAGAAGTAGAACTGGAAAATGAATTTGAGAAGCTGGGAGTAGACATACTGGGGTTAACAGAGACGAAGAAAACAGGAAAAGGACTAGTGAAACTTGAAAAGAATAATATACTCATATACAGCGGAGTTAAAAAAGAGGAACGAGCAGCAGCGGGAGTGGGGTGCCTAATACATAGAAAACGAGAAAAAGATATACACAATTGGAATGCATGGTCGGAACGTATACTAATAGTGGAAATGAAAAATAAAAATACTAATCAAATAGATATGATAATAATCGTTTATGGGCCAAACGAAGATGATAAAAATATAAATAAAGAGACATTTTGGGACGAATTAACAGGAATCACTGAACAAGCTAAAGGAAGAATAATTTTGATAGGAGACTTCAATAGTAGAGTTGGTTTACAAGATGGAAAGTATAAAGCAGTCATTGGGAAATACGAAGAAATAAGTAGAAACAATAAAGGAAACAGAATGCTTGATTTTTGCTTAATAAGTTACCTGATAATAACAAATACATTTTACGAACACAAAGATATACATAAATACACACGCGAGGTGGAAAGCAGAAAGGAGAAATCCATAATTGACTACGTAGTAATAGAAAAAGAGGTTCAGAAAAATAATAATGGACACCAAAGTAAGAAGAAGACCCGAAATCGCCAGTGACAATTATGTAGTAATTTCTAAAATTAATGAAAAGAAAGAAATTCACAATCAGCAAAGTATCACAGGGACGAGTAAGATACAACACAACTCCATCAGATCTTACAAATTGAGAGAAAAAGAAATCGAAAAGGAATACGAACGAAAAATATTTAAGGAATTGACAAGTAATAATATAGAAGCTCAAAACCTGAATATAGAAGATACCTGGAATTGTTTTAAAAATACAATATTGGATACGGCAAGAGAGATATGTGGAGTAAATTACAACAACAATAGAAAACAAACACCGTGGTGGACAGAAGAGTTTAAAAATCAAATACGAATCAAGAAAAAAACATGGTAAAGCTACTTAGCAAATAAAACGGAAAGTCAATATAATGTATATAAAAAAGAAAGAGAATGAACTATGAACCTAATAACAGAATCTAAAAAGAAACAGTGGGAAAAGTTTGGGGAAAAAATAGAAAGAGATTGCAAGGGAAACCAGAAACTATTCTATAGAGCACTAAAAACATTAAAGACAGAAAAGAAACAAAATATGCAGTTAATTAAAAACAAAAACGGTGAAATACTAACGCAGGTAAAGGAAATTAAGGAGAGATGGAGAGAACATTACCGGGAGCTATTGAACGACAGACAGCATACCAAAGAACCTGAGCAAGATGAGGAAGTAGAAGAAGATACAGAGGAGGAAATAAGCAAACGAGAATTGGAAGAAGTAATCCAAGAACTGAGTAATGGAAAAGCACCAGGCTCGGATAAGATAACGTCAGAAATGATTAAGAATGTAGGACATAAAGGCAAAGATATGTTGTTATACATCTATAACAGGATATGGACAGAAGAATAGATACCAAAGGAGTGGAAGAAAGCGTTGATTGTACCTATATGGAAAAAAGGAGATATGAGGGAGGGTAATAACTACCGAGGTATTACGTTACTAAACGTTACTGTAAAAATATTGGAAAAAATAATAGAAAAAAGAATTAGAACGAAAATAGAAAAAACATTAGAGGAATCACAAAGTGGGTTTAGAAGCGGAAGAAGCACTCAAGATCATGTGTTTGCTATAAAATAAATAATCGAAAAATCAACTCAACAGAAATTAAATATATATATGGCATTCATAGACCTTGAGAAAGCATTTGACACGGTCCTATGCCAGGAACTATGGAAAGTATTAAGCGAAAGAGGTAGCAGTGGAAAAATTTTAAGATTGACACAAAAGATATATCAAAATAACATAAATGCAATTATAAAACACAATATGATATCAGAAACATTCACGACAACTATAGAATTGAGACAAGGAGGATGTTTAAGTCCGTTGCTGTTCATAGTGTTCATGGATGAGATAGTTAAGAGATGCAAACCACTAACAAAAAAACTGGATGTAGGTTATTTACGACTGCAAAAGGTACGAATAACCGAAGGAGCATTTGCAGATGATGTCGTGATATTGGATAAAAACGAAAAGGACCTACAAATAAACTTAAATGTCTGGAATAGAATAATGAAGGAAAGTGGAATGAGAATTAATAAAACGAAGACGAAAGTAGTGATGATTGGAGCGAACAGAAAAAATCTTAATATAGAACTAGATGGAAAGAAAATAGAACAGGTAGATCATTTCCAATATCTAGGAGTAACCATAGAGAGGACAGGCACACAGGAGATAGATATTAATGATAGAGTACAAAAAGCCAATAAGCTATATTATGCAATGAACTCTAAGTTTATAAACAAAAGGAAATATCGAAACAGACAAAACTAAAGATTATTAAAACAATATACAGACCAGTGTTGACTTTTGGCTGCGAATCTTGGACACTAACAGAACAACAAGGGAGTAGAATACAAGCAGTAGAAATTAGGTTCTTGAGAAGAGTACGAGCAGTGTCAAAGAAAGATAGGATTAAAAGTGTAGATGTAAGAAGAGACCTTGACATACAGTCCATACATAGATTTATAGAAGACAGACAATTATCTTGGCGGGGATATCTACAGAGAATGAACGAAGAAAGACTAGTTAAAAAAATATGACAAGCCAAAATACAGAAGAACACAAAAAGAGGGAGGCCAAGAAAGCCATGGAATAAGATGGTAGCTGAAATACTGACGGACAGAGGCAAAACCTGGAAGGAGGCTACTGTGATGGCTCGAAATAGAAAAGAGTAGAGAAAATTTGTTAAAAATTAGACACTATACCCTACACCATTAAAGGTAGAAGGGGGTTTTAGATTATATACGAGTATATATAAATGACGAAGGAGGTTTTAGATTATATGTATATAAATGACACTAGTAATGTCATTTGTGTATAGTATTGTTTGACAATTCATCATGTCAAAATACACGTTGCGGCAACGTTTGGTTATTATTAAAGACCGGACGCATCGGGTTGAAATGACGTCGTCATTACGACAGACGATATAAGTAGTCTACAACATCTGTAAGTACATCACGAAGTTATTGAATGCACTATTGATCTGGCTAGCGCGCACATCTATTTTCATAGAGAATTGCGACGTTTTCTGTTGGGTATTTATAGTTAAATTTCTGTTTTCATGGGCGTAGATAGAAGCGTATGGTGTTTTAAGAATTTAGTCTATTTAGATTATATTTCGTAAGATAAATAAAGTGCTGTGAGTTAGTTTCTTGTTTTCATAGTTTTAACCGTTAATTACATCGTAATTTTTGTGATAGATCCTGTTTAATATCGTTTGATTGAATCTACTTCTCCCAATTATTTCGACGTAAGTGTGCGTTGAATTTCGTTCAGTTTCAATAACTTACGCATACATTTTTAATTTTCATTTATTTATATCTAGAGCATTGTTTAAGCTACTTTTTCAGATATGATATGGAAGAACGTCGAGAACGGCATCGCAAAACTATGGCGAGATGGATTGACGGTCATACTGATTGTATGTCCATTGTCAGTGATTCCGAAATTTACTGCAAAATCTGTAAAATATCGTTAAAAAATTCCATGAAATCGCACGTACAACGTCACTTAGAATCGCAAACACATGCACAGACATTGGAACCGTTGGAATCTGCCAATTTTAACGAAGAACTCTGTGAAACTTTTATGGTGTCTAATATTCCATTAAATAAACTTAACAACCCCAATTTAAAAATATTTCTCCAAAAATATACTGGTAGAAGTGTTCCTGATAAATCCACCTTACGCAAATATTATGTTTCTAAGCGCTACACGAAAGCAGTAGAACGCATTATAAGCCATCTTTCAAATTAGTACCTCTGGATAAATGCCGACGAAACTGTCGATATATTAGGACGCTGTGTGGTAAATGTTGTAGTTGGTGTACTACATCCAACTATTCCATATAAAGCATATGTAATAGCAACAAAAGTTCTACTAGAAAAGTGCCTTAAGGAAGTGCAAGTTAAATTTATATTACTTTAAAAATAAACGAGTTATTAAAGAAAATCGAAAAAACAAAATTTTTTTTGCTATAGCGCCCTAAGTATTAAATATTCAAACCTAGTGTATAGAGTTTGGTACAACTTTGCCTCTGGAGTATTTAATCCCATTTAACAAAATCTATATCTCTCATAATAAGCGAGACCCCCATGTTGAGAATGAATCTGTGGACACACTGTATATTAAATATCAGTGAGAGAAGCTATGTAATTTCAGAAGAGCTAATTATTTGCATTATTAAAATTTTATTGAAGAGGGAAAATACTTCAGATTTCTAAATTTACGAAATAATTAATGCTGCTATTCTGTTCCCACAAAACATTAATTACACTTAATGCATTTTATACATTCTGATAAAGATAAATATAATAAAAATGACAATTTATGAAATTTGATGATCCTTACAAATAAGCCTAATTGTTATTCAAGCTTCGCATCTGTAACGATCCTTTCCTTTCGCTGTCATCGGTGTAGAATAAACATGGCCTGTCTCCTGAATATCTTAGATGGGGACGATAATGTTCCTGGATTAGTTCTCCAACTCGCAGTCCCTCATACCACCGGTATCTCCTCCCACCGCACGGCATCGGAATAATCCGGAAATTTGTATCCGGCAGTGATTCCAGATTAGGTTGACGTCTGGGATATGTGCGGCGATTGTGTGTAGAGAAATTTAAAGTAAACACGTCCGATAAATGGGTTGCAACCAAAGTTGCCGCCATCTAATGGAAGAAGTGGGGTGCGCGGGACAAGAGCGAAAAACGACTAACTTCTTGCAACACGCAATGGCTGTGCGCCGTATTCGATATTTTCCTAAATATATTACAAAGTTAATCTTTGGTAGGGTATACAAAATTTCAACAGCATGGTATTCGATTATTATTGACATTTTTTTCAATATCGTTCCTTAGAGAAATTCTTGAACATGAGGAATACTTTTTGAAAATAGCTTAGTTATTTTAAGGTAACTTATAGCAATGTACTTGTGATGGAGATGTACCCGTATATTTTAATCGCATAACATAACGTAATTGGAAAACGAGGACATCTTTTTACCAAATCACTATTCATTTTTCAATATCTTTTATTTCCCACACTCTATTAGCCAAAACTCCTGTTTTAGCTATTAACATATTGTAATAGTAGCATATTGTAAACAACGTATTTATTTGTGTATATTTTCTTTTGTGTCATAACTAGAGAACGGATGCAATTTCCATAAAACGCAATCGGCAATTGGATTTGTGTATAACGTAGCTCAGTACATCCCGGCGTAATTCAACGAAGTATTTGTTTGACTTACTCGGCCACCTGGTCTCGCAGCGATAACAATGGACAACCCAGCTATTGTATTCGGAGAATATAGTGTTTTCAGTGGTGTCGTGTACGTAGATAAAATAAATAAGTTTATTGTATTTCGTAAGAGAAATAGCACGTACATTCCTTTTCTTTTCATTTAAGCAACATCTTCCAATTATTTTCACGTAAGTGTGCACAAAATTTCGTTATTTAATTTCGTTTATTTTGATCTAGAATATTCTTGTAGCTGGTGTACTACATCCAAGTATTCCCTATAACTCATATATAATAGCAACAAGTGTTATAAATAGAGTTGATGCGGAAACAGTTGCTGAAACCATTAAGGAGAATATGCAAAAAATGCTTCATTCGGACGCCACGTACAAAGAAAAAATACTTTTATTTTTCAGTGATAGTGCTGCGTATATGTTAAAAACAGGCAGACTATTGAAGAAAACATATCCTAATATGTTGCATATATGTAGCACATGCTCTCCACAGAATCTGTGAATATATCAGAGACACTTTTCCGGAAGTTGATAGACTTATATCAGCTTTTAAAGAAGTTTTCAGAAAGGCACCATTGAGAGTAGCTCTTTTCAGAGAAGAATTTCCATCTCTGTCACTGCCTCCCACTCCAGTAATAACTAGATGGGGAACATGGCTGGAAGCTACTAGTTATTATGCTGTGAATTTCGAAAGTCTAAAACATTTCGTAACACTGCTAAAGGAGGATGCTAGAAGTATTGGTGAGTGCAAGGAGCTCACACAAATTCCAAATTTAAAAAATCAGTTGTACTTTCTTCACGAACACTTTGGAAAATTGCCAAAACTAATCACTTATTTTGAAAATCGAAATCTCAAATTAAATGACGGATTAACCGCATTAGATGTGGCTGTTAATAATTTGACAAGTATTCCAAGTGACTTCGGATGTGGCCTTCGGCAAAAGTTTGAAGCAATTCTTAATAGAAATCCAGATTTAATTACATTCCAGCAATTATGTATGGAGACAATTCCACAAAATCTACCGGCTAAATATGAAGAAATAAAAGAATATTTCCAGTATACACCTATAACCAGTTGCGATGTAGAAAGGACGTTTTCTATTTATAAGGATGTACTTAATTCAAAGAGAACAAAATTGACAGAAGAAAACCTTGAGAAACTATTGCTAGTCAATATTAATACTCCTTTACTCAACTTGAACGACAAAATGAACAAATAAAAATGTTCCAATTATAGAAATAAAATTGAAAACTTTAAAAATACAATTTTTCCACAAATACATATGTATTTCGTAATTTTATAGATCACCACCCGTTTGCTTTCCAATTATATAAATAAAATTAATTAATAAATATGTATTTCGTAATTTTAGATAGATAGATCACCACCCGTATGTTTTCCAATTATATAAATAAAATTAAAAACTTTATAAATACAACTTTTCAACAAATAAATATGTATTTCGTAATTTTATAGATCACCGCCAGTTCGTTTTCCAATTATATAAATAAAATTAAATATTTTAGAAATACAGCATTTCGCCAGTACTGCACTGGGCTTTGCGTCATGTGGTAAGCGTGTCCGTTCTCTAGTAATAACATTTACTTAACGACACACTGCAGAAAAGATCAGACTATTTTAGTTACATATCGACATAATTTAAAATTAATATAATACTTAATGTTTGAGGTCCTAGGTATAATTAAATGGTTAATATCGTCTCGTGGTGAAGTTGTAGAAACATGAATATACTCATGTTGCCTGCATATTCGCCCGCATTTGTTAAATTTCGTTCATTATAATAAGCGCATAGTGCGAACGAAAAGAACGTTTTTGATCCAGATCTTTGCAATCGAATTATTTCAAATAGTTGACGAAATGTATGTAAAAGTTCTTTTCATAATAACCAAAATCATGCATTGGCGTACGCCAAACGTACATTTTTCCTTTGCCTTGGATTGCTTTAAAATTATATTGCAGTAGAGACTCATTGCCTTCGTAGTCGTTATCAAAGCCACTGAAATCTTCAACTGGGGAGTCCACTTGAATTGTAGCGAGGCTAAGTTCCCTTCTATTCACGTACCTTTTGGCGTTTTAATTCCATGATAAGATCGCCGTTGTGGTCTAACATGAATTGTGATGGGCATGGGTGGAATTTCCAGTATCTACGTTTCCCTTGACGAGCTTGATATGGGCGAAGGGTTGACTTGAACAGCGGTTGTTGGATTAGATTGATTAGTGGACAGCTGACAGAAACAGATCATCAGGAAAAATGTTTGGGCTTGTGGGAAAAATGCCAGTGCCATTGTATTCATTAGCTGCATTTTTTACGGTTGTTGCTTTACCTTACGCCACAGCAAACAATACGGCAACATGAAATAAAGGAACGATCCGTCAGTGTTTGTTTCTGAGCAACTGATCCACTTGTTGATTATAACGTGCCTTCACAGGTCAAAAAAACGCTAAATCATGAGGTATTTATACTTACAATTTGCAGGAAACTACAGAAGTATAATCCTGTTGTTCTCCGCATACTTATGGATCTCTAGTGCCTTGTGGGACTGTACATGCTGCTGACAATGCAGTTTCAATTTGAGAAAGGTTTCGCCAGCCATCCAGCCAAACTTTGCGCCAAGCCAATTGTTTCGGTGGAAGCGCCATTGATCAGCTTATTTTTCCTATTATTCCCGGGGAAGATGATTGCTGGGCGAATAGAGTGACCTATTACAATTATACATTACATGTTCACTCCTCTCCATGCTGGTAATTGATCCCACCTGTTCCTTCTTAGTTGTAGGAACGACTTTTGGCGGTCTTTGAAATGTCGAAAGACCACTCTCGTCTTTTCACATTCCAAATTATTCTCCAATTCTCATAAGGATTTTTTGGTGGATGGTTTATTCAAAGTCTGTGCACTAGCAACTGTGATTGCATGCAGTTGATGAAGCGATATATCTGGGCGTCTAACACGAAATCCTCTTAATCAGGTCCTGAATTTTTCTGTTTTTGGATCTATGTTTGATATTACTTTTTATCGCAAACAAATAAACTTGCTTGCGTAGCTCTTAACAAGGCCTAGGCTATGATTTTGTAAATGATGTATTGCGTCTTTTCCGGCAGCCTTAATTAAATGTATACCTACACCGACCAACTTCTTTCGTCCAACTATCACTTTGTTTTTGCCCTAAGCTCTTCTGCGTAAGGTTGATTATGACACATTATAAGATTTTAATGCTTTTAATTCGTCGAGTTTCTATATCTACAACAGCTTCTACCGGGTCTCCTTCTAACTATCTCTGTCGATCTGTCTTTCGGCAACGTAGATCATACATGGTTAAAAAAATACATTTCTAGATTAGTGTGTGAAATGACATATATTATTTTACCGACACTTTTGTATGTCATTTTACACAACAACAACGCAAAATACTGGACAGATAATAATACAGACGCTTAGCAAATATTACAATAAAATTAGTTCATAGACAAATCTATTCTTAATAGATCACACCATTGAGCTAATAGAATAAATTTGAAAGTACCAATCTTATGATGCCGGAGAAAATAAATGGCGTACACCAAAAAAAAGGTTTACTCACTTGATTTTAGAAAACAAGTTATACCACCAAATTGTTGACGCCCACGCTTTCGCATTTTCTCACCATGCAGGATTGCCAATTGATAAAATGATAACAATATACGACATTGCACATAAAATTTCCTAAATACATAATTTGCTATTTTAACAAGTTCATTTTACACAACTTTCCCCAATATTTATCCGCTAAATCCAATGTAAATGCGCTCGTTTCTATTAAATAGAAATGAGAGGAGAAATTTACGGAATAGTGTTCACACATGGTAAGTTTCGTGATTCTAAATTTACACATAGCGGTGTCGATATAAATTTTTGATAATCTAGTTAACATAATACAAAGGTATTTTTAATAATATAAAATATTATTAAAAATCTGGTGTGAAGAACACAAATGCAGGTTCACTATTAATATTTTCTGTGAACGTGTCCGAATATATCCTATCCCCAGAGACGTAGATACGTATTTCACCTTTCTAAAGGCTCATCGATACGCCCCTGCTGGAGAAAGGATATTCCCAGACACATTCACAGAAAAGAACCACATCGCCCTATCACCGTAATTATCCAGACCGAGTGCAGAAGTAAATTCGGCGCTGCCTGTTGTCAGACAGCCGAAGTACCTCGCATACCGTCCACATAATTAATGTGAAGTAACGACGTCCTTCCAAAGGTTGGCACAGCCAATCTCTCTAGAAAACTGCATTTTTGTTAGTGTCTTCACTCATACTACGCCTTAACCGCATGTGTAATGTATCAGAATAATTGAAACATATATGAGTAGGTAAACCCCACCAGTTTTGTATAATACAAAGGTTTTTTTAATAATATAAAATATTATTAAAAATCTGGTGTAAAGAACACAAATGCAGGTTCACTATTATATATTCGGACACGTTCACAGAAAATATTAATAGTGAACCTGCATTTGTGTTCTTCACACCAGATTTTTAATAATATTTTATATTATTAAAAATACCTTTGTATTATACAAAACTGGTGGGGTTTACCTACTCATGTATGTTTCAATTATTCTGATCTAGTTAACAATTTAATGATTTTAAGAATTACTATTAGAATTAACATTATTTTAAGAATTACATATTGCTATGAACTGTGGTTTTGATAATTAATTTACCACCATTCACGACAAATCTATCCAGCTAGGATATTCAGTCGGTTTACTTTCAAAATGGGACTGCTTTCCTCTCAGGGTTCCAAATGGAAAACGTGGTTTTTTCTCTTCTTCAAATTTATAATGCGCCAGTAAAAGAGTATTGACAAATGTTATAATTATATTTCTTTAAGTTACTTGTAAACTTCTTGAAATAAGGTTTAATAATAATAAACACAATAAAATTTAAATGAAACTTTAATGCGAAAATAAAAAAAAATTAAAAATATTTTGTCTTTATAAAGTATAAAGATTAATATTGCCTCATTTAACAATATTATTAAGGTAAAAATAACGCATGGAAGTGACCGCAGCATGCGATCAAAAACTTTTGTGACTTCCGATCAAAATTAAAACTAATAAATAACCAAGATGCTTTTTAATTTCTCCCACAAGAAACAAACCCAAAATAAACTATTTGACAGACCGAAACAAACTCCAACGCATGTGCAACCACATGTAAAAAAAATGCCCTTGATATCCCAAGCGTACTAAAATTTTACATTTCCAGAAATGTTTTTTATACTAGAAATTTTAAAAACCTTCTTTGTCATTTATATCAAATAACTAAGATTAAATTTCAGAACGATAATAATAATACAATAGAAAAATTACAATATTCCATTCGTTCAATATAAAAATAAGATATCTTTTATAAAATTTATTACTTACGTAAAAAATATATATTCATATACTCGAGACACATGAGTAAGAAAGTGTTAAAAATCAATTACGAGATTCACAAACTCGTAAATAAATCGGTAATGATTTAAGCAAGCACAAAAACACAATTAAATCAAAAAACAAAAGCCGAAATTACAAAAACAAAGATAAAGATTTATCTTTAAATAAACACACCTTTTTTACTTCACTGAACACTTGTGTCTGGCATACAGCAAGCACGCAGGCTCCGCATAAAAAAATTCAGTTTCTAAAATTGTCCAAAGCACAAAAAATTCAGAAACCAATTTTTATTATGTCGATAGTGAGGTATTTTTGCAAGAAGGAAATAAATGTATACACTCTGTCCAAGATAATAATGAACTGCATGGGGAACGGTAAGAGATTCAAAGTCGTTAAATGTGAAAAAAGTTGTCTACTTTAGTGACCTTTTATATGACTTTCACGTAACTCAATTATTGTTTTTTATTATTTAAGATATTTAGGAAAATATTTTTTAAATTTTGAAAGTTATCCAAAAATAATCAATTTTAAAGCTCTACAAGATATCGTTGCTATATTTTTGGTCCGACGTTTCGGTTTCGAGAAACCATCATCAACATTATTTCTTTATATGGACGGAGAAAAAAGTACATCTTGAATCTCATGGAATTTTTCATTACGAATTCAACGGTGTATCACGCATTAGGTTTTCGAAGGTTTTTTTTTTTTTTTGGTATTTTTGTAATAGTTCTTCCCTGGTGATAATAGCGCGTAATGACAGTTAGTCTAGGTAAGTTAATTTGATCAAATACATTGTTTAATGAAATCGATGAAACACAATCTAAAATAGTGTTTTGAGAAATACGTATTTATCTAAACTAATATTATAAAGAGGAAACATTTCTGTTTTTGTATGTACGTTTGTAATGTTTTCACACAAAACTACTGGACCGATTTCAAAAATTCTTTCACCATTAGAAAGCTGCATTTTCACTGAGTGACTAGGCTATATTACATTTTCAAAAAAAAAATGGATCGCCAATAAAAATGCATTAATGTAACCCAAGGTGTGAAAAAATTAGTCACAAAAAATCTGTCATCGCGTACGCTGCGGAAACTATTGTTGATAGAACAAAAAAAATGTTCTACAGTATTATAGAACGTATTAATATCTACAAAAAAGTCCGCGAAACCATATGTCCAACTACTGTAGTTATGCCACTATAACTACTTTTTTACATTTTAAAAGTTAATAAAAGTGCCGACAATAATCAAACCATATTATCCATACCTCTGTATTATTCCTTATCCTATTAAATGATATTTTATTAAAGACCATTTCAATACCAGTAAAATACTTTTTAAATTATTCAAATCGCACATTCCATTCTAACGATATAACGAATTTAAAAATGTCAATCTAAAGAAAATAATGTTATAATATAATGTAGTAGTATAGCGATGGCCATATTCATTTTGTTTGTAATAAATTGACAATCGAAAAATTATAACTGGAATAAGAATAGTATTCAGAAGGAATTTAATAACAAGTTCAATGAGAATGAAAAGTAATAGGAAACAGGCACAGAGAAGCTGTTATAGAAAGAAGTTAAACATAAAGTGATATAAAATCCAAAAATTAAGGATCACAAGAAAGGAAGATTAAATATTTAAGAGAATACACTCACTATTGTATTTATTCAAGGTAGGATCGAAGAAAAGACAACATATACGATACAAATTTTATTAAACGAATTTAAATAACACTGAGATATTTGAAAGGTGACGTTTTTGAAGTAATTTCAACAATGTGTCAAAAGCCAAGTGACAGGAACATTATTAAAATAGCGGGTTACATTGTTTATAAGTTATGTTAAATAACTAAATGGACTAAACAAAAAATGTAATCAACTCATCAGCTTTACAATTAAAAAAATTATTTTTTTGTAAAAAACATTTTTTTTCCTTTAACTTCACATAGCCACAGCAACGCAATTGGATGATTTGTTTTCCAAGTGAATTTATATTTACTATAATACATTTATCTCTTTTCTCATTCATTTCATTTCAGATTGAGTCACAGCGAAGCGTGGTCGGGATTAGCTAGTTATTTTATAAATTGAATGTGTATTTTCTGAACTCACAACAAATGTTCAAACAGATTATCATTGCTTTCCAAACACAAGGATGTCTTCTAACTGCAGAATGCAAAACATCATGTAACATCTCTGGTGTAATATTATTAAATGCTGCCGTTACAGAATCTGTTGTTGCTCATTTTCAAAAGAATGCTCATAAACTTAATTTTTAATGTATCCCGAAAAGGAAGAAGTCCAGTGGGATTAAGTCCAGAAATGGAGCTGGCCAGGACACTTCGCTGGGAGTTCCAATCCACGATCTGGGAAATCACTGAGAAAGATACTCACGAACCTGTCTAGAATTATCTGCTGGAGCATCGCACCGTTTTGTTGAAACCAGTAGTTATTAACCACAGCCGAAGTTAAATAACTATGCAATAAATAAAGATATCGTACTGCATTTAAGGAATTATGATAAATAAATGGACCCAGTATTTTTGTACCTAGAATTCCACTCAACATATTTAATCCAAGATGACTCAAAACACGAGGATTTTCTTGAGCCCAGTACTGTGTGTTACGGTGGTTGACGATTCCATTATTGGTAACCATATCTTCATCGGATCATTTTATTTTAAAAGGGAATTCGAAGTCTTCTTCACACATTCGGCTGCACCACTCACAGAAAAGTCTACGCCTCTTGTCGTCTCCTGATGTAACACCTTGGCAAATTCGAAATTTATATGGATGAAATTTCTTTTTGCGTAAAATAATGAAGCAGTTGATATAACTTCTTCCGTATTATTTTCGATTTGTCGAGTTGATATTTCGGGGTTTGCAACTGCTTGTGCAATATTATTTTGAGTTTCTTCCTTTGAGTGTTTATGTAGAGACTTCACAGGCTTCTTATATGAACCAAATTCTTTTACATTGTTACACAAACGTCTAAAAATGGATTTACTTAATTCCCTTCTCTGTGATAATTAACCCTAGAATACTAAACTAGTTTTGATGTTATATGATTGCTAAACTCTCGTAGAATTTACTACGAATTAAAAAAAGCATGTTTGGGTTCTCTTTTTAATTTTATTTTACTTTATTCGTAAAAAAATTATAATAAAATTCTTTTAAAGAAAAAAAAACATACATTTGAACTGCATAAACAAATTAATTAGAACAATCTAGACAACAAAATGATCGATGTTGACCACAGATGGATCGTTTGCATCTTAGACAATAGTGTGTTGTCATTTTACGAAGCCGGCTTGGACAAAAACTACGCCACAAAACTAAGCCAAAAACTACGCCGACAAACTGTACGCCTGTTAGCAGCATGGATAGGCGGATCCGTGGGCAATTCAGTTTCCAAGATATCGCAAATATCTTGTCGGATTGGACGCCTCAAAGTTGTGATATTTTTTCTGATTTCTAACCAGGGTTCTTTCAAACTTAACATAAACTCTTGGCGGCTCACAGGTTTTTGATTTGCCCTATTCATATTGAAGCAATAAATGACAAAAGCATTTATGGTTGCTATATTAATCATATCGTAAAATACGCACAGAGGCCATCTTCTGGTTTTTCTTCCGCAGTTCATATTAGAACACATTTGGTCCAACGAATCAACTCCAGATTTTGTCGAGTTATAGAAATGTATAATCTCTGGCTTAGAAGTTTCAGGGTGTATACTTCCTTCTTGGTGCATTGTAGACAATAGGGTAACAATTTTCTTTTTGTTTGCTTTGAAAGAAACTATTTTTACTTTGTCGAAACAAAACATGGACGTTCCAACTTTTCTATTTCTTGAGCAAATCATTTGAGGAGGTATTTGGGGTTTATCTTTTCGTATAGTACCAACGATAGTAAGATTATATGGAGGTTTTAAAAGTTCTTCTGCAACTGGTACTGAAGTAAACCAGTTGTCCATCATCACGTTTCTCTTACTGCCGCGGATGGTTTTTGTTAATTCTTTGACATAGTAATTGGAAAGAGGAAGTTCTCCTGTGTTTCTTCCTTTTGCCAAATATGGGCTAGCATCAATCATATACTTGGTGCTCGAGTCGCAGAGCATAACAATTTTGATCCCATATTTGGCGGGTTTATTTGGAATGTACATACGAAATGGACATCTTCCACGAAAAGCTAAAAGCTGCTCGTCAATGGTTGTGTATGAAGTTGGAGTGTAAGATGTCTTGCAAATAGTGATAAATACATC
This sequence comes from Melolontha melolontha, assembly GCA_935421215.2. Classification (NCBI taxonomy): domain Eukaryota; kingdom Metazoa; phylum Arthropoda; class Insecta; order Coleoptera; family Scarabaeidae; genus Melolontha; species Melolontha melolontha. Next base: position 10,950,330 of record OW285243.1, read on the forward strand.
CCAAATGCTACGACCGGGTGCGAAAGGATCAACTTTTTTTCTTTCAGCTCTGGTATTCTTATCATCAAAGCGCAATGAATTGATTAGAAATTGAAAACGGTCAGAACTCATTGTTGCTCTATATATAGATCCTGATAATTTGGTATCAAACATTTTTCTTACCAAAAGATGATTGTTTTTCATAACTGCTGAGAAAATCAAAAGTCCAAGAAGGGCTCGAATTTCTTCTTTAGAAGTTTGACTAATAGTGGACGTTTGTTTCGCATACTTGGCAGGGTTATCTTGAATATGCTGATTTGTGTGTGTTACAATTTCCTGAATTATTTGAACACTAAAAAAATGTAGAAAGCATTGGGTGGGGTCGAGTAATTCTCTTGCATTATTTGCGCTTCCCCCCAAAAAATTAATTATGTTTCGTGCAGCCGTTCTTCTAGATCTTGTAGGTTGTTTGGTGTACCACCGATGTTTATTTCTACCTTTGAGAGAATTAGCTTGTAGAACAAACACTTTACTTTGAATTTGAGCAATTCTTGCTAATGGTATGTTATCATCATCTTCTTCTTCGACTTCTACATCATTATATACTGCATTTTCTTCATCGTTCATTGCTACATCCTCTACTTCCTCTTCAACATCATTTGCTGCAGCATCGTTTTCTTCGTTCATTTCTGTATCTGTACTCTGTACCCGTCTTGTACTTCATCTTCGCTAATTCCTACCGAATGATTTCTATAGGTAACTTTTACTGCATTATTCAAAGTATCGCTAATAACTAGAAAATTCTCGTTGTTTTCATTGAAATCATTACCATCATCGCTAGCATCTCCTAAGCTATCATCACTATGTATTTCTTCTTGCTCTAGAACATCTTCTTCAAGATCACTAAAATCGTCTTCAAAGTCATTTTCAACTTGGTCGTCTGCATCAATCTCTCCATTCATAATCCTTTCAATTTCGTCAGAAATTTCCTTGCTTGATAATGGCCTCCTGTTAGCTGCCATTTTGCTTAGAAGAATTTGTCAACTGTTGAATAAATGAGAATAAAAAAGCAATAATTTACAAAAACACAATTTGGGTTTACCAAAACAAACCTTGCATTAATACTAATCACTCGTAAATTTAACGACGCGGTGGCTAAAAACTATATAAAAATTCGCTAATAGGACAATATGACTGCAGCACCGTAACGTTCACACTAATGTAGAAAGGTACTAAAAATAGCAATCGTCTCCCATCACCGAAAATAGCCGAACTTAAACAATGCGTAGGGTACGTTCGTAAATTTTACGACGGTTTAGTATTCTAGGGTTAAATTACATAGTTTGGGCATTTACAAAATTTTTGGTGGCACAAAATATGGCATGTTAGCATACCATACTTTTCTTCATTGCTAAATCGTTCCCTCTCCATGTTCAAAAGTAAATTAAACTGTAAGAATAATTCGGTGAAACAACGTGCAACAAGCAACAAATAGCAACGAACAAAAATAGTAAACAGCAATAACAAGCAATAAGAACAGAAACAACGACACACTAAAATGTTTCGTTAGAAGAAGTAGCACGTAAGTGACAAGTATTAACGTCAAAACTGTTGTAAAATAATAAATAGTTGTTTTGCAGTGCCTACTCAGATACATTTGAACATCTGTTGTGAGTTTATTGTAAAATACAATTGCATTTATAAAATAATAAGTACGTATTTCTTAAAACAGTATTTTAGATTGTGTTCCATCGTTTTCATTAAAACATTGTATTTGGTCCAAATAACTTACCTAGGCTACCTGCAATAGTGCATTATTATTGCTTTCGAAGAACTCACACAAAAAATATAAAAAAATTATAAATTTATTTTTTCAGCAAAAAGTAATATCGGAAACATAATGCGTGATACATCGCTGAATTTGTAATGAAAAATTCCATCAGATGCAGGATGTACTTTTTTATCTGTTCATATAAAAAAATTAAGTTGATGATGGTTTCTCAAAACCGAAACGTCAGTCTAAAAATGTAGCATCATCTCGTAGAGCTTTAATAGTGTCAATGAAGAAGTTTTATTTATTTTTCCATAACTTGTAAAATTAAGTCAGAAGAAAATAAAAACAAAAATTCAAAAACATTTTTTCTAAATATCTCAAAAAAAAACTAAGAACATACTTGAATTACGTAATTGCCATGTAAAAGGTCACTAAAGTGCGCAACTTTTTTCTTATTTAATCAAACTTTGTATCTCTTACCATTCCCGAGATCACCATGCAGTTATTTCTAGTCTTGGACACAGTATATTTCATAATACAGGACTACTTTTATACATAAATCTTAAAGTTCTTGGAAACTTTAACGCCTGAGGTTACATTCCAGTAGTTATAATGCTCTCTGCCTCTGGTTTCGTTTGTAAATTTTATAGTTGCTATTTTTTTTCATTACTAACACTGTTAGTATTATGTTTTTAAGTTTCAATTGCAATCTTTACCTTTCGCACCGTGATGAAGAAAGAAATGTTTTGTTTATATTATTATTTTGACTTTTTTTAATATATGCACAGTCAATCTTTGGTTAGGTTTATTTAAGAACACTCGCTTATTTCTTCTCCCTTAAATTGCTTCTTAACTGCCAGAAAACTAGCTCCACAATAAGTACAGTGCACTAATAACATGCACTGCATCAGAGCAAAAACGCTTAAAATTAATAGCGGAAGTAATATATTCAGGAAATTGTTCCATCATGGGCGATGCGCGGCAGCAGCTTCCATACTCTACGGGTACTGTAATTTAAATTCGTTTGGAGACTATTAAGTATTTTATAGGTTGTTTTATACTTCCGAAGAGAATTTTGGTAAATATTGAAAATAGTTTAACGAAGTCTTAGCAAAATACAAGAAAATACGTATAATAAGAAATATTTAAATAGAAAAATAAATGGTCGGTGACAAGTTTCGAACTTTTCGAAATGCTTGTTTCTGCAACCGAGATACCTAATATTTTTATTAAAAAGTATACTATGTTTATAAGAAATTTCCTACAAAATACAAACATCTTCTGGGTTGTCGCCTTATGACCATTACAATAATCGAAGTTCTGCTTTTTATACTATCAATTTCAATTAATTGTGGCTAACGTTTACAAATGAATAATAAATTTATAGTTTCGAGTATTTATTATAAACCGCTACGATATAGTTTCGCCCTACAATAGCTTCATCAGATGGATGTAATGTCTCAGAGATTATAGAGAACAGAGAGTAAACTGATGTTTTATACTGCTACGCCCAGAAACGACAAGCTTGCTAAAAACTAATAGGCAAAAGACAAAGGTAAGCAACCGGAGCAAACCCGGTTTCGGGCGACTAAAATTGCCCACCCTCCCGTTTCTGCCAACGTCTAGCAGTCCATCCGGCTCCTAAGACTGCCTCATCGTCGCAAATTCGGAAAATGATATTGAAAATTCGATTAAAAAAAAAGAAAAGGGCAAGTCGCGCACGGGCCGAGGGGCCAATCGCGCCGACCGAAACCAGTTCCACTAATTGTGGATTTAATTAGCATTAAAAGCAAATTAGCTAATTGTAATTATGAGCGGACAAAGAGAGAATGACAAAAAAAGTGGCAGATGGCATTATGAGTAACATCCCAAATGAACACTTGAACAGTGAGTTTAAAATAATTAATCGCCCTGTAAAAAAAAACGTATTCCTTTTGACTGGTTCACAAATTTAAATTAAATACTAGAATTCGCGGACTAAATCTACACTAATTACTAAATTTTAAATGAGTAAATTTTCTCAAAATTACACTCGTAAGATTTAATATGTGCAACGCATATAAATAGTTTTAATAAAAATACGTAAAAATATACTAGCATAAAATAGCATTGAACTCTTTGTGTAGCGATCCCAAAAAAAAAAGAAAAAACTAGACGGACGGAACAGGTTATTTCTTCCTCAAGAAAAACACCTGTGCGAATGTTAAGATTGACAATGAACCATGTATTTCTAGCAAAAATATTTAAGAATAAATGTGCGGCAATGGAACAAATAAAATCCCGATTTGATAATTAACGATAAGTAACGCGTATCTGTATGATCCTGCGACTCCTGGTGCGTTTCCTTCGATGGGGCGTAACACACAGGACAGTACTTGGTGATTATTGTTCGTCCCTAGGTAGGACCACCTAAATTAAGAAATTAAACAGCAAAATAAACAAAAGAACATGAAGAGAAACTCAAATACGTACCGAAACGTGACTTTCGATGGAATTGCAAAATACTAATAGTTAGTTGTCGACGTGTTCTCCTATAAATCATCCAAATTCTCTCAAAGAGATATCGCTCAGCGACTAATTGTGGTGTCTATAATTTAAAACCAGCATGGGGCCGTAATTAATTAATAAAATTTACTTATGCCGCATTTACAGACACCGGTGATCGAAGAACCGACACATATGCCCAAGATCGGCAAAAACTTACGTCTGCGAACGGAGAAATAGTATCGTACTTCCAGAAAACAAGAACCGGAGTAAGAGAAAAAGGAAAAATACTTGAAAGAAACCAAATATATTCCAGAAAAGATAATAGAAGTAGGGATGCTAAATTCGTCACAATCGAAGGCAAAAATCTTTTGTTGAGCTTCTAATTGTAGCCGGTGCAATGCGTTCATCACACTTAAATCATAAGGACTTATTTTCCAAAGATGATGTAGCTGGAGTGTTTTTCTACAAGACTATGAACTATCAAAGGTTTTTTTGCGATATATTAGACTTGATGATATCCGATCACGTGAAGAACGTCTTGCCAACGACAAGCTAGCGCCGATACGAAATTTATTTCATAGCTTTCCAAGTTTTCAATTTTTTTTTCGCAATCAGAATACGTGACTATTGATGAGCACTTATTGGCATTTATGGGACATTTTAGATTTCGGAAATACATCCCATGAAAGCCAAATCTCTATGGGATCAATCTATTCGCTCTATGTGACGCGAGAAACTTTTATACAATAAATATGGAGGTTTATTTGGGCGCGCAACCTGAGGGACCCTACAAACTAAGCAATTTTGCCGAAGAAGTAGTTGTTCGATTGTTCAAACCTATAGATAAATCCGGAAGAAGTATAACTACAGATAATTGGTATATTAGCATTCGCTTGCTAACCATTTGTTATCTGAAAAAAATTTGACAATGGTTGGAACGCTACGTAAAAATGAAAAAGAGTTTCCATTTGAATTTTTGTCCAACAAAAGCAAAGCGGTCAAAAGCACAATTCTTGGATATACGAAAACAACTGCTTTATTATCGTACACAAAAAAGTCAAAGTCTGTTTTGCTGCTATCGACGATTCATCACGATGACACAATAGACAAAGGTGGAGTGGAATCGATCGACAAATTGTGCGCCACTTACGATGTAGGTCGAAGGACTAGGAGCTGGCCGCTTGCACTTTTTTTCATCTTATAAATGCATGTGCCCTAAATGCCTATGTATGTAATTTATAACAGTAATAATCCTAATACAAAGATGCAGTGAAGAAACTTCCTCAAACTATAGGGAAAAGAGCTAATAAATCCACATCAAGTAACTCAATCAGAATGTCCACAAATTCCAAGGACAAGTTCAAGAAAGAGGTGTTACTTATGCCCTAGGTCAACAAATCGACATTCTATACAAATATGTTTACATTGCAAAAAAAAATATTTGTTCTGAGCACACTAAAAACTTGTGCAATGAATGGTAGAATATATAGTTTGTTACGGAAGCTGCAAAATAAAATATATAAAATATATTTGAATGTTTTCATATAAATTAAGGTTTCACAATTTACTACCATTATTTGCTAAAAGATTTGAAACTGAAATATAAAAATATGTACAACAGAGTTGGCGCCTAATAGGTTCCACACGGGCACTTATGTAATGTATGTACATAGACGCGAGCACTTAAAGGCTAAAACTGTCAGATTCCAACGGGTCTAATTTCTGTGTATATGTTTGCGATGTTAAGGGACGTTTTATGTGCGATTTCTTGAAATTTTTAACGATATTTTACAGTTTGCTATAAATTTCGGAATCACTGGCAATGGACATATAATCAGTGTGTACCCTAATCCAACTCGTCATTGTTTCACGATGCTATTTTCGAAGTTTTTCCATATCATATCTGAAAAAGTAACTTAAACAATGTTCTAGATCTAAAGAAATGAAAATTAAAAATGTATGCCTAAGTTATTGAAACTTAACGAAATTTACTGAACACTTACGTATATATGTAACTAACAGTTAAAATAATGGAAAAAAAAGTAACCGTACTTTATCTTACGAAATATATTCTAATAAATAAAACGAATTATAAAAATTCCTCCCGCATCTATCTACGCCCATGAAGAAAGAAATTTAAGTATCATAGTCCGTCAAAATTCTACTGGAAAAGACAGATGTGCGGTTAACCGAATGAATAGTACTGTTCAATAACTGCGTGTTGTACTTAGCGATGTTATAGACTATTTATATGGTCCACAGTAATTTCGGCCTCTCCTGTTCGATTCATTACTTATCCACACGCTTATATGGTCAAGTCGAATTTTTAGTTTGTGGGTGACGTTTTTCAACAAAGAAATCAAATTAATGTCTTTTTTATTACTTTTCAACAAATATTCATCATTGATTTAAGATCCAGAAACATGGAGTAAAAAAAAGTCATAACCCTAAATTGTCTGCATATGATCTAGGTATTCTTATTGATGCAGCATTTACATTTAATGAACGTACAGTTCGTAAAGTGTTTCCTTGTAGTTCGCCCGGCTCAAGTGTAAACCACAAATTGTACTTTAAATCTTTCTAACACACAAAAATATGCATTGTAATACTACACACGTTAGTCATTTTAAGAGATTAAATTTGGCCATGCGACTGCAAATAAATAGTTTATGAACTGTATATACAAGTATAGGTGTAGGTTTCCGCTGTCGTTCTCTAGATGTAGATCTCGGATTCCGGGTTGGAACGGCGTCGAGTTAGGCGTAATTGCCAACGTTTCGTCCACTGTTTTAAGGGACATCTTCAGGGCTGTACGTAGATGTTCGTCGTTTCGCAGTAGCTTGAAGAATACTATGACAGAGACCGGCACAACTTATATGGGGGGACCGGGTCAGATGGTGGCCTGCTATTGGCTGGGGACAATAAGCCAATGGCATGCGTCGTATGGGCGTGGTAATTCTTAGTATAGTTCAGTAGAGTTTGTCACGTCGGATGTAACGTATAGCCATCGTCTCTATTGAGATTGCGAGGATGTTTGTAAATTTCAATAGATTCACGGATTTTCCTAGGGAAATAATGCGATTCACGGGACAGAAGCTTCACATCTTTGAATAGAATTTGATGACCGGAGTTGAGTTTGTGTTCTGCCAGCGCTGAACCGGCTATATGTAACAGTCTAGTACAACGTTCATGTTCGGACACACGCACAATGACTGGCGGCTTAGTTTCGCCAATGTACACACTGCCACACGAATACGGAATACGATACACTCCTCGTGCTTGGAGCGGAGATATTTTGTCTTTAACCGATGGTAAGAGGTCCGAAACTTTGTAATGGGTTCTGAAGACAGTTTTGATTTTACTTCTATGTAGAACCTTTCCTATATGATCGGTGATACCTTGAATATACGGTAAGAAGGCGGTGCTGATGTTAGGATCCGGTTCCCTCCGAGGCTTGGGGCTACGATGTCTCACTATGGTACGGTGTATGTCGTGGACGTTATAATTATTCTGGAGTAGGGTGTTAGAAACATGCTTAAGTTCGGAGGGTAGTGCTCTAGGTTCTGAAATAGAAAACGCACGATGTACAAAAGTATTAATGACCGCTTGTTTGTGTGCCGGGTGATGATGGGAAAACCCGTTCAGATATCGGTCCGTATGAGTCGGTTTCCTGTAAACCATGTGGCCCAGTTTGCCATTGATATTGCGGGTCACTAAGACGTCTAAAAACGGGAGACTTCCATCTGATTCCACCTTCATGGTAAAGCGAATGTCACGTGCTGGGAGTTTAGAAAAAGTAAGAATTTATCTAAATACTGACGCCCATGCGGCCGGATGACGAACGTATCGCCTACATATCTAAAGCAACATTTTGGTTTTAAATGAAAGGAGCCTAAGACTTGTTGTTCGAACGCTTCCATAAAAATGTTAGCAACAACCGGTGATAAGGGGGAACTCATAGCGGCTCCCGACACTTGTTCATAGAACTTGTTTCGAAATTGGAAGTACGTGGAAGTAAGGCACACATTTACGAGTTCGGATATGTCATTGGGTTTACCGTGGGCGGCTATAATGTCGGAGATGACTGACTCTGTGTCCGGGATCGGGACCTTCGTGAAAAGATATTCAACGTCAAAAATAACTAGTAAATCACTAGTGCCTAAGGAAAAATCCTGTAAGCGAGTTACAAAATGTTGAGAATTTTTAATCGCAGAGTTACTATCATCTGTGTATTGTTTGAGCGTGTTAGATAAATATTTGGCTAATTTGTAGGTGGGGCTGTCGATAGCACTGACAATGGGGCGAAGGGGCACATTGAGTTTGTGAATTTTGGGTAATCCATATAATCTCGGCGGCTTGGAGTGTCTTGGGATGAGAGATTTTTGTATGTCTTCGGGGATAGATGATCGTTTAATGAGATATGTTACAGAACGTTCTATCCGGGCCGTAGGGTCCCGCTTCAAGAGGCGATAAGAATCGTCTTGGAGTAGGATGTCTATTTTCTCCTGATAGACATTGTTGTCGAGTAAAACTGTTGCGTTCCCTTTGTCCGCATTTAATATTACAATGTTGGGGTTCGTTCTGAGGTCTAGGAGGTTTGGCATGTCGAAGAATAGCTGAAGTTTGGTGTCCGATAGGGTCTGCAATGATATCTGGGAGTTTTATGAGGGAATTTTCTATACCGGATATAATCTCTTCGGTAGGTATGTGTTTCGGCGTCAAAGCAAAATTTGAACCTTTTGAAAGAATAGATTGTTCGTCGGGGTTAGAAAGTGCTGTGACAAATTGAAGACGGTCTGGCATAGGGGAGAGACTGATTTATTGACTTGTTTGGATTGAAGTACGTTAAATTTCCGAATGTGAATGGCCATCGAGAAGGTATGTGATTTTTCGACTTGAAGAAAGGTTATTCGATCGATCAGAGAAAAATCATCGTTGGTGAGACGTTGCGCTAGCTCAATTTGCGTAGTGAGAATCTTAACAGAAAGAGAATTCAAATCGCGCCTAGTGTGCTTTACCCTCTCACGAAGTAATGAGGCGCTAGCACGGCGACAGATTTGTTGGACTGAACGGGATTTGATGTTTACGAAAGTAAGTATGACATTGCCGTCTCGGCAACGGAGTAAAAATGTTAATGAAACGTTGGCAAATACGCCTAGCCTAACTCGACGCCGTTCCAACCCGGAAAGCGAGATCTACATGTATATACAGAGTGCGGCAGGGAAACTTGCTGATTTGAAAAGTCAATAAAAGAAAAAGTACTTCATATATCGATTTAATTCTTTTTGTATCGTATAGTACACATTCTGAATTTTTGTTTTAAGTAGTTTTAAAAATGACATAGGGCAAATGGCGGCTCTCATTAGTGATACACTGATCTACCCTTGATTTGAAGTTGCGCTTCTCTCTTTCGAGCATATCGATTGGAATGTTGGCGATGGCTTGGCGGATGTTGTCCTTCAGGTGTTGCAGGGTCCGGGTTTTGTCGTTGTAAACGATGGATTTAAGATATCCCCATAAAAAAAATCGCTGGGTGCCAAATCGGGGGAGCGCGGCGGCCACGGTACGTCACCCCTCAAGGATATAAGGCGCTCGTGGAAGTGTTCCCTCAAAAGCTCCATCGAAGTTCTCGCTGTGTGCGCCGTGGTCCCGTCCTGCTGGAACCATACGTCCCCAAGTTCCATTTCTTCAAGTTGTGGAAGAAAAAATGTTTCAATCATTTCTCTGTAGCGAAGTGCATTCGCAGTAACAGCGCGTTCATCTTCCTCGAAAAAATGAGGCCCAATTATTGCAACTCTCGACAATGCACACCACACAGTAACACGTTCACAATGAAGTGGCATTTCATGAAGTTCGCGGGGATTGACATCACTCCAATACCGCATGTTTTGTTTGTTAACACAGCCGGAAAGGTGAAAATGGGCCTCATCACTAAAAAACACGAGAGCGTCGTCTGGCAAGTTACTCAGCGCTTCACATGCAGTTTGGCGAGAAGCTAAATCGCGTTCACTCAACTGTTTGAACACAGAAAGTTTGTAGGGATGAAACTGGAGTTCGTTGGGAAGAATTCGTCTCCCTGTGCGATCAGAGATCCCCAGAGCAGCAGCGTGTTTACGCGCCGAACGCCGGTGAGAGGACAAAAACGACTCCCTCACTCTTTCGACGTTTTCTGGAGTTCTGGATATCCGTTGACCTCCTGGGCCTTTTTTTGCAACACTCCCACTTTTCCTGAATGTGTCCACCCACGAAACAATCGATTGCCAGCCAGGAACGGGACCCGCGAGATGAATATTGAATTGAGTTCGGAAGGCACGTTGGGTGGCGACTACCGAATGACCGTTGGAAAAGTAGGCCTCGACGGCGAACGCACGCTGTTCCTTAGTCCAACGCATGACGACAACCGGCTTGTGGGGTAACAAAACTTCAGAACCCCCTCTTTCTAATGAGATCCCCCCACCCCTTTCTGGCCACACCTCGCTCATTGGCGTCCAATTCAAATCAGCAAGTTTCCCTGCCGCACCCGTACAAGCCTTAGGACTTGTATAGAAAAAATTAAAGAAAATCTAAAAACACAACACAGAAATTATGCATACATATCGGATATTATTTAGAACGGAATAGTGCAGATTAATATGACGTCCAAATATATTCTTTGGAATAATCCATTCGAGGAAGAATTTCGAAGTTACTAGCTTTGCTGTCCCGCGAGGAAAGGCACGCCAACATAAAACGTTTTATTGTTCTTTTAACAGAAGAGTATCCAACCAAGGCCTTTTAACTGTAACGTGCACTAGTTAGTGATAATTGTGATCTATTTCCTGATTTCCTAAAAAGTGATATAAAATTGATAACGAAATATGTGAATTTACATTTTCTTTCTCCGGGTTATGTAAAACTAACATATTACTTAATTTAAGGTGTTTTGTGTAATATTTTTCCTATAGCAAAATTAAGTAGTACACTGAGAGTATATCTTTTTCTGAAACATGAAAACATACACATACGTTTGTTCCTTGCGTAACTTAGTAATTAAATACAGATAAATATTTAAAAATAAATTTTAAAACAGTCAGTATAGCTTGTTCTTAATTTATTTATATAACGAACGGTGCATTCGTCATTAGTTTCTTTGTGGTCCAAATAATAAATCCGCAGTGTATTTTAGTGTATTCGGATATGCTAACAAGGACGAGTATTAGCGCTATGGAAACGGTTACATAAATCCTAAATAGGTTGATGTTGCCTTAGCTATAGGTACTAGTTAATTGCCCTTAACAACAGGCTATGCTTTTCCATCATTTAACCTATTCATCCAAAATAAATACAAAATATAAATCATGGTACATATATAATACAAACAATAATAAATTTACACCTTAATGTTTTATATAAAACATTGATCTAAAAGAGGTAAAAGTTACTAGGTTCTTTAATAAATTTAAACAAAATGTACATTACTTGTATAACAAATATTATATTGTTTAATGTTCTACTGATGAGAGATCTAGATAAATATTATCCCTTCTCTAAATAAACACTCTAAAAACATTCGTTGGACATTCTTAATCAACGAACGGTAAGTTTTCTAGAAATGTTACCATACAATTCTATGAACTGTCTTTCTTTGGAGACTGTGGTTAAGTAAAAAGGTAAGTAAGTTAAAAAAGGTATATAACCCCTTACCACAATTATTAATCGTATCCTAAATACGTATTTCGACAACTAAGTTGTCATCATCAGTAGGTAAAACCACTAATCAAGGTGTCGCACATGTGGCATAGTAAAGCTAACACAATTGATTACGGAACAACTTTACGCGGCGTCCACGTACACAATAACTTAAAAATACAAATATATCGACTGAAAATTACGACAAAATTACCTCTCTTAGGGAAACGGCACCTACATGAGTTTATACTCTTTTTGAACCGTCTACAACCTTTTAACCTCCTTTTCTAAGAATGAAAAGAGAAAACGTAGGCGATCGGTCCCTTATCTCCGTTCATCGAGTTCTGTTCGTTTTTAGCGATATGAATGGTATACGTCAAGATCGCGGAGATTATTGATGGCTTTGACAAGTTTTAACCCTTTAATCGACATTTAATCGACATTATTATGTAGTGTATTTAAAGCATGGTTAGCAACGTTAAATTTTTCTGGTCTATTGTATTTAATATGTGATATGTGTACTTTAAGCCGGGTTATTATTGATCGTTTTGTTTGGCCTATATATTTCAAATTGCGATGATTGTAATTGTAAGGTGGCGATCTTCATGAAGGGCATCCATGCACGTCTATTGTTGCGAAAAATATCGATGCTGTGCGTGAAATGACTTTATCGGATCGACATGTGACATACAGTGAGATACAGACGTCTTTAGGCATTGCGGCGAAACAAATATATACGATTTTGAACGAGTGAGGAAGCTTTCCAGTAGTTGGAAGCCTCAAAATTAAAAAGACGAGCAAAAACAGGCACGTGCCAAGTGGTGTAAGGAAATGTTATAAAAATTTGATTGTGGTCGTTCAAATTCTGTATATAACATTGTAACAGGTGACGAATCCTGGATATATTCATATGAGCCTCAGACTAAACAGCAATCGACTGTATGGGTGTTTCAAAATGAACCTGAACCAACAAAAGTGGTGCGGTCACAAAGCGTTTCGGAAAGAATGATTGTTTGTTGCTTCGAAAAAACGGGTCATGTTGCAACTGTTGCATTAGTGGATCTAGGAACAGTTAATGCTGACTAGTATACGTCAATTTGTTTGCCGGAAGTTATCGATGAAACAACATTAACCGACTAATCATTGTTCATCATGACAATGCCAGCGCTCACACAGCCCGACAAACTTTCGAGTTTTTGACCAATAGCAACATAGAATTAATGACTCATTGCCCATATTCGCCAGATTTAGCGCCCAATGACTTCTTATTCTGAAACATCAAAAATAAAATGCGTGGAAAGCGGTTTTCATCGCCTGTAAAGGCTGTTGAAGAATTTAAATGACTGGTTTTGGTGATACCTCGCTCAGAATTGGAAAAGTGTTTTGAAGATTGGTTTCCTAGGATTCTAAAGTGTATACATCTTAGAGGGGGGTATTTTGAGAAACAGTAAAGCGATTTACATTGTTTTATTTCACAATTTTTCTCGAATTTTAGCAGTGGCCCTCGTAATTTCGATAATATTCAACCGAAAGCGGTTGAATGTTATCTTTTTCTGAATTGATTTGGCTTTTACTTGATGAAGATCCATATTTTAAAATATAAATAAAACTACGGTTCAAATTTTCACTTTTTAATATTTAATCGTAACACGACAATCGTTTCGCCAGCACAGTGGCTTCCTCAGGTACTTACAGCTAAAGAGTACATTAATTTGTTGATTTCTATACTTTCCAGTAAATTTAATTTACTGCCTTTATTTTCTAAATGCAGAATTTCAAAATCTTTATTGAAAGTGTGGTTTTCTTCTAATAGATGATTCGCTAAAGTGGAATCTTGTTTTTTGTTTCTAAACGAAGAACATATATCTTACCGTATCCACACATTAACTTAAAGACATCAAACTTCTTATTTTTATCAGTTTTTAATATGTTTGGATAAATTACACAGGCCTGCATTTTTCAACTCTTTGAATGTTGATTTAAAAATTTTAACTGTTTTCGAGTAATTTGATAGCGCTGATTTCAAATCTGCTTTTATTTTTTTTGTATCACGTAAGGTTATTTTTCAAACAAGTAAAATCAAAAAAAATAGAAAAAACACGATTTATTTCATTTCTAAGCTAGTTTTAAATTATATTAAAAAAAATACAAAAATATACAAATAGAAACTATTAGAAATAGTTATTTATTCTTTATGCTTCTTAAAAAAATGTTTTCGTTTTTCAGATAAGCTTCGTTTGGTTGTTTTTCTGTCATATTCAGCTAAAGGAAGATCTGAAGGTAGTTTCTAGGGCAAGCAAATTTTTTTGTTTCAACCTAGACCCCAGTACTCCAGAAAGATCTTTTGAAAGTCCCAAATCTCTTACTAAATCATTCAGTTCGGCTTGTGAAAATAGCTGAGGTTGGTTTTGACCTGAGGTTGATGGTTCAAAATCACTATCCATCTGTACGGAGCCGGAAGTTGAAGAGGTTTCAATATCTTCTTGTAGTACTTTGGGGGGTATAGGTATAGGTACATGATCACTGTGGGGAACTGGTCTGATAGCTGATTTAATATTGTTTGGGTACAAAATATGTTTCAAAGTTTTTCTATTATGCCCCTTAATATCACAAAGACAAAAGTAGCAATCTTCATGATGCTTTTGCGGTTCTCTCCAAACCATCGGTATTCCAAAAGGAAGGTTTTTTCTATTCCCTTTGGTCCAATGTCTTAAACCTTCTTCACATACCTTACAAACAACGGCGGTGCCCAATCTTTATCTTGATCTCCTAATTTGATTTTGAAATAAGCATAATATGCATTTTTCACAAATTCACCAATTGGTCTCTTAAATTTTTCAAGACGAAATATCCACAAATATAACAGAAATCATCTGGTTTGTTTTTGCAACACCGGCTAGACATATTTTTAAGCAATGTTTATTTATCAAATACCACGCACAACATTAAAGACAAATTAATTTTACTTGTTTACTGATCGACACTCAGAGCTATAATGAAGTAAATGACATTAAAACATACATTTTGTTTGGAGTGATAAACTTGAAATCCTTCTTCACAGTACTAATAAAGTGAAAGCATAATAAATAGGATTTAGCAGGTAAAAATTCCTGGAAATCTTGTCCAAAATTAATACATGTAATAAAAGATTTACATCAGGCAAAGAGAGCCTATTTAACAAATTTCTTTAAAACCACAACAGAAAATCATTTTTGGGTTAATACCTAGAATTTGAAGTAGTACATTCATTTTAAAATGTATTAAAACGCCTATTATAAGTTTTTTTTATATTTTTTTCTTTTTCTTTTGTGAAAAAAAAATCTGTGTGTGGTAGAGACCAACTGTATTTTAATTAGTTATTGCCACGAGATAAAAACTGAGCTTAACAAACAAAAATCACGTCATCACAAATTTTATGCAGGCCTGTGTTATTATTAGTTTTGAAAACCGTGTTCGTATTAAGTTTGTTACAATATGTAACTTGAAATATGCTTATTAGGTATCCCTGTGTACGTTTGTAATCTAATTTTGAATTTTACTTATCCTTTATTGCAGGATATACCATAGAGATTGCTTTTTTAAAAAGTTTTTATGTTAGCATATTTTCAATTACAGTATCTGTGTAGTATCTGTAAATTGAATTCTTTTTCATAATTTTCTTTGGATAATGGCTAATTAACTACTATTATTATCTTTTTCTTCAAACCACTACATTAATCAATTGAATAGGAATATTGTTTTTTGGGACATTTGCAGATTTCTTCGCAATTTTTGTATAGCGTCGTCGACAGTCGTCGAAATACTTTAATTCGTATCCGCCTCAAAAGCAGTGTCTATTATAATTTTTATAGCTTCGTGCAGAATGCCTATTTAATATTGCTTTATTTCTTCTCCATGTAGCAAGATAATATTCAGTGGTGTTTAGTGGCAAACTGATCTGGTGAGTAACATAATATTGCTGATATTTATATGCCTATTTAATATTGCTTTATTTCTTCTCCATGTAGCAAGATAATATTCAGTGGTGTTTAGTGGCAAACTGATATGGTGAGTAACATAATATTGCTGATATTTATATGGGTCAACAATTTATAAACAAACACAATACTTTAGTACATACTACTTCGATTTCATTATATTATTTGCGTATTAAATTACATGACAAATCTGTTGTTAGTCATTGTGCCTATTATAATGAATGAATCGTTTTATCAGGCGCTTCAATATAATACTTAAATAAGAAAGTAATAACATCGAAAGCATATAACGATAAGGCGTTCTTCTTTTATTCACACTCTGAATATCTCTATTTTTATATTGGTACATGGGAGAAGATTCCTTCTGATATTCACTAAAGGTTGTTTTACTGCCCAGCGTTGTTTAGAAATTTTTTTAACTTTATATTCTTTCTTATTTTCAAAGGCTGGAAGATCCGATTTGTTAACAACACAACGTCTTTACTTTGGTCTTTGAACACGCGTTTTTACTTTGAACTCCTTTAATGAGGCTCATATAAAGTTTTTGTCCTGGTTGGTCTTCCACCAATACCAGAGTCTCTCTAAGATGAGATTTTGGCCAGTTATTAACCCATTCAGGACGAGCGCCGTACTTGTACGGCATTCGATACTCCACCCTGCCGGCCGAGCGCAGTACTGTTGCATTTTGAGCTGCACGAGTTTCTCGGCCTGTTCACGTTCATGTACGGCATTCCTAACGTTATTGTCGGCCGAGAGCCGTACATTTCTTCATGCGTCTGTTTATTTTTTTTATGGCTAACAAGTAAATGAAATACTTTATTGACAAAATAAATACGCGTTTATTAGTAGAAGTACATTTATTTCGAATAAAGAGTAGTGTACTCACTACAAATCTAAATCGTAAAACAGAAAACTTAAAAAAATCAAAGAACCTAATTCTGTTCTATAGAAAGAAAAACTATACCTTCTTGTACCACTTTAGTGTTTTTCTGGCGCATTCTACGAAGCTTACTTGCATATCCACTTTATCGATTACACCCATTTTGCTGTTGTATTGTATGATCCACGCAGGTTTCATAACTTTGTCACCAGTTTTGAAGTCGGTTTTGCCAGTTTCTGTCATATTTGCGTTGTCCACAGATGTTAGCATATGAACTACACGTTTGTCGTACCACTTCAAAGCCAATATTTTGTCAGTATGAGCTATTTTACAGTCTCCTTTTCCTACTGGTCCAAAATCAGGCTTACCCCTTCTGTTTGACCTAACAGTTCCACAAGCTCCAGTATTATTGTCGTGAAGGTAGTGAAACAACGCAGGACTTGTGTACCAATTATCGACATAGAGGGTATGTCCATTATTCATATATGGTTCCATAAGGGTAAGAACTATATTTTCGGAAATTCCGAATTCTTCATTTCGTTGAATATTTGTAGAGGCGCCGGTGTAAATTATAAGATCTAATATATAGCCTGCTTCTGCGTCGCATATCTCAAAGAGCTTAACTCCAAACCTATGGCGTTTGGAAGGTATATACTGTTTGAAAGCTAAACGACCTTTGCAAAGAATGAGGCTTTCGTCAATTGCTAAATCTTCGAATGGATACAGAGATCTACCAAAACTTTCCTTGATTGAAGAGAGAATAGGCCTTATTTTTCTTAGAGCATCATTTTCGTCTAGGTTTGCATTATCGATAAAATGTAGAGCATACGGAATTTGCAGGAACCTATCTCGTGAGCAGACTTTTGCAAAAAATGGAGTTTCAATAACTGGGTTTGCTGACCAATAATCCTTTAGAGCTGGTTTCTCTATAAATCCCATCAAAATACATAATGCCGTGAATGTATACATCTCTGCAATATTCACGTTTACCCACTTAGAAAAAGATGGCATGTTTTTGTTTTTCATTGTTTCTGCGTATCTGTTTGTTTCTTCAGTAATAACAGCAACTAACCCTTCATTCAGAAAATGTCTGAAATATGTCAGTTCTGGGGAATCTACTTGAACTTTTAGATTGTCTGTTATACCAGAACTACTACGATCGAAACCGAAATCTTTCGGCGTGAAGTTGTTATCAAACTTCCAAGGTATACCGCCGGGCAATGATTTACTATTATTCTCATTCTCTTTGAAGGTCCTGGCTGATCCACATCGTCTTCAATATGCTGTACTTCGGTAACACTAATACTCTGTTCTTCAGAACTACTCGTACTTTGTTCGCCTAAAACCAGAATTTCATCTTCGCCACTAGAATAATCTACATCTTCGCTTTCATTTAACACGTAATCACTGTCACTTTCGTACAGTAATTTTTCGAGTTCTTCATCCATTAAATATTTCTTCGCCATTTCACAGACCTAAAATCACTGTTGTACTGAAATATAAACAGCTGATAGCTGTAACTAACGCGCAAGACAAGTAACCTTAAGCGACTAGTTAGTACATTCGGCGGCCGCTTCCCGAGCTCGGCCGGCAGACTGGCGCCATCTCCCGGAGCTCGTCCGGAATGGGTTAATACACGACTCGCCCATAAGTGTATATGTAATACAGTATTATTAAAGAAACGGAAACCGTTTGCTTTTTTCTTACTATCTTTTATCATTTGTTAATTGTTAACGTAAAACCAATAATTAATGATTAGCAAAGTATAATATTTAAATATTTGTATTAAGTGTTGCAATTTATAGGTCACACTCTATATCAATGGAATAAAAATGTAAGAAACATGTTTCGTTTCTGTTGCGTCCATCTATGATATTCTGATCTAATTATCTACCAGTTCAATGACACCTTTCCGTATTTTTAAACTACAATGGTTTAAATTTGCCTACAATTTTGAGCATCACAAGTTGGATGTTTTGAGAAGATTAATGAGATATCTGATGTTTCTTAGCTACTGTAATGATAAATAAATGTAGATTTAGTTGACTTTCCTTTTTCGAAATCTTAGGGCAAAAATTGCTGTTACTACATCAGAATGTTACTTGTTACTTTATGGAGTATTCAAGCAACCATAAGGATTGATGCCGAGGCAATTAACACACTGATATACATTTGAGGGTACGTTAGCTTTGTTCAATTCAGATTTCTGGTAATTTGACTCTAGTTAAAAAACGATCCTGGGAGAAAATGCAGATCGCCAGATCAGCACAATCTACCTATACACTAGATCGCGTTGCCAATATATCGCTTCATCTAATGTATAACGTCATTATAGATGAGTGAACTTGGGTATCCTGCAATGCTGCTCCCCCCCTCCCAAAAGTAACTTGGCAATTTATATCTTTGAAAATGGGTCAGATCTAACACAAGTTGTTAGAAAAAAAGGCTAAACAAATAATAGCGATATTTTTCTTGATTTAATGGATTTGTTTCTACTGTAACACAGGTGAACCGTTAGACTATTAACGCAAAATTATTGACTACAGTTTGTTCGCCTCGTCCAAGAATGAGTTTCATCTTGAACATCTTCTATTAGGATACATATCGCTGGTCGAACGATTGAGTGTTTGAATAATTTTAATAATAATTTTTGTCTTCAAACATCATAAAAGTGATTATTTGTCATAACTGACAAGATAAAAATACCACTTTATCAAATTAAGCAGATAAAATAGAAATTTTTTGTACTTTATAGACATAATTATATAAAATACAAAAATCAATGACACTTTTAGAATTTTTCCAATTTAATTTTGTTTTTGTTTACATCGTACCCACAGACAAATTGTATTATGTATTACGAATGATCATGAATTACACTTTACAATATAAATCACAAAATTTTGTTGTATATACTTGCGTTTGAAGATAAAATAGTATATGGTATTCGGCGTAAAAGTGTCTTTATGTGCCTCAGCTGGACTTATTTGCTTCACTATGTTCGGCATAAGGCAATAAGGACTAATGACAAAAATAAGTAAATTAATACAATACTGGTTATATTATTTAAACTAAGTTAACTCAATTATATTTATTAATAAAACCATGTGCATATATAAACTAAGAAAGTGAGAGAGAAATAGCGACATAAAAGTAATTTCTAAGGCCAACAGAAACGAAAACAGAACCAAAAATAAACTAAAAAATATAAATAAATAAATGGAAATTTCTAGATTAATAACTTCGAACTAACGGTAAGTATTTCATAAAGAGGAGTAAAATTGATGTCGCCAGTGTGAAGATATTCAATTAAATTTACGTGATGGAGAATTTAAAGAGGAATTCAGGCGCGCGGATAGAATGTAGAATGTGAGACATTGTCTAGCAGAAGGTTGAGGAACAAAAAACGGGTGCTGAGATAAACTAGGAGAATCAACTTTGAAATGTACTCAATTATAAACAAATCCTATGAGATGTAGCTGTCGTCTAATTTCAAATGATTCGATTTTAAATTTCAGAGGGAATAATTAATAGTTCCAGCTTCTATGAGGATAAATACCCAACTCTCTGAAATACTGATATTTTAAAATTTTCTTTGTGTTTTTTCCAGAGACAATTTCTGGACAACATAATATGCATTCCATATCAAAGTACCAAAGTACTCCAACTTAGGTTTTACATAAATTCAGATAGTAATTTAATAGTGAAAACTTGAAACTACAAAGACTGTCTTTAAATTAAATTAAATGAGTCGCCTAGTTCCAAAACTCGCTAAATCAAATTTTCAAATAAATCGAACTAATAATTAATATATCTCATTGCTAGAAGCCTAAATAATATTTTAGATTATAAAATATGTTTCAAAACTTGCTTAATCCTGCTTTAAACCACTGAAGATTTCTAAGGTTGGATTCAAAATCCCCTAAATCCATGGGTGAGTCTCTAAATCCATACAATAACAAAACCCACTAAATCTATATAGATATTTGCGTGTATACCATATATCTAATGATCAAAATTCACTAAATACAACTAATGCTTTGGCCCGTTTTTAGCAACAGTTATTAGAAACGAACCAATGCATAAACACATGAATAAAGATATAGGTTAGGTTAAATAGTAACTATCTAACCTAACCTATAATTTTAGTAGTAGTATTTAGTCTGTGCATGTCAGTGTCACTGCGAATCATATTCAGTTGTTGAAGTTATATCTAAGTGTGCCAGGAAAAAGAAAATACAGTAAGACAAAGAAAGTTGAAAAATGAACCAAATACGTTTAAAATAACGGAATATGTTATACAGTAGCTATAGCGTCGTAATTTTATTTTATTAGGTTCCACCAAATACTGCTGCCAGAGTGCCTTGTTTGTAAACGCCAAAAAAAGGCTTACCAGTGTGGCAGTATGGATGATATTAACCTGTTCCACCAAGCTTTTTATAAACATTCAAGTAAAGTTGCACAAGTGAAAATGTGACTCATCGCTCATGATAATTTTTGTGTGGAAATCATTAATTTCATTATTTAAGTTTATAAGCATGTTGCTCATTCTAGGCGTTTTTCATGATCTTTATTGAGTAGCGACTGGGTTATTTGAATTTTATATGGATATAAATGAAGTTCATCTTTCAAAATTCGACGAATAGAACGGTCACTAATATGGAATTACTGAGCACGGCGCCGTGAGGATGTTTGTGGCCTTTGACGCACATCGTCCCGTACACGAGCAATATTTTCTTATAATCTACATGTGCGCGGTAGACCAATATGGTACGCATCTCCACTGAACCAGAAATGGAAAATTTTGATATAATACATATTGCGAATGGTGTTTGAATTTGGAGCAGGACGATTACGATATTTTGTTCTAAATTTTCTTTGCACACACACAACACTTGAATTACTTTCGAAATACCACTGAACTAGTTCTATTCGCTCTTGGTTTGTGTAACGCTGCATAATGAATACCTTAAGTCTTACAAGTATAACTGTCACAATACGACTGACGTTTTGTGCAGCGTTCGATGATTGTTACGATTTAAAGTCGCTTAGTTATTTTTGCCGCACCCTTTATTTTTGTAAATCACCTTGTCAAAATGGATGTATTGACATAAGACGTCCAATGCAATTTTATAACACGAAAAATTAATTATAGAAACCATACAAGCGGGAAATCTGGACCAGTAAAATCTAAAACAATAAGAATATCAGTAACAAGAAATAAACAAACATTGTAAAATACAGATAAAGCAATTAATGAAGTAATATTAAAATGTACATCAGAAACGCATCTTCAATGAACACATGAACAAACTCAAAGGAAGAAAGAGAAATAAAATACTACTGGAAAACGAAGATCCTATGTAGACATGGATTCTGCGTTAAGACTCGCAAGATTGAACGCGAAGGTGGAACTATTCCCGGAAGGGCGAGACTGAAGGTTTACTATTCCAGAATAAAATTTGCAAATATTAAAATAATAACAAAAAAATATATATATAAATAGGGAGACAACGCATAGAGATGGAAAAATTAAGAGTGCCCACAATTGATAGGAACACACTGGAATGAAAATATTAAATAATTATGAAAATTAGAGAAAACAGAAATAAATAAGATGAAGGGAGGGAAGAAGATCGAAGAAAATTCAAACGCAAGGGGATAAATAGCACCTGCGCTGAAAGAATAAGACATTTACTGATATATTTTCGAATTCATCAATATAACTTTGACGTTCACTAAGATTAACTGCCCTACTGCCATTTCAAAATTTTTATTTTAGATACAGTCAATAATTTCCAAAACTTTAAGCCCGTTGGCATTCTATTTAAGTTAAGAATAAATTGTGATATCTGACGTGGGCAGCGTCGCCATGTGATATCTGATCATCTAACTAAAGGCAGGATCGCCATGTGATGTCAGACATGGGCAGGATCGCCATGTGATGTGACCTGGTCCCGGAGGGCACATCGCTGCGTTGGTACGCAGATTCGCCGATATAATAAATAATAGACGGTCAGCGTTTGGATAACAATATATAATTAAATAACACCATTATAAAGAATCAACAATTAACAATATAACATAGTAATAAATAGACACTAGTCTTAAGGAGGTTTCTATAATACACTCTCTCGGACTCTGTGTGTGTGTCTATGTCTCGAGATCTAAAGGGTTCACATTTTATATTTGAGCGTGTCCTCCTTTAGCCTAGTGGCCTCGTTCCAAGAGCAACAAAGTGGTGAAAGATTATAACACATACCGAGGTCGTATTTGGACGCAACGAGGTCGTGCTTGTATTCAATAGAAACAAGACCCGTACCTTGAAGAGGATATGTAGTTCAATACATGACCCGGTTTAGTTACTGCATCTTCCACCCGGCGAGAAAGAAAATAAATGGCTCTAAGCCGTTTAACTTTTCTTTTGTTAAATATATAAACATATCTACTTATATTTCCTTATATACTATGTGCAGATATAATGTACATTAGTGAGATATATTTATCTATTATCTAATTATTCAACATCTTTCTGAAATTATTCATTATATATTACAAAGGTTTTATATAATAAAGTTCTGTACAATATCGTATCGATAGAAGTTACATTAAAGAATTAAAATTAAAACGATTTGAAATTTATTACAATTGTAAATTAAAATTATTACAAATAGTACGTGATCAACTGTAGTAAATTTTAAATTGTAAATGGTAGATAAAAAAATGGGCCGTTGTACACTGTCTCAAGTTTATTCTCTGTTTGTTTGCTTAAATTTTATCTCCATAACATGTAGTAGTAATTTAGAATAGTTGACTTATTTCCTTAATTTTTCGCATTCGATTCTTTGTCTTCAATCCTTCATGTTTGCTTGACTGTTTGTCTTCGATTCTTTGTGCTTGCTTGTTTGTCTTCAATTTTTTGCGCTCCCTGTTATCATATTTATTTTAAAATAATTCAACTCCCTCTCTCTTTCTCTTGCTCTATGGCAAAATTATTTTAGGAAATCACTGATTCGTGGATTATCCTGGACAACACATATTTAGTGTATGTCACATTCTGCTAAGCAATTCTTACTGTAGTCACAGTAAGGGGGCACGTACTGCGGTAATTTCCCTTATTCTGAATGCCCTTTTCTTCAATGCAGAAATTCTAGAGACCAGTTAACAATACACATTTTTGTTAAAACTGTATTCACTTTTATAAAAATTGTGAGAGCGTTTTCGTCGTATAGGACCATTTCCTTGAAGTGCATGCTTGCTTCATTACGACTCTGGAGTGAATTGAAGTTTTGCCTTTTTCGTCACTTGAAATTCTTTTGATTCGACTGGTTTCCTTTTCAACAGTTCCATAACCCTAAGATGATCAGTCCTGGAGTTGGCGGAAACTGTAGCTGTTGTCGGTTTCGTAATGGTACGATCGATAGGTCTCTGCCGTCGATTGCGCCTTGACGTGATAAGGATGTTACCGGTCGTTCCGTTACTAACCTTTACATCATTGGAATCAACTTCTATTAGTGATAAGACGTTTGCAACAAAATTTTTGGAATTCCTTGTATATAATAATTAAATCATGCTCCTCGTATATTAATCTGAATTCTCTTTAGTTTGCGAAACTTTATGAATGCGTTAGACATACTTTTGTTTAATATCACGGAGTGTAATCGTTTAGAAATAAATGATGTCGTACATTTTAGACGAACTTGGCCTTGTCAATATCTAAACTAATTTTGTAAGCGTTTCCGTATCGATGTTTATTGATTCGGCTAGTTTAAATACACATGTTATTGTTTATACAGTTGCTTGGATAAACAATTTGAAATACTACACTTGTTGTGTGGAGCCTATTTAAAAAATAAAGCGTATGCATTTTATTGTATATATGCATTGAACGTAAGTGAATTTATGAAAAATATAACATGTTTTTTCCGTTTCAGGTAGGCGGCTTTTCTTAAAAAAAAAATCTGTAGAAACTTCTACATTCTCGTGTACGATGGATAACAAACTTGCGACAGGTTTTTGAATTGAACTTTACGGCCATAATGTAATGTTTACAATTACATACATTATATTAATTTTAAGTAAACTTGACCTTAAAAAAAAAGTAACGGTGCTACGCTGTTTACATACTACATTTTGTTGGCGTAAGCAGAAATTGTTACACATATTATGCATATGCATCAAACTGATATTATTCTTTACAATATAAAGAAACATTTTAATTATTGAAATAAACACAGTTTATGTATAAAGGCATCTATGCATTGTTCAATCACTTTTACGCACTGTAATTGTCTTTACTTAGATTAAAAAAAATACTTCGTCTTCTCTTGAAGTGGTAGAGAGTGGCTGGGGCTGACCTGTGAGCGGCTTCCGCTTGCTCCAGGCTGAGGATGACTTTTTCCGTCGCCTAGTTTCCATTTTGTTTAGTGGCTTACCATATTTTCGGGCTCGTTCCACTTACCACTTAGTTTATACACAGTATTAAGTGGCTGGCAGGATCGCCATGTGATATCGGACGTGGGCAGCGTAGCCATGTGATATCTGATCATCTAACTAAAGGCAGCATCGCCATGTGATGTCAGACATGGGCAGGATCGTCATGTGATGTGACCTGGTCCCGGAGGGCACATCGCTGCGTTGGTCCGCAGATTCGCCGATATAATAAATAATAGACGGTCAGCGTTTGGATAACAATATATAATTAAATAACACCATTATAAAGAATCAAGAATTAACAATATAACATAGTAATAAATAGACACTAGTCTTAAGGAGGTTTCTATAATACACTCTCTCGAACTCTGTGTGTGTGTGTGTATGTCTCGAGATCTAAAGGGATCTCATTATATATTTGAGGGTGTCCTCCTTTAGCCTAGTGGCCTCGTTCCAAGATCAACAAAGTGGTGAAAGATTGTAACACATACCGAGGTCGTATTTGGACGCACCGGGGTCGTGTTTGTATTCAATAGAAACAAGACCGGGGTCGTACCTTGAAGAGGATATGTAGTTCAATACATGACCCGGTTTAGTTACTGCAAAATAAGAGTTTAATTTCATTTTTTATTATTAATATTGTTAACATTATTATTCTCATTATTATTACAAAAGTTTAATAAAATACCAGGAGTTCAAAACTTTTGTATGCACGATTTAACTTTGAATAAGTAAAACTTTACACACGATAAAAATTGGAGTATATAGAGTGATTCAATTAGTGAAAGTGCACGTGGATCATTATTTTAAATAATTAGTTAGTCACAAATACACAATTAAAGTTAATCTTAGGCCAGATATCCGAGTTTGATGAAGAGGAAGTAGTGTTCCCTGAATATTCTCGAAATATCTGTGTTATTTTAAATCTTAAATTCAAAACATTCAGCAATAGGCGTAAAAATAAGTAAAATATTTATATAGTTAATTAAAAATATTTATATAGCGTGATAATAAGCGTCCTATTCTGTAGAGATTCGTTTCCACTTAAATAGGCGCCGAATTGCACACTTGCTTTGTAAGAAGCTATCAATAGAGATCAGAGAGTACTAATTTCAGCATTTGGAGGGTAAATACCCATTTTGCGAGTGAAATCCTCAAAAATCTTTACTTGCGAGATTCATTCTGAATCAGAATAAAAACTCCAATACTATCCCAGTGTCATTCACTAAAGAATATCTGCATATTAAAGTGGTATTGATAGGTTGTGATATAGGTTAAGAATGAAACATTTTTAAGTTACAAGAAAAATGAGATGTGAAAATACAAACAAAGAATAAAATATTTTTAAACGAGTACTTCTTGTTGTATTATTTTCTTGGCATTTACTTTGAACGCTAGGCCTATTTGTGTAGAACCAAAAATATAACCAAATATTATACAGAGCCTCGACAAATCTATTTATCTATTTATTTCTAACCTTTGTTAGCCAAAACTAGGACGTAGCTACGAGAACGTAACACCTTTAACAGCAAAGATGTATCACTAGTCGAGGCCTTTGCTGAAAAATTTATGAACGCAGCTTTGTCGTTATTAAGAACCAAATAGTTTTCATGGAACCAGTTTCTAAACATATTCAGAATCCGTTGAGTTAAGGTTCTTGTCGTAGATTTCGGCAATACATCCCATCCAAGCTAAATCGCCATGCGATCAAACTTTTCGCTATCTGTGATGCGAGAAACTTTTATGCAATGAATATGGAGGGACCTTACAAACTCAGCAGTTCTGCCGAAGAAGTAGTTGTTTGATTGCTCAAACCTATAGATACATCCGGAAGAAATATAACTACAAATAATTAGTATGCTAGCATTTCGCTTGCTAATCGTTTTTTTATCTGAACATAATTTGACAATGGTTGGAACGCTACGTAAAAATAAAAAAGAAATTCCATTTGTTGAATTGAATTTTTGCCCAACAAATGCAAAGCAGTCAAAAGCACAACTTCTGGATTTACGAAGACAACTACTTTATTATCGTACACACCAAAAAAGTCCAAGCCTGTTTCGCTGCTATCGACGATGCATCAGGATGACACAATAGACACTGAAAGCGGTAACGAGAAGAACCCCGAAATACTGTCGTTTTAGAACTTGGCAAAAAGTGGAGTGGACACGACTGACAAATTGTGCGCCATTTACGATGTAGGTCGAAGGACTAGGAGATGGCCGCTTGCACTTGTTTTTCGCTTTATGAATGTATGTTCTCTAAATGCGCATGTAATTTATAACAGTAATAATCCTAATACATAGATGCAGCGAAGAAACTTCCGCAAACTATTGGGAAAGAGATAGTAAATCCACATCAAATAACCCGATCAGAATGTCCACAAATTTCAAGGAAATTACGAAAATTACTAGAAGTGCCCGAACAAAAAGAAAAAACTGAAGCAACGACAAGTTCAAGAAAGAGGTGTTATTTATGCCCTAGGTTAAGAAATCGACATTATAAACAAATATGTTTACATTGCAAAAAAATATTTGTTCTGAGCACAGTAAAACTTGTGCAATGAATACTATAGTGTATAGTTTGTTACAGAAGTTTCCAAATAAAATGTATAAAATATACTTAAGTCTTTTCATATAAACTAAGGTTTCAGAATTTACTACCATTATTTGCTAAAACATTTGAAACTGAAGTATAAAAATATGTATAACAGACGTTGGCGCCTAATAGATTCCATGCGGGCACTTATGTATGTACATATGACGTAAACACTTAATGGTTAAGAGGCTGCGGTTTCATTTAATATATTTTTTATTTTATTATTTACTAAATGTTATTATTATATAGTATTATATCAAGTATTTACTTTAAAGTGTTACTACATGGCGATTTAATGTAATTTCAATCTAGTAAATATATAACGAATATAATTAAGGAATTCTATATTCTTTTAAGTAACATGTAGGTACATGATCTAAAGAAGTTAGACAGTTCTAAATTATAGGTTTAATAAAAGTCATACTTAAAATCGCAGCCTAACTTCATTTGCGCCATGTCTCCGGGCGAGTATTAAATAATATATTATAATAAAAGAGGACGGAAAGCCCAAGGAAACAATTAACGTGGGTACGGTTTATTAATATGAGTTTAAAAATACAGAAGACCGTCCAATTATAAACAAATCAATATCCGTATGAATCATAAAAAATAATAAATGCAGTGACAGGTTAGAGAGTGGATTCGAACAAATATTCGTTTTTCTGGTATTATTTGTTAACCAGGCAAGAACTTAATTACATATGAAATATTCAGTGATTGCCTGAAACACAAACAAGTTCGGTACCATTAAACCGATGGAATCTAACGAAACAATTAAGTATTTAAACCAGGAAATAAACACGTCTGAACATTTGTAATTTAGCTAAATTCGCCAGCTGCTATTAATTAAGGTACTTGAAATATATTATATTATATTATATATATATATATATATATATATATATATATGCTATTAATTAAGGTACTTGAAATATATTATATTATATTATATATATATATATATATATATATATATATATATATATATATATAATATAATATAATATATTTCAAGTACCTTAATTAATAGCATATATATATATATATATATATATATATATATATAATATAATATAATATATTTCAAGTACCTTAATTAATAGCAGCTGGCGAATTTAGCTAAATTACAAATGTTCAGACGTGTTTATTTCCTGGTTTAAATACTTAATTGTTTCGTTAGATTCCATCGGTTTAATGGTACCGAACTTGTTTGTGTTTCAGGCAATCACTGAATATTTCATATGTAATTAAGTTCTTGCCTGGTTAACAAATAATACCAGAAAAACGAATATTTGTTCGAATCCACTCTCTAACCTGTCACTGCATTTATTATTTTTTATGATTCATACGGATATTGATTTGTTTATAATTGGACGGTCTTCTGTATTTTTAAACTCATATTAATAAACCGTACCCACGTTAATTGTTTCCTTGGGCTTTCCGTCCTCTTTTATTATAATATATTATTTAATACTCGCCCGGAGACATGGCGCAAATGAAGTTAGGCTGCGATTTTAAGTATGACTTTTATTAAACCTATAATTTAGAACTGTCTAACTTCTTTAGATCATGTACCTACATGTTACTTAAAAGAATATAGAATTCCTTAATTATATTCGTTATATATTTACTAGATTGAAATTACATTAAATCGCCATGTAGTAACACTTTAAAGTAAATACTTGATATAATACTATATAATAATAACATTTAGTAAATAATAAAATAAAAAATATATTAAATGAAACCGCAGCCTCTTAACCATTAAGTGTTTACGTCATATGTACATACATAAGTGCCCGCATGGAATCTATTAGGCGCCAACGTCTGTTATACATATTTTTATACTTCAGTTTCAAATGTTTTAGCAAATAATGGTAGTAAATTCTGAAACCTTAGTTTATATGAAAAGACTTAAGTATATTTTATACATTTTATTTGGAAACTTCTGTAACAAACTATACACTATAGTATTCATTGCACAAGTTTTACTGTGCTCAGAACAAATATTTTTTTGCAATGTAAACATATTTGTTTATAATGTCGATTTCTTAACCTAGGGCATAAATAACACCTCTTTCTTGAACTTGTCGTTGCTTCAGTTTTTTCTTTTTGTTCGGGCACTTCTAGTAATTTTCGTAATTTCCTTGAAATTTGTGGACATTCTGATCGGGTTATTTGATGTGGATTTACTATCTCTTTCCCAATAGTTTGCGGAAGTTTCTTCGCTGCATCTATGTATTAGGATTATTACTGTTATAAATTACATGCGCATTTAGAGAACATACATTCATAAAGCGAAAAACAAGTGCAAGCGGCCATCTCCTAGTCCTTCGACCTACATCGTAAATGGCGCACAATTTGTCAGTCGTGTCCACTCCACTTTTTGCCAAGTTCTAAAACGACAGTATTTCGGGGTTCTTCTCGTTACCGCTTTCAGTGTCTATTGTGTCATCCTGATGCATCGTCGATAGCAGCGAAACAGGCTTGGACTTTTTTGGTGTGTACGATAATAAAGTAGTTGTCTTCGTAAATCCAGAAGTTGTGCTTTTGACTGCTTTGCATTTGTTGGGCAAAAATTCAATTCAACAAATGGAATTTCTTTTTTATTTTTACGTAGCGTTCCAACCATTGTCAAATTATGTTCAGATAAAAAAACGATTAGCAAGCGAAATGCTAGCATACTAATTATTTGTAGTTATATTTCTTCCGGATGTATCTATAGGTTTGAGCAATCAAACAACTACTTCTTCGGCAGAACTGCTGAGTTTGTAAGGTCCCTCCATATTCATTGCATAAAAGTTTCTCGCATCACAGATAGCGAAAAGTTTGATCGCATGGCGATTTAGCTTGGATGGGATGTATTGCCGAAATCTACGACAAGAACCTTAACTCAACGGATTCTGAATATGTTTAGAAACTGGTTCCATGAAAACTATTTGGTTCTTAATAACGACAAAGCTGCGTTCATAAATTTTTCAGCAAAGGCCTCGACTAGTGATACATCTTTGCTGTTAAAGGTGTTACGTTCTCGTAGCTACGTCCTAGTTTTGGCTAACAAAGGTTAGAAATAAATAGATAAATAGATTTGTCGAGGCTCTGTATAATATTTGGTTATATTTTTGGTTCTACACAAATAGGCCTAGCGTTCAAAGTAAATGCCAAGAAAATAATACAACAAGAAGTACTCGTTTAAAAATATTTTATTCTTTGTTTGTATTTTCACATCTCATTTTTCTTGTAACTTAAAAATGTTTCATTCTTAACCTATATCACAACCTATCAATACCACTTTAATATGCAGATATTCTTTAGTGAATGACACTGGGATAGTATTGGAGTTTTTATTCTGATTCAGAATGAATCTCGCAAGTAAAGATTTTTGAGGATTTCACTCGCAAAATGGGTATTTACCCTCCAAATGCTGAAATTAGTACTCTCTGATCTCTATTGATAGCTTCTTACAAAGCAAGTGTGCAATTCGGCGCCTATTTAAGTGGAAACGAATCTCTACAGAATAGGACGCTTATTATCACGCTATATAAATATTTTTAATTAACTATATAAATATTTTACTTATTTTTACGCCTATTGCTGAATGTTTTGAATTTAAGATTTAAAATAACACAGATATTTCGAGAATATTCAGGGAACACTACTTCCTCTTCATCAAACTCGGATATCTGGCCTAAGATTAACTTTAATTGTGTATTTGTGACTAACTAATTATTTAAAATAATGATCCACGTGCACTTTCACTAATTGAATCACTCTATATACTCCAATTTTTATCGTGTGTAAAGTTTTACTTATTCAAAGTTAAATCGTGCATACAAAAGTTTTGAACTCCTGGTATTTTATTAAACTTTTGTAATAATAATGAGAATAATAATGTTAACAATATTAATAATAAAAAATGAAATTAAACTCTTATTTTGCAGTAACTAAACCGGGTCATGTATTGAACTACATATCCTCTTCAAGGTACGACCCCGGTCTTGTTTCTATTGAATACAAACACGACCCCGGTGCGTCCAAATACGACCTCGGTATGTGTTACAATCTTTCACCACTTTGTTGATCTTGGAACGAGGCCACTAGGCTAAAGGAGGACACCCTCAAATATATAATGAGATCCCTTTAGATCTCGAGACATACACACACACACACAGAGTTCGAGAGAGTGTATTATAGAAACCTCCTTAAGACTAGTGTCTATTTATTACTATGTTATATTGTTAATTCTTGATTCTTTATAATGGTGTTATTTAATTATATATTGTTATCCAAACGCTGACCGTCTATTATTTATTATATCGGCGAATCTGCGGACCAACGCAGCGATGTGCCCTCCGGGACCAGGTCACATCACATGACGATCCTGCCCATGTCTGACATCACATGGCGATGCTGCCTTTAGTTAGATGATCAGATATCACATGGCTACGCTGCCCACGTCCGATATCACATGGCGATCCTGCCAGCCACTTAATACTGTGTATAAACTAAGTGGTAAGTGGAACG
The DNA here is from genome assembly GCA_935421215.2 of Melolontha melolontha. Taxonomy (NCBI): domain Eukaryota; kingdom Metazoa; phylum Arthropoda; class Insecta; order Coleoptera; family Scarabaeidae; genus Melolontha; species Melolontha melolontha. The sequence continues at coordinate 10,982,650 of OW285243.1, forward strand.
AGCCCGAAAATATGGTAAGCCACTAAACAAAATGGAAACTAGGCGACGGAAAAAGTCATCCTCAGCCTGGAGCAAGCGGAAGCCGCTCACAGGTCAGCCCCAGCCACTCTCTACCACTTCAAGAGAAGACGAAGTATTTTTTTTAATCTAAGTAAAGACAATTACAGTGCGTAAAAGTGATTGAACAATGCATAGATGCCTTTATACATAAACTGTGTTTATTTCAATAATTAAAATGTTTCTTTATATTGTAAAGAATAATATCAGTTTGATGCATATGCATAATATGTGTAACAATTTCTGCTTACGCCAACAAAATGTAGTATGTAAACAGCGTAGCACCGTTACTTTTTTTTTAAGGTCAAGTTTACTTAAAATTAATATAATGTATGTAATTGTAAACATTACATTATGGCCGTAAAGTTCAATTCAAAAACCTGTCGCAAGTTTGTTATCCATCGTACACGAGAATGTAGAAGTTTCTACAGATTTTTTTTTTAAGAAAAGCCGCCTACCTGAAACGGAAAAAACATGTTATAAACATGTGGGAAATCTCTCGGATTCAGATAGAACATTAAAAAATAAGATGACAAGTTCCCATAATTTTTTTCTTAGCGGCCCTCCCTACGGAGATACGGCCTCCTAAAGGACGCCACTGGAAATCAATTTTTCTTGAATAACTTTTAAACTACTTATTATAAATTAATAAAAATTTAATATGATAAGCAGTAGTAAGGACCTCTTAAAAATAAAAATTTAAATTAGCTTGTTTAGTTTACCAGAGGCGGACTAGGTTGTACATTTTAATGTTTACATTTTTAACACCCTGCATGATAAGGAATTAAAAAGCAAATTTGGATACCTTGAACATTAAGCTAAAGAAAAGGTACTCTTGTTCATTGTCGATACAATTAACCGTTTTCGAGGAAAAAAAAATAAAAGAATTAATGTTTTATTTCTATTAAAAAGAACTATGTTTTTCATTTTTTTTTTGTCTGCAACAAAGTGTGATACAGAAGTCTGAAATAAAACTGTTTTCAGTACTAAAAAACGCATTGTTTTTACAAACGTTACTATTGTACCCACGAATTAATAAATATCTTGCATTGACGTGTGAATTTTAAATCTTGTAATCTTTCATATTGTTAACACGTTGATCCTTTACTTCGATATTAATTTATTGAATTTTGTATATCTTGGTAAATTTAATTTAATAATGGGATACACATTTAGTGTGTAAGCAAATATGCATCTTATGTACGGTCTTGCATCTTGCAATGCTTTGGAAGCAAGAAGGTTGTATGAAGAAAGATATCCTAATCGCAATATTCCAAATCAGAAAACATTTCAGCGACTTGACCAACGTCTAAGAGAGACTGGTGGGCGATTCCAGTTAATAAGGTAACATTATCGACTTTCTTTAATGTTTTAGGAAGTTTTCCGAAAAAAGGTACTGATGCTGGTGTGGCAAGAACAGTACGTACGGTGCAATTGGAGGAAAAATTGGAGGAAAATAGTGTAGGTGATATTCCTTCAATAAGCACTCGAAGATTAGCCGCGCAGCTTAATACGTCAAAAACGACAATTCATGAAGTACTTAAAAACCAGTTGTTTTACCCTTATCATCTGCAAAAAGTGCATCTACTACTTCCTGAAGACTTTCCTCGTAGAATCCAGTTCGCAAACTGGCTGTTAGATCAGCAACGAACAAACCCAAACTTCATTAGCACTATTCTTTTTACCGATGAAGCAGGGTTTACCAAAAATGGTATTGTAAATTTACATAACTCGCATGTATGGGCTGATGAAAACCCTCATGCCACTGTCGTTCATCATTATCAACATCAGTTCCAATCAATTAATGTTTGGGCAGGAATAATTGGCAATTTTTTGATTGGACCATGCGTATTGCCGCCACGATTGAATGGTGGACTTTATTTACAGTTACTTCAGAACGCTTTTCTGGATTCAATAGAGCATTTGCCACTTGCAACCCGCCAAAGCATGTATTTTATGCATGATGGGGCCCCACCTCATTTTAGCGTTGCTGTACGCGACCACCTGAATAACGTATATCCAAACCGTTGGATAGGCAGAGGAGGTCCCATTGCCTGGCCTCCACGGTCTCCCGACCTAACACAATGGATTTTCACTTGTGGGGTCATCTCAAAACCTTGGTGTATTCCTCTCAGGTTGATACTAGGGAGGAACTTTTACAGAGAATCACATTTCATTGTGATGTGATAAGAAACAATGCTGGGTTGTTGTGGCGAGTACAGCAGTCCTCTATTCGTCGTGCCCGCGAGTGTATCAGAGTTCATGGAGTCCATGTTGAACCCACTTATGAAGTTTTTAATTGATTATTTCTAATTAGCATATTTAGGTTCAATCGTTGCAAGCTTTAGTGAGTATATTTCTAAACATTATTTTTTGTTAAAGTGCCTTTCTGGGACAAAACTGCATTTCTAAGAATCTTTGTAATTTTGTCGTATTAAATAACCTAAACTAAAACTTTTTTGTTCCTGGAATGACTTTTGTATCACACTTTGTTGCAGACAAAAGAAATAAAAAACATGGTTCTTTTTAATAGAAATGAAACATTAATCCTTTTATTTTTTTTCCTCGAAAACGGTTCATTTTATTGACAATGAACAAGAGTACCTTTTCTTTAGCTTAATGTTCAGGGTATCCAAATTTGTTTTTTTTAACTCCTTATCATACAGGGTGTTAAAAATGTAAGCATTAAAATGTACAACCTAGTCCGCCCCTGGTAAACTAAACAAGCTAATTTAAATTTAAGGGCAGTATTTTAAGAGGTCCTTACTACTGCTTATCATATTAAATTTTCATTAAATTATAATAAGTAGTTTAAAAGTTATTCAAGAAAAATTGATTTCCAGTGGTGTCCTTTAGGAGGCCGTATCTCCGTAGGGAGGGCCGCTAGGAAAAAAATTATGGGAACTTGTCATCTTATTTTTTAATGTTCTATCTGAATCCGAGAGATTTCCCACATTTTTCCGGACACATTGTATATATATATTATAATATGTAAGTATAGTATATATAATAATAATATAATACTTCGTATAGAAAGTAAAATAGGTTTATCTTATTAAATTAATTTCCGCACATATAGATTATTTTTCAAAAATCTTAACCCGTTTGTTTTAATATGTGTTTTCATGTACAGTTTGAAAGAGATTTTAAATGTTTTTTTCATATTTGTAACCACATATTTATCACTATTAGATTATAGTCTAATCTAATAGTGATAAATCACAATCTCTAATGAAATTTAATAATTAAATTATTAATTTATAATTCTCTTCTTCATCTACCCACCCCTCATTAGAAACTTAGCATAATTATTGGATTCTAATCTAATAACAGTAGACCCACACCTACCTCTAATGAAGCCTAAACCCTAAAAAATTTAATATCGTTAAGCTTGGTAAAAATTACAAATAATAGCAAATATCGCAAGAATGGAGCAAAATAGAGACATAATTGTATAAACAAAATCTCAGTTGGATTTCAGCTATGTAGAAATATGCAAGGTATTTCATTTAAAAAAAAATTATATTGAATACAGTTTCCATGATAACATGAGCAACATGTAGATTAGAAATATGTTCTTACAATAGCTTGCTTAAAACCAAAAAACTTTTGTTTGAAAATTTTTTGGAAAATTTCTATAGTTTCAAAAATATTTAAGTGTTCCGGAACATTTGAATAACCTTATCTTTATATATATATTGTTATGGTTCAACCAGCACACTTATTCCAACACTGCAATAAGAAACACAGATAACAACATACAATAAACCCATGTATAAATATTGAATTAGTGGACGTAATTTGTGAAATTAGTTTCGAGAGGTGTATAAATTAATACGACGATAACTTTAAAATTGATAATTAACTTATTTTGATTTTTAAACTTACTTTTTATATTTATATTTTTCCATTTCAAATTCAAATCATACGCGCCATATTACAGGTATTTAATTTATCCACATCAAGATTTATATCGAAGCGAGTTAACAACGCCCACTAATTTAAAATTGTCTCGAACCCCGCGAATGCGATTTTTACGGTGTATTTTTGAACTAATCTAACATTGAAAACCACATTATAAACTTTTGTAAATTCTTTAATTAATTTTTCTATTATTTTAAAATTATAACATTATGAAAGTTCATATTATATTAGATGCAAATAAAGCATAAACTTAGAGGCTTTTGCCGATATTTAACACAGGCTTTGGAAAACAAAAGCCGAAGAAAGCGTCTGATACTAAAATTTTACAACGAATGGCCGCATTTTCTCTATCACAAAAAGTTTAATTAAAATTACTATTTAAAAATCAAGTAAATCCTACGAAAACCGTATACATTTAATACCTTAAAATCAGGCCGAACTTTTGAGAGAAGAATTGGACCCGCATCACGTCGAATATAATAAATATCGAACGAAGCATCTTTTCGGAACTGGAACTACATCGTACCGACAACGCCAACATTGAACCGCTTCCGACGCAGGGACTTCCATAGGAGCAGACGAACTCTGATCTATTCCTACAATTGCGAGCCCAGAAAATATATCCAAGCCTAGACACAGGAAAAATACCAGGTTCCTTTCCAGTTATTTCCCATAAAACCTAGAACATCATTTAAAAGTTAATATTAAATTTACATCACAACACAATATCAAACATTGTTTGCATCAAAATATAATACCTGAATTTCAACATTTCTAAACATCTATTTAAATATATATAATTATTCATTCATTCTTAATCTTTTATAAAACTTGTATATGTAACTTACCTTTATGTGTTTATTTTTAAGTAACTTTCAATATCTATTTGCACTGTTGTATTATACATAACCTTAACTATAGTTATTAAACACATGTGCAAAATTGCATAATACCGTTTTTTACCGTATAGTTCAGATAATACGAGCATATGTACAGATTTCTTATTCGCACGTAATAATTGTTACATTTATCTATTTTTATTCTAATAAATTTTTCTTTACTTTGATTTAGATTCGATCTTTTATTTGAATTGTTTGAATGTTGAGTTTGTGTTTAATTAATATACCATTTACATTGTACTTACGGGATATACAAACAACCGACTTTTGAGCCCTGAGATAGAAAATAAAGCATAAGTACTCAAGCTCTTCCGAAACTAGTGGGGTAGTTAACAGATAGCGTTGGATCAACTAAGTACGTTAAAACTTGGCGCCCAATTTTCAAATTCAAATCTTTTAAGTTTTTCTTACATCATCCATTTTATAGTTTTAACGCTCACAGTATGCTTAGTTAATTAAATCAGCTAACATAGTACTTCTTCATTATATATATATATATATATATATATATATATATATATATATATATATATATATATATATATATATAAGGTAAACTTAATAAGTCGGCGATTAAAGGTCTGGTTCATTACTTCAAAGTATATACCGTCTAATTCTGAGCAAACGCAACGATCCGAATGTATGAATATTTCTCCCGCTTCGAATACAATTCCCCTGAATGCTGTAGGCGTGTCAACTTCAATGTCATATATCATATATACTTATATATTATGGAGCCGCGTAAGAAAAATTATCTGATTACCAAATTACTATTAAAGGACTATAAATTGTTTAGTCCTGTGTTATGGTAATGAGTAAATTGCAATACGTTATTCTACAAAGCGTAATGAAATTATTAATAAGCGGTTAAGAAAATTGCAAATAAGGCATCAAGAGATTTAATAAATTAAATTTTAATAATAAAGGTCACAAAAACTGTTTATAGTAAACTAAATAAACTTCAGAAATAAATAAAAACTAAATTAAATTCTAGTAATGTAAAGAAAAATTTACTCTTACAGATAATAAAATAAATTGTTGATAATGAGAAATTAATTATATAATAACGGAAATTCATCCGTTTAAACTGATCACCGTAAAATAATTGATGATGTTTGGAATATTTATAATTACGAAAACCATTTAATTTTAGTATGCGGTTAACGGAAGAGCAGCATATGCCTAAATCGTTGGAAATATCGCTAACTGTCAAATTTGAATTTAGTTCTATTGCAGCGCATACTAAAATGAACGTATCATTAGGAACTCTGCGATTTGGGAATAATGGTTTTAAATTTTGTACAGAACCAGTAATGTCTATTTTCTTTTCTTATTTTCTTATTTTCACTATTTAAACGCTTAAGAGACTCCGTATAGGGTGACAGTGGTGACACTAATTTGTGACATTAGTTGTTAAACGGTTGCGCGACAGACTGCTTTGTGATTGGCTAAACGCGTTAAGGGGAATTGTATTCGAAGCGGGAGAAATATTCATACGTTCGGATCGTTGCGTTTGCTCAGAATCAGGCGGTATATTTAAAACAACCCTACATGTTTCGGCAATGATGCCTTTGTCAAGGGAATAAAAAATATTCCCTTGACAAAGGCATCATTGCCGAAACATGAAGGGTTGTTTTAAATATATATACTTTGAAGTAATGAACCAGACCTTTAATCACCGACTTATTAAGTTTACCCTATCATACCAAGGTCACGAAAATATTATATATATATATATATATATATATATATATATAGGGTAAACTTAATAAGTCGGCGATTAAAGGTCTGGTTTATTACTTCAAAGTATATATATTTAAAACAACCCTACATGTTTCGGCAATCTAACGTTTTTTTGCTTTTCTTTTACATTTCCTGCAAGAATAAATTAACTTAGGTTATAGTAGTATAATTACTATTTTTAGTAAAAGTTTTGAAAACAAATACCGACCTGTTAAGGTATTCCATATCATTGCCGAAACATGTAGGGTTGTTTTAAATATATATACTTTGAAGTAATAAACCAGACCTTTAATCGCCGAATTATTAAGTTTCCCGTATCATACCAAGGTCACGAAAGTAGTATATATATATATATATATATATATATATATATAGTATTTTCGTGACCTTGGTATGATAAGGTAAACTTAATTAGTCGGCGATTAAAGGTCTGGTTATTACTTCAAAGTGTATATATTTAAAATAATCCTACATGTTTCGGCAATGATGCCTTTGTCAAGGATATAAAAAATATATTATATTTTTTATATCCACAACAATATATATATATATATATATATTGTTGTGAGGCAAATTACCTCAAACAATATATTTTAATTTAGTTAATTTAAAACTAAATAAAATTTTGAAAAATTCAAAAAATTATTATTAAATACTTAATTAACAACACTAAATATAATTTTAAAAAAATCAAAGGAAATATAAATATATTATTTTGAATAGTTTTAATATCTAATTTTAAAAATTTAATTAGTTGTAAGTATGTAATTAATTCTGAAGGAAATTGTAATTGATACAAATTTGAATATTTAATCAAGTTATAAATTTGCTTATCATTTCCGTTGATTCTCATAAACCAATGAGAAGTTGTGAAGCAGATTTCAAGGGGATGATTTTGTTTTGTTTATCGGCGTCTATTTGCAGAGTAGTGGTATAGAGGCCTTAAGATACGGACGCCATATTCCGTAAAAGTATAGCACTTTTCTTAGTCCGCATTTTTTCAGAATAAAGAGTAAAAATATTAGAACAACTAAAAGTGCCTAATACCTGACCTTCTACAGTCGTTCCTGGATCTGATTTTAGAAGATACGAGAGATTTTTCCAGTTTCCAGCAATATTTGAAGAGATACACCAAAATCCTCCCTTTTATCCGGCCTTAACGTCGTATCCCGATTTAGAAGGTACCTTAAATTACATTCATCAAAGAAAAATCATTTGGAAATTATTTTAAAATAGATTGATACACCTAGACAAATAGTTGTAACTGAATGATACAAGTAAACTATTCAGAAAACGTCATACGTCATACTAATTAAAAGTTTACAGTCCATTCAAGAACTAACTTTCATTTATTTGGTTCAATTTAAATTTGAATTACCTCGTCAAGGTTATTCTTTCTCCGAACACTTCGGTTATCACTGTTATCAGTACATTGTTGCATTATAAAGTTTTTGATTCATGCATTTAGTGTTTTTTAAAATTTATATTTCCTTTGGAGCAAACAATCTAACGTTTTTTTGTTTTTCTTTTACATTTCCTGCAAGAATAAATTAACTTAGGTAATAGTAGTATAATTATTATTTTTAGTAAAAGTTTTGAAAACAAATACCGACCTGTTAAGGTATTCCATATCCAACTCCTGTATTTGTAACCTTTTTAGTATTCTTGGATTTAAAATAAATGTTTTTATATTGTTTTGTTTGAAGAAGAAGTTTTATTGTAATTATTTACCGTAGGTATATGTTGAAAGGTTTTTTTTTGCCTACCTGTTTTAAAGTAGATCAAAATCTTGCTGATTTTACACAGTGAGTTTTTTCAACCCTTAGATAGATATCAGCTTGTATGACAAACGGCTTAAGTGATCGATATATATCCCTTTAAATTGATAAAAATTAATAAAGGTTTTTTTTATATGTATATTTATTTCAGCAGCTTTTAAAACGGACTAATTCACACGCCTGAGATAAATAATTAATTTATAAGAAGTCTCATTAATATTCCTGAATGTAGTAAATTTCCACATTCTACATCTTATAGTCGCCTAAACGTGGGACATTATCCTGTGTGGATTCATTTCTTCTACATTGCCTTTCGGGGTTTACTACAATATATATATATATTATATATATATATATAAGTGTTTAGATAATTTCTTATCCGTTTATTAAATATAACAATAATTTATCAATTGTTATATATATATAGAGTTGAAGTTCTCTTGAGTGTAGAACGCCGGATCAAATTTACTCTTATATGTACATAATTTCACTGTTAATAAAAACATCATCGAATAAAACGATTTATTGTTATATAACGTTTCGAAACTACATTTGCTTCTTCATTAGACACTATAAATAATTACAAATTAGCCATAAACAAAACAATATTCAAATGTACTTACACTAGCAAATAAAAAATTACTGAGCGATATTACAATTAAAGGACGGATAGTATCAATTAAAATTCATAACTAGTTGTATTTTAGATATCCCAAGAACTTATTTTGGAGAGTATAAGACATGTTCACTAGCAAATTTTGTGAGTAAAAGCGAAAATTAGGTCTATGCGAAAGAAACAGATGACCGCGATAAGGGCGGAGAAAGATACCAGATTCCGTATAAAAAAAAATACATATATGTAACAGTGAAATAAAATTCGCAAAAACAAATTCAGGCCAGAAATAACAAACAGCTCAAGTTAATTTGATTTTAATATATTTTATGAGACTATTGTAAGCATTGGTGAACGTGGATGTTCGTTTTTTGGTATTAAGGTTATTTGTGATTTTTTTAATGGCTACATTTTCTAAAGTAATTCTTTTAAAATAGTTATTTTCGTTGAATAAGCACTTTACACAGTTGATATTCACGTTATGTTTCAAAGTGCTGATATGGAATCCCAAGGCACATTTTTTGGGGTTTACGTTCGAATCACTGCGATGTTGAGTGCTGCGTTTACGCCATTTCTGGGCTGTCTGACCTATATAATATTTAGATCTAAATATTAAATAGGTCAAGGAAATATTATATTAATGGCCCACGTTTTGAAGCCACTTTAATACGGTGCTAACGCTCCTGATACAAAATAAAATTAATATATAACTATGCCTCACTTTGAAAGCCAAATAAATGTAAAACTGATTCCTCACGTTTGGTCGCCAGGTTAATGTAATAATGTTTTAATGTATTTATGCCCTGATACTAACTCAATCGGATAGGCATATATATATATAAATCAGTAAAGAGATATTTCTTATAATAAGTTTTAAAGTATTTTTGATATTAAATTAAATTTAAATTGAAAGATGATATTTAATTATAACCTTTGCTTATTGTATATTGAGATTTAATAATGAAATGATATAGGTATATAAACAATTATAATTATTATTTAAATAATGATAAATATATTTTCATTGTTACAGATATTATTATTAAGCAAAGATGAAGCTTATGCCGAAACTGATTTTTGACAGAGTTTTAAAAAATAATCAAAATGGAAAATAGGTTCAATTTATGACGGGTGACTTTTAATATATGAAATTTTAAAACGTTAGATTAACGTTAGATAACGTTAAGATAACGTTAGAAAGCTATTTACAACGTTTCTTATACTCTACAATAAATTTTGAAGTAAGACAGAATATATATATATATATCCATCCTTGACGTCTGGATGCAATCTGTCAAATATTTCAAACTGGATCAGAAGTATTTCTAGAACAGCTCCGGATTATATAAATATGTTGTCACATGTCACAAATTTATATATATATATATATATATATATATATATATATATATATATAAGTAAAAATTAATTAACGGGTGAGCGGTCTGTTAAGTAAAAATAACACTCCTTTATTCCACTCTATATTTCATAACGGATTTGTTACTTCATCAGGAGTGTCTACATGTTTAACAAAACCACAATATATTAAACAATATAACAATAACTAAATACTTACAATTGAGAGTTAAAATTTAGTTATTGTTATATTGTTTAATATATTGTGGTTTTGTTAAACATGTAGACACTCCTGATGAAGTAACAAATCCGTTATGAAATATAGAGTGAAATAAAGGAGTTTTATTTTTACTTAACAGACCGCTCACCCGTTAATTAATTTTTACTTATACAGTACGGTCGATAATACTTAATAGTCTATATATATCTAGACCAACTAAAATATAAATAATTCCTTTATGGCTTTTAATAGATAATCTTGATTAGATAAATATGATCCGATCAAATTCTCTACACGATTATTTACCATTTTGGAACTCTTATTATTATTATATCTTGGTAAAGTAGTAACTTTAATATATTACTTATATATCAATATAATGTTGATATTTGCTTGTAAAATCACTTTGTAAGAACACATTAATTATATGCGTTCCCCAATGAATCTCCCAATTATTTCAATATTAGAAATTTGTTATTTATCCCATATCAAGGAAGGTAGATTTTTGATAATTCAAATACATATAAAGTGACTTTAAATTCCTGTCTAAATTACAATTTGAAAAACAACTATCAATGGGAAAAGTAAACATGCTACTTCCTTTTCAGTGCATTAGCTTCATTTAGAAATTATAACGAACAGTATACTTTTAAAAGTATAACTAACGAAAGTTATTCACCAAGATTCTGCTTTATAGTAATCTGTCACCATCATGAAATAGTCCCTTAAAATCTCATAATATCTGTTACAAGAGCAATTAAAATATCTTGAAATAATTTCAAGTCATGAACTAAATTAAAGTATATTTGAAGATAACGCATTATAATATACCGGGTGCGGCAATAGTGTGTCGGCAGAGCTTAGAATGAAAACTAATAAAGTTGTAGCAATGAAATTTGGCGTTCACATGTACCTAGCATGCTCCAGTGCATTTATGCATCTATTTTTATTTATATATTTACAGGGTGTTCCACATTTCCGCAACCACTGTCAATTTTTTTTTTTAAATAGGTTGCTATACTTTTTTCTTATTATAATGATAGCCACCCAAATTATCTTTGCAATGATATATGACAATGCGCACTTGCAACTGTTAGTTTTGGTTTTATTGCAAATTTTGTTAAAATCTTGACAGTTGCTGCGTCTAACATTTTAAGTCTTAGCCTGAGAATGGGTGCAGTGCCTCACGTAACTCTTTTGTTATCAATTTGTGGACTAACACGTTATATGCTTTGAGGGTGAACAACGTGACAACATATACAGGGTGTTAAATATATCGTGCCACAATTATCGAAGTCTAAATTTTATTTTCTCTTTTTTTTTAAATTGAACCTACAATTTTTTTATTAGTTAGCAAATTCCTTGTAAAATTTCCGTTAAAATGGTACCAATAACATAGTACTTATTTTTTGTATTTTCGAAGTTATAACTCTTGAATAGGATATACCTACCTATGTTTATAATATTCAATATGCGGTGCATCTAATAGTTGGTTGGCTAAGAAATGATATCAAACAAAGTAACTTTTACAAACACCTATTTTTTAATCCTTTTTTATTACTTTTAGAATTACATTTTGTAATTTTTCCATAATAAGACAAAATTAATTTAAAATGAGTTCAAATATATGTCCACTCTGCTCTACACATGCTCTTAATCGCCTCTGCAACGATAGACTTACATTTTGAGCTATATTGTTTTCACTTAATTGAAGAAAAGCGTTTCTGATTCTTTGCTGCATTTTCTCTGCCGTTGTAGGAGGTGTTTCGTAAACTATATTTTTTACAGTAGGCCACAAAAAGAAATCACAAGGGGCTAGATCTGGTGATCGCGGTGGCCAGCTTATAAAGCTTCCTCTCCCAGTCCACCTATTAGTGAATACCATATATAAATGTGCCCTTGCAGCAGCAGCGTAATGTGCAGGTGCACCATCATGTTGGTACCACCGTCTCCTTATGATGTTATCTGGTAGGCCTTCTAACAGCAATGGTAAATTATTTTAAAGGAAATTTGTATAGATTTCACAATTTAAAGTAGTATTAAAAAAGAATGGACCTATAATAGTGTTTCCTATGATGCCTCCCCAGGTGTTAGCACTCCATTTTTGTTAGTATAAAATGGGTTGCACAAAATGAGGGTTTCTAGTGTCATAATAATGAGAATTTTTTCTGTTTTTTATTCCACTATTAGGAAATGTTGCTTCATCTGTGAAAAGCACATGATCTAGAAAAGTTAGATCTGGTCGTAATTGGAAAAGTAGCCATTCACAGTAAACAAGTCTCGTTTCAAAATCCGTTTGTAATAAGCCTTGATGATTTTGAATTTTGTAAGGGTGAAATTTATGTTTTTTTAAAATCCTTCATACAGCAGTGACTTGTATCCTGTGTTCTTTCGAAATTATCCTTGCAGATACGCATGGATTTTCCACAACGGACTGGACGACTGTCACTTCATTATCTTCTGTAACCATAGTCTTAGTTCTTTCATGTTAGACGTAATTCACTGAACCCGTCCGAAGAAACCTTGTCAACAAATTTTCAAATATCTTAATATCTGGTGGTCTTCGGTGAGGGTACTCCATAGCATATGTTCTTGATGCTAAAAGTGGATTTCTATTGCTAGCGCCAATAACAAATACCATGTCTATTAGCTCCTCTTTCAAAATTAATTCTAAAGAAACACAACTATAAACTATTACGGCATGTAAATAAAAAATAATGACAACAAAACGATATAACTGACAGCAAGATAACAACTAATAACGAACAAACGGAAATTGATAATTAACTAGCCGAACTTAAATTATATCAATTAAACACGATTACAGCAAAGAGGAACTACATAAAACACTTTATACGGAAATTTTAAGTAGATATTTGACGTTTGGTTACACAGCAATTTTTGCTTAATATCATTTCATGGCCAACCAACCAACTATTAGATGCAGCACCGCATATTGAATATTATAAAAAAAAAGGTATATCCTATTAAACGGTTATAACTTCGAAAATACTAGAAATAAGTACTATGTTATTGGTACCATTTTAACTGTAATTTTACGAGGAATTTTCTGACTAATAAAATAATTATAGGTTCAACTTAAAAAAAATAGAAAATAGCCTTTAATCTTCGATAACTTTGGCACGACATATTTAACACTCTGTATATGTTGTCACGTTGTTCACCCTCGACATATAACGTGTTAGTCCATAAATTGGTAACAAAAGAGTTACGTGGGCATTGCACCCATTTTCAGGCTAAGACTTAAAATGTTAGACACTGCAACTGTCAAGATTTTATGAAAATTTGCAATAAAACCAAAAATAGCAGTTGTAAGTGTACATTATCATATATCATTGCAAAGATAATTTGGGTGGCTATCATCATAATAACAAGAAAGTAATGCAATCTATTTCAAAAAATAAATTGAAAGTGGTTGCGGAAATTTGGAACAACCTGTAAATTTATAAATAAAAATGTAAAATGCACTGTAGCATACTACATGCGTACATAAAATTTCATTGATACAACTTTATTAGTTTTCATTCTAAGCTTCGCCGACACACTATTGCCGCACCCGGTATTTAAATTATATTGATGCATATAATGATACAGATGGAAACGTGAAAATAATCAACATAAAAATATCCAAACACGTGTATTTATTAGGTTTGTTCATTTCAATACCATTTTTATTTTTCAATGCTTTTATTCTATTTCTCATTCAAACTACTTCTTTTTTTTATTAGAGGACATATCGATTTGAACTAAATGTAAACGTTGAATTAAAAATCTCTTATTTTTATTTAGGTTAATATCAGTTTGATACCACAAAATGTGCTAATACTGACATGAATAATTGTATTTAAACAGTTGCAGTGAACGGGCCCACGTGCCCACGGATTAATTTTACAGTTACCTAATTGTCACATGTGCGTACTATTAGTGGTCAGATGAAACCAGCACGCAATGTCATCAGGATTAACATGTCTGGCTAAAATTATTCGTTCAATAAATTCGGTTACCATCATTACTAATTAAATACAGTATTGCCAAGTATTAATCTAAAATAATTTGCTGTGAATAAATTAAAAAAAAATACAGTTTTCCAAATTTCTTATACCCTAAAATGAATATTACGTAATTTTAACAATACTTACCTTTCACAATATCGCAGTATAATTTCTATTCTCTCTATTATCACTTTCGTTCATAATAATGACTCATCATAGGTGTAATCTAAAACGTAAAATTAATTGTTCTGCTGATTTGTTACATACCTACATACCTTATGTGTTAAATATCATTAGGCATAGAGAATCGACGTATGTGTACATACAATGTATACGTGCATGAGAAAGCCAATCCAATGCCAGCGAAGACCGCGACGACGGACGATTGTCTCCGATACCGATTGACTGGAAATTTTGCATTCAGTCTAGCTGCGGCCGTTACAGTTTGAAAGCGTACAATAAAATTAATGTATAATGGCTCTTTATACACCCACTGAAAAGCTTAAGTTAGTAAAATGGTTTTATACTGGCAAGTCTGCAATGGAGTGCATGAATTTGTTTGCGCTGACTTTTGCAGACCGTTCTGTACCTTGTAGACAAACAATTTATAATATTATAAATCAATTTGAATCTTGTTTCTGTCTCAATAACTGTACGAAATGCAAACCAAGAGAGGTATCACCACAAAAAATTGAGGAAAGAGAACGGCGGGATGTATTAATTTGTAGTATTGTGGAAATTGATAACACGAGATCTACTAGAAGTACTGCCGAGGAATTGGGTACAAGTAACACAACTATATCACGTATTTGGAAACATAATGGTTTAAAATGTTTCAAATATTCGAAAACTCAAGAAATATTTCCCGAGGACAATTTCCGGAGAATGGAGTTTTGTCAAGACGTTATTGAAAAGATACATCGAGATGAAAATTTCGTTAAAAATATTCTCTTAACCGATGAATCAACTTTTCCATTACACGGAAAGCACAATCCCTCTGTTCTTCGATATTGGGCTTCGGAAAATCAACACCGGCATTTTGCAAATCGCACTCAGTATCCTCAAAAACTAAACGTTTGGGCAGGTATTTTAGGTGACCATTCTATAGGCCCATATTTTATTGATGATATATTAAATGCCGACAAGTATCTTGAATTACTGAAAAATCAACAGCTTCCTGCCATTCAAAACATTGGAATAAATCAGGAAATCGTTTGATTCCAACATGATGGCTGTCCAGCACATAATGCAGTGAGGGTAAAGGAATTTCTAGGAAATACTTTCCTGACCGTCTTATTACTGGAACAGGAAACATTAAATGGCCCCCGCGATCTCCTGATCTATCTCTAAATGATTTCTTTTTGTGCGGATATCTAAAAAATATTGTTTATATTTATGAAGCTGGTAGAGCAGAAAATCTAGTTGCCTTGAGAGAAAAAATAACTGAGGCTGCGAATTCATTAACCACCGACATATTAGCAAATGTAAGAGCTAAGTTCTACGACCGCCTAGGACAATGTCTTGCTGTGTAAGGAAGAATTTTTGAACCACTTGTATAATTTATTATAATTTTTATAATCCTTTTTTATTTATTTTATTAGGATTATTCTTTAATTTTATTTGAATTACGCTTTTGTTTATACGACGCACCGCAGCTTCAAAATTTCCTGCATCTACAAAGAAATAAGAAAAGCAAATCCCTTGCAATTCGTAAATGTTATTTTAGAACGCATTACAAGTATCTACATCGATGTCAAATGATTACTGCTACCTTGTATTTGCGAAACAATCGGAGACAATCGTTGCCGGCCGTCGCGGTCATCGCCGGCATTGGATCGGCTTTTCCATATACATATACATCGTATGTACTCATACGTATTCGCTATTCCTAATGATATTTAACACATGCGGTATAATAAAATAGAACACGCTTGCAAATTCTTCTACCTTTTAGCGCAAAATTATTTATTGTTTTGCAGAAATAAATTCGATAAACAATCCAGACGTCAAAATGAATATCACAATATAGTAATGGTGTTTGAATAATTCCTTCCGTAGAAAACGAGGTATTATAGGTTGTAAAAAGTCGAATGGCAATAAATATAAAATAAAAGAATCTTCTTTCAGATTTCCTCAAACTTGGCGTTTCCCAGTTCATGCTCAGAAGTTTTATAAATTCTGCCGTTTTTTTTATTCTGCTCGATATATAACTGAACATTGTTTCAGTTTGGTAAGCTGTATTGGTTACAGTTGTCTCAGACGCAACTGTTGCCTTTTAGTGATGTTTCCGTTGGTGTTAATTTAACACCACTCTATATGTGAATACATATCCTTCCTCTCAGATTAAGTTTCTGGGGTTCTTCAGTATTTTCCGATGTCACAATGATTTTATAATCACTCGTTGGTTATAACGTTTGCTGCTAGTTAATATTTTGGCGTTTTCAAAGTTGCTGTTACAGATAGCCTATTGTAATCATTATATATGTATATATATATATATATATATATATATATATAGGATTATACTTAAGCAACAAATTGGAATGGTCCAGACACAAAAATGACTTTACCGGAAAATTGACCACGGAGCTATACACAATTAGGAGAATTAGGGCTCCAGTGAATTACTACGCTGCACGTATGATATACATTGCAAATTTCAACAGTGTAGCTACGTATGGGCATTCAGTTTTGGGGGATGTTAACAGAGGCAGAACGCGCAGGACTTCAGAAGCGGGGAATTCGTATATTGTGCAATTTGAAATCGGACGAAATGTATAGACAGTCTTTTGTTTCTGAGGGAATACTTACCATACCGTCGGTGTATATCTCAAGAGTGGCAGGATACGTCCATAAAAATGTAGAAAAGATCTCGCGATGTAGTGATGACCACAAGTACCAGACTTGAAATAAAGACGTTTTAAAAACACCTTACCATCGTTTAAGAGCAACCCAAAGATATACGGACGACTGGGATCCCAAAATTTATAGCGAACTATGTACACGTGTTGCTAATTTAAAAACTATGGGTATCAGAAGATTTACACGCACTATTAAAAATTTCCTTATAGAAAAGAAAAAGAAAAACATTTATTCGATTGACGAATTTCTAAATGAATGACTTCTGTTTGTCTTACATGTTTATACAGTGTTACAAAGGACAATGTATAGATATTATATTTTAGAAATATTTATGTATGCATTTTGAATATTTTAATATTGTTTTTGTATTGTTAATGACTTTTATTGTAATATTGATTACAGTAAATAAATCACTATCACTATCATAGATTAATAATGACAAAATATTGAGAATATATTATTATTTCTCCTAATTTTTATTTGTGTCCGCAATCACTGTTACGATTGTTTTATCAAACTACCCTCTTATACATTCTCGTGCTGTATATTGAGATCAATTTCGACCAATCGACCAGACGTGAAACACGTTAAGCGTGCGTATTGCGATTTTTGGTGTGTGGAGGTAAGGCGATAGAATTTTTGTAGTTACACCTACGACTGAGTTATCGAAACAATTTAAAAGATTTAAGGCCGCTTTATACTCTATGTAATATTGGGAATATTGTGTAAGCTCCGAGTGGAATACCTGTTGTGGTGGATATTTTGCCTCAATCTTCAATTTCCGATGTATGCCCGCAAACTTCTAAGACCGACAGAGACGCCATTTTCTCGTTACGCTTTGTTCATGTTCAATCTCCTAATACATATTGCTATGAATAGTGGTTTGAAAATTTAGCACGCCACCGTCCACAACTAGTTTTCCGAACTAGGCTTCTCAGCCGGTGACTTTCAAATATAAGACTTCTAACTTCTCGGGTTCCACTTCGGAAAAGCGTGTCTATAAAGTGAGTTGAGCGACAGTGAAATGTTCACAAAAATTTATATACTTATTTGACTAATTAATTAGCAATAATGGAGTGTCAAATGAAACAAACGCAAGATAAAAAATTTAAAATAACTATTTAATTCAAAAATAAAAAAATTAAAAAAAATATCTCTTTACAAAGTATAAAGATCCTGTATCAGACAAAAATACTTGAGGTAAAAACATTCATTGAAAATTGACAGCTAAATGAATGGAAAAACATTCTCTAAATGACTCCGATCAAAACTTATCTAAAAATAATCAAGTTTAATATTAATTTCTCCCCAGAGAACCACATTGTATAATCAGATACTGATACACGAACAAAACTTACGCATGTGCAAAAGACACGCCCAAAAAACCCTGATACCAATCGAACAAACTTTTCAATTATAATTTTTAACAAAGAAATGTTAATAATAAACTGTATTATCTGTATATCTAATAATTAATTCTCTTAACTACAAGCTTGAATACAATAGAAATATACTTATAGTAATTTTATATACTATGACGACGTCATATAATTTTAATTCTACTTACAAGAAAAAAATATGTGGAGACTCTTACGAACAAAGAAGGTGCATAATCAATTTAAACATTAATAATACAACGAGAAATCTATCTCTATAAATATCGGGACTTTAATACTTATATAACAAAATCACTTTCAATCAAACAACCCGAATTAATTAAAA
Source organism: Melolontha melolontha (assembly GCA_935421215.2). Classification (NCBI taxonomy): domain Eukaryota; kingdom Metazoa; phylum Arthropoda; class Insecta; order Coleoptera; family Scarabaeidae; genus Melolontha; species Melolontha melolontha. Next base: position 11,001,837 of record OW285243.1, read on the forward strand.
TATATTTAAATATATTTCACAAAGCAACCTTCTTCTTCAAACTATAAATTTCATCCCCTCGAGAATTGACCTCGACTTTCACATGAGAGCGATCCCGAATAACAAGTTTTTCTCTTCGCAAAATTGAAATACATTTTCAATATAGGTACAATTTATCTCACAAAATATGTACATTTTTAAATTAAATTATTTTTAATTAAAAATCCATAGCAATATGTTATATTGAACATATATGACACTAAGCTTCCGTTAAGTTGATTCTGGAACGAGAATTAAACTAGAGCAGGTATATAAATTTTTGTCTTGCATCACCATTCACAGAGCGTCACTTTCGTACAAGCGTTATTTATTTTGTTTGGTGGCAGTTATATTGAAACGTAGGTGTGTTTTCTGAATATTTTATTTATTTAACGAAAAACACTACAACCTAATTTATTAAAGTAAATCGCACAAATGAAACACAACACAACAACGTTAAAGTTAAATTCTTTACTGTTAATTAATATATTGTTGAATTTACTTGTTAGCATGAGACTGCATGTCTCTTGATGCTAAGTACTGTACTGTTGAGACTGGTGTCTCTTGATGCTAATTTGATACTGTTGAGTCTCTTGTTGCTAGTGTAAGACTTTTGTGATGAGACTCATGATGTCAATGTGATACTGTTCTGTACTGTGGCGCAAGTGGGTAAAAATCCACCACTATCTCAACAAACTATTACATAATTAAATGCGGACTGTATTTGTTCTACATTATATTGATTTACGTTGTAATTGGGAAAATCCTACCTACTGGCAACAATACCAGGTTTCACAATAGGGACTTACCTATAGTCTTAAAATATTATAATTAAGTATTAGTTATAAATCTAAATATATAGTTGAGATTAAATTTCATTATCTAGTAATAGAATTTATTGATACATATCTAGGAAACATGAACTCAACAATAGATAGGATAAACACTGTGTAATTTAATTCGTTCAGTAATAACGCTAGGTAGTAAAAAACCGTCTATATCATAAAGTTATAAATTTGCGAATATAAAAGATGCTTCTTCTTGGAATATAGAGAAAGTTTTATAATTTGAATATGATAATAAAATTCTGTTTATACAGCGATTTAACTTTGAAAATGAACGTAGAATATTTATAAATTGGAAATGTTACGTGTGAATTCTATATTCTATATTTACTTATATTTAACATATATACAATCTAATAAATTTCGATATATGGTTAAACGGCTGGTTTGATACCGATTAATTCAAGTTCAACCGAATTACGAAGCCGGTAGTCACCAGCGTAGGCGGTTCTTCAACTGATAATTAGGCGAACGACATAGTTTGGAGTTAGATCTACACTCTTGCAAGATAGGTGGTGTACTTCATGTTGTACAATCGCGGAGATCTCCGACAATCTCTTTTTCGCCCATTAGGCATATAAAGTCGTAATATAACACCTGTCATATATATACAGATCTTTTCATACTTTTATGTATTGTATATTTAATATTTTATGAGTATATGTCCAGGACCGCGCTCACTATATATATTGGATTTTTGTTAATAACTTTTGAGAGCAAAACATTTCCAATAAATATTAATATAATATTACTTATTTATGCGAGTATTGATATGCAGTTGTAGCTTCCTTGTTTGTTTTTTTTGCTACTACGCCTTGTGGGTACATTAAAACCTCTTCGTCATCCGCGTAATGTATTATCTCTGATTTCAATTCAACAGTAATTAGCGGTGGCGCCCTTTCTATCTATTTGTAGTCAGTCTTACAACAACGTTTCTAAAAGAACTCGGTTTTCTTTATTGTGACCTTAGCCTTGGTACTGGCTAGTTCAATTGTATTTTTATTGTCAACCCGCCCACACAGGAAAGTCTTTGGAACTCTACGGTATATCGATGAGCAACCTAAGCCAGTTCCTGATATTTATTTTTGCTATTACCTGTAGAATCAACTTTTCATGGGTCCTTGCATTTATTGCAGTTTTATGAAAAGAATGCACAATTATTTTGGTCAAATGCTACCATATTCTTTGGTGTAAAGATATTTACTTATGAAAAATAATTTCTAAGTACATCCTAGTCTAATGATAAATTTCATGACAGTATAATTTAAATGAAGATCGACCTCTTCAAAGTTTCCCAGCAGTGTGAAGATACTCTATAGTAAAAGAAAACAAAAATACGAAAGCGGATTAATATACAGGGTTAGTTAAAAGTATGGAGACGGCGATTTATTGCTGTTAATATTCATTTTAGGGATTTATGTTCAATATAAAAGTTTGTTAGGATATTTTGATCTACATTTGAGAATATTTGATTTTTTTCTTCTTCAGTTGTTTTTTAGTTACGCCTGTCCGCGCATTTTTTTTTAAATGGGAACTAGTAAATTTTACTCTACCATTCGATAGAGATTTTTTTCTCTTTACAAATTTTTTTTTTAACAGATGTTCGGTACATCGCAGACAGACAGAAGCGTAGCGATAAACCAACTTGAGCGACATAATTTTATCAGTGGTTATTGTGTACGTCAAATCTTTGACGGAAATAATTCATTTGTGCAATTTGTTGCTGTTAATATTAACAATGGCGAGTTTAAGTGAACATAAACGAATTGAAATACTTATGATGTTGGGTTATGGAGGTAGACGCAGAAGTTTACAAGACGTTTGTAATTTATTTAATGATACGCATCCAAATAGAAATCCAATTTCTAAATCCGTTATTGGTAGAACTTTAAGAAGCTTTGAACAAACGGGTAGCGTTAAAGATTTGCCAAGGAGTGGTAGACCTAGAACAGCAAGAAGCGATGATAACAAACTGGATATTTTATTGGCTGTATCTGAATATCCCCATTTAACAACCAATCAATTAGCGGCCAATTTCAATATTTCACAGTCATCGATCGTGTCGTTTTTAAAAAGTGAAAAGTATAAACCTTATAAGGTACACAAGGAGATTACAATTTTCGGAAGAAATGTTAAATATTTGCAATAATAATGAAAATTTTGTCAACAATATTCTTTACTCAGACGAAGCTACTTTTTGCCTTGCCGGTGAAGATAACAGACATAACTGCAGATACTGGTCATCGGAAAATCCCTCTTCGTTTTTGGAGCACCATACGCAGTACCCCCAAAAGGTTAATCTTTGGGTTGGCATTCTAGGCGGTCATATTATCGGTCCCTTTTTTATCAATGGCAATTTAACTTCGGCTCTGTATTTGCAGTTATTGCAACATGAAATAATACCTGCTAGTGCTACGCTCTATCCTCATGAAAACAATGAATACCTGCCCAATGACAGTATCTGGTTCCACCAAGATGGCGCCCCACCACATTATGGTGTAAATGTTCGTCAATATCTGGACAACGTTTTTCCCCACAGATGGATTGGAAGACGAGGAACCATTGAATGGCAAGCCCGTTCGCCAGATTTAAGTCCTTTAGACTTTTTTCTTTGCGGATACGTAAAAAACAAAGTTTACAAAGAAAAGCCCGACAACGTCGAAGATTTACAAATCCGAATTACCAGAACGATACAAGAAATTCCCCGAGATTTTTTACAGAACTCTGTTCGTGGTTTTGTAAATCGATTAGGTCATTGTCAAAATACTGATACACGACAATTTGAACACTTACTTTAATTTACTTTGTTATTAATTTGTTTAATTTTTCTTGTAAAAAGTTATTAAAATGAATTTAAAAAAAAACAAAAATATTATTGTAAAGAGAAAAAACCTCTATCTAATGGAAGAGCAAAATTTACCAGTTCCCATTTAAGAAAAAATGCGCGAACAGGCGTATCTAAAAAAACAATTGAAGAAAAAAAAACAAATAATCACAAATGTAGATCAAAATATCTTAACAAACTTTTATATTGAAAATAATTCCCTAAAATGAATATTAACGACAATAAATCGCCGCCTCCATACTTTTAACTAACCCTGTATAAGGTCTTCTATTCAATAAGGAAAAACAAAATGATAAAACTAGTTTCAAAATTAAATATGTTTGTTCTACTACTTATGTACATAATTATTTTTCCACGTAATTACAATTTAGTGCAACAAATTTCTCCAAACGTAGAATCCATTTCTTCATTCTCCTCATAAAAAAAATGTTTATTGTTGATCCAATTGCGAACAGCAGCTCGAATTTTAGTGCTCGATAAAAAAATATTGACCTTTCAATACCTCCTTCGGCTTTGGGAAAAACCAAAGATGTGAAGGTGGCAAATCAACACTGTATGAAGAGTGTGAAACAACCGTGAATATCAGGCTCGTCACTGTCTTTATCATCTTGTGGTCTGGCGTTGTTGTAGTGCAAGAAAAAGTTGCATCAGAAACAAAGAAACGGAAACAACGACTGCGGAATCCTACTAGCCAGATACTTAGATTTAAATGGCATGAAAAATGTCGACTCAAATTTTGTTCAAAATATATCAAAGACCTCGTTTAGATTTATATAATTAAAAAGTTGTTTTCAAAGAAAGGATAAAAATGGATTAATTATAACTAAGCCAATTAATATACAAAAAAGGTTTATGTATATCAATACGTTAAGCACGTATTACGCATTTGTTACAAATGAAACAGACATGCAATATACACATCTGTAACTGTACACATGGACAATTTATTTTCCAGCATTTACTTCTGTTTAAGACACGTGTTTCTGCCATAGGTGTATTGTCCATGTGTACAATTACAGATGTGTATATTGCATGTCTGAATCATTTGTAACAAATGCGTAATACGTGCTTAACGTATTGATATACTTAAAAATTTTGTGTATATTTACTGCCATCTGGCGTCGTGTTAATGGACTTACACCTATATACGTATTTTCTTCCCTTCTGTATCGGCATAGCCGGTCAAGGGAAAGGTTGCCATTTTCGGCATAGTCTCTTTCGTCCGTCAGATATCACTATATTATATGGTGCTACCTGATAGGACGAAATTTGCTATACCTTATAGGCGATTTAAGCTTTATTTACTTCACTAGATTAACTGATGACGCCTAATAGTAGATGGCAGAAACACGTGTCTTAAGCAGAAGTAAATGCTGGAAAATACGAGGTGTATTGTCCATGTGTACAGTTACAGATGTGTATATTGCATGTCTGTTTCATTTTTAAGCCAATTAATAAGTATTAGTACGTAAATCCACTTAATTTGAATGTTTTTTTTTTAATGAATATACCTAAACATTCGGAAATGATCGTTAGTGTCTTAAGTGTCGAAAGTTATTTTAGGTGAGAGTTATATGAAGATTAATGCATCCAATATCTAATTTATGGCGTGTGTTTTATAATCACATTATACACTCAAATTTTCATTTTAATATCTACAACAAAAATAACAAATTTTCTCTGCCTAATCTAATTATTCCGATAAAAATTATATGATAAATTTTATGTCGAGAAAAGCCTAACACGACATTAATTTCTTCAAGGAAATTAATCCATTGCGTACACTTAGGTAATTATAATATTTTCCATTAATTTAAAGAATGCGGTCGATTTCAATATTCGCACAGAACGTTTGCCGTTATATAGAAATGTAATAATGTATTACCAGCACAATATATTTGATAATTTATTATTATCAACTGCATGCGATCACAATCAATCACGGAAACTAATGAGTCATTGTAAATCGCCCGAGGAGTGCCACGATTAGTCTTCGGGTATTAGGAGTAAATCCATTAGCTGCCGTTTCATTATTTGCTAAATATAAGAAATTTAAAATTGCCTCTCGACATGGGATTGAATTGAAATAAATGCATGTCAGTAAACAGGTCAATCAATGTTGATGAACATTCTTATTTTTGTGAGACTATAAAATACAAACTAATTAATTAAAAAGTAATTAATAATGAACTAAACGGAGGCACCGAGATATCCATTCGCTATTACGTAACTATCTATAACGGGTGTTCATTTGAAAAGTCAATCTAGTAGCATGTGATTTACTGAGAACATTTTGAAGTATGTCGTAAATTAAAATTTACTACTTAACCTACGAAGTCGTATATTTTGACAGTTTCATACATACAAATAAATAACAAATGTGATTGACATTATCGAATGTCATTTGGATTTACGTTTACGGAACAACAAACACATACTAATATATATGCGTCTTATTCTACCAAAATTTCAAAGTAACCTAGATTGACTTTTGAAATGAACACACGTTAATATATGCATACTAAATAGTATTTATTTAATTCCAAGAAGACACAAATGTTAAAATATATATAGTTCTTTCCAAGATATAACGACACGACTAAAAGATTAAAAATGTAAAGTCTACTACCGGTATGTACTATCGTGAGCAAATGAAAGTGCACACTTTATTATGTTGGCATTTCGAAATTTCAAAATTTATCGAATGTATACAGTACTTTTGAAGTGTCAGTGTCAGCATTTAATCATAACATAAATGACATTAGCTTGACAATTTGGTAAAATTTACGCAGCTATAATAGTGCGTTTACTTTCAATTGCTCACGATAGTACTTCAGCACAGCGGCGGGTATGTTAATATAAGTGAGCGATTGGAAATATTAAAGCATGTCGATACCCAACCAGGACTGTATTAAAACAAAATTACACAATGCACATGTATTATACCGGGTTCTTTTTTATTATTACATTCATCGCCCTATGTGTAGAGGTAAAAAAATAAAACTCAATACATCGTAGGCAACCAGTTATACACCAGTGACGTATTTTTCCAATTGCCAAATATTTTTTATTTTTCATTCATACTTAAATCTTAAATAAAATATATTTTATTGAAAAATAGATAATTTATTTAAAACAGTTAATTATTCTAACAGGCGTATACCTTATGCGAAGACAATTTGAAATATTTTTAACAAATTCAAAGAAGATGGATAGTAAATTCTTGTTGGTAATAAATATATTATTATTTCTTTAATAATCACAATAATTTTTGGACTGTACAATTATCTAGCAGCGTCACTATTGGAATTAAAGATTGAAGAAGGAAGGACATTAGGCAACAAACTTTTGGAATCTGTCAAAGCAAGGCCATTTTCAAATGAACGACGATCAGTTATTAAAATAGCAACAGTTTTTGACCCTTGACTTAAAAGAGAAGATTGAACATGCTACTGGGGCTGCTAGTTTTCTAGAAGAAGAAATGTTTAATATTACTAAGAAAATAGAACCTGAAAATAAAGAACAAATGCCTGTAATCGAAACAGACATTAGACACATCAAAAGTAATTTTCATTATTTGGATTTTTCCTAGAAAGAATAAGAGAAAGTAAAATCAATAACAGCTGATGTAATAATAACTAAAAGACAATACCTCGAAAGGCCAAATTCAAATCAGGACTAGATCCTTTTTCATTTTGGTCTCTTAAATACGTATTTCGACAACTAAGTTGTCATCCTCAGTAGGAAAAAGTAGCAGTGTCGAACATGGTGCACTATGAAACTAATACAAAAATCTCGAAACACCTTACAAGACATCTACATATACAATCGCTTTACTGTACCCATCTTCAACACCGTTATTTTTCCTACTGAAGATGACAACTTAGTTGCCGAAATCATATTTGGGAAACCAATATCAATGTAGTAAGGGGTTTTAGGCATTGAATTAAGTTAAAATAATATTAGAAACTCACATATTGCAGTTAATTATGTCTAAAAATCATACTTACTTACGAGTAGAAACCAGGACACGAATATTCTTACTTATATTGGCAGCAGTTTATTTTATGGAATTGTGTTTAATAGAGTGTTTAATCTATTAAACACTCTATTAAACACAATTCCATAAAATAAAACTAAATAGACTCTAGTCTTAATAGATTTATGAACGTTTAGTTAAAGTTATTAGAAAAGGACAACACTAGTTCGGAAGAAAACTATTATATGCATATTCTGTAAAGTTAAAAGGAAGTTGCGTAAGGCTTGCAGTTTTCATAGTTAACAATATGATGAGATTAAACGCCAATTAACTACTTTAATCAAATATCTGTTTGAAATTATTAATTAATGTTAGGTAAATTCCATCGCGTTCATGTTTCAAACACTGCTGCACTTGTTGTTTGTAGACTATGAAGAACCCTCCTATAGTCAAAGAGTGAATAGAAATGGCATTTATAAACAAGCCATAAATTTTATTAAAGAAGGAGATAAGTAGATACAAATGCTGAATTTTGTCTAATGAGTTCGAAGCCAGAACAAGAGTTAGATGTCCATGTTTTGTCACAACTACTTTTCGAATATAAACGGCAGGTGCCACATAGGCGGGGCCTTAAATTAGAAGAGCTATATTTCACAAATGATGTATTCTATCACACAAAAGAAACAAGATGCAAGTGGAAAATAATGGCTTAAGTTAAAAGTCAAACAAAATTCCACTATAAGTTAACATTAACAAAAGCAAGCTACTGCGCATTAATGTAAATCCAGCTAGCAACATTAACTTAAATAATGAGCAAGGTTTAGAATGAGCATGGCTTCAGTTCTGAATTAATATGACATGGTACCACCAAAATAATTTAATGTAATGAATTATTTTCCATGTAAAATAGCAATTATCAACCACGAATATAATTTTATTCCTGCCAAATACATAGTAAATCCTGTCTATACACGTTGTTATTTGACTGGACTGGTGTCTTCGATTGACAACACTATTTCGAATTCATACAATAATTTAGTGAATTAGACCGATGGTCTGTAGACCAAAATCTATCTTTTTGGTTTTGTTAATGGATGTACGAAAACATTGTGTTTATAGGCTTAAATAAATTAAAATATAACATTCGATTTCTTTCATGAAATTTTATATTAGATTTTTGGAATAATATTGTTTTGGTACAATAAATCTTTTCAACTTAATGTAAGGGTATCACTTCATATACTATGTGTTTATCGGTATGAGTTACTTTGACAATTTAACGACGGTGTCTCCTATAGGCATATTTAAGTATTCTATTTGAATCTTTATTAATTTTTGTTTCCTAGAAATTTATTTTTATTTTTATTTACTTATACATTTAAAAGTTTAAAAGTAACCACTGAAATTAATGAATCCTGGAGCTTTACTAACCATTTGGAAAATATATAGGGTACTTTCTGGACAATACCTTAAAATTTTGTTAAGCTTACCTTCCAGGTCTAAATGTTTTGAAGTTAAAAACCAGTAGCACGTTAAAAACCTCACAAAAGAGGAAGCTATAGAGCAAAATTTGTTTGTTTCAAAACTACGATAGAATCCTATCCAACGCCTATTTTCTCTTGCAAACTCATCTATGACGTCATCATAAAAACATTTTTGGCGAGAATATTTTTGCATTAATTCCTTCTCTAGTGATATTGGTCCAAAAGCAGAAAGTCTTTCTTGTCCTGTAGAATTCCTAACAAAATTTTTTATTCGTTTAAGCGCAGAAAGCGAACGTTCTGCAGACGCATTTGTGGCGAAAATATAAATCGTTAATTCACATAGTTTACATAGAATTTCAGGGCAAGCACGATCTAGTCCGCAGTCTTTTAGAGATTTCTATGAGTCACGAACACTAGTTTTATTTAACCCTTCTGAGGTGTTGTAAATTACTGTGAGTTCGGAACGTAATGCTGGAAAATCAAAATATTATAGATAATTTTGTTTAAACAATTCAAGTGCCACTTCAGAAACTGTGGCATTATCGCAAAATTACCTTATTCTAGAAATTTAAAGGTTAAAGTTCTTAAATCTGGTGTCTATGTGGGCGGAAATATTGTCAATTATTTCAAAGAACAACTTACGGAATCGCGATTTTTCTGTGTTCTTTGTTCTGTGTTCTTTGGAAATATCAGTGGGTATTCTATTTCTTCGTAGTTGAATATTTAAACGCTCATATTTATTCCAAAAATTACCAAATTGTTCTCTTTTACGGAAAACGATGGATTTAAATTCTTGGATTTTTTTATACAAAATTGTCACTAGTGTTATTTTGTAAAACAGCAAATAAGTTATCACAAAATGGAAATATCTCGGAAAAAATAAGTAACGGAAGATTAAAATTGGCTTCAGTTTCTAAGATATTAAAATATCCTCCAGAGCAAACTTAAGTCTCATTGTCTCATTCTTACTGGTTGTTCATAATATTTTGAAAAAAATAATAAGTGGTTGTCGAAATTCAAATACAGTTTGTACTAACCTACCGTTGTAACTTCATCGAGTGGGGACTACATTTGGTAATCTTTTATAAACCTCCAGATGTAAAGCACTGATTATTTTTGAAGATTTGGAAAAAATGCTCCCAAACTGCTAAGAATTTGAAAAAAAACTAGTATTCTTTTATTACATGAAAGACTGGTGTAAAACCAAATTTAGACAATGTGTTAGACAGTGTACAAGAAGTATGGTTGGATACAGTTCTTTTACATTAATCTGTAATCCCCCAATTTCACCTGCCATTACTGCTGATCCGTCATCATAACTTTGATCTACTAATTTTGAACAACTATTATAATCATTCACTATAGTGTGAACAATACAATATAAAACAGAAGCCGTCTTTTGCGTGCTTTTGTTGTTATACGAGGTGCATTCAAGTTCTAAGGCCTCCGATTTTTGTTCTCCAGACTGGAAAGAGATAGAAGTATGCGCATTGTTTTAAAATAAGCGTGCGTTCGCTGTCAATACGATGGAATTGTAGCGGCAGCGTCGAGAATGACAACTGTTTTAGATACTTAAAATGGCTACGTTTTCCTTACTTGAACCGCGTGCAATCATTTGTTTTCTGAATTTGCGTGGTGTGACACCAATTGAAATTAATCGACAGTTGAAGGAGACATGTGGTGATGGAGTTATGGATGTGTCGAAAGTGCGTTCGTGGATGCGACAGTTTAATGAAAGCAGAACATCGTGTGACAACAAACCGAAACAACCTCGGGCTCGCACAAGCCGGCCTGACGACATGATCGAGAAAGTGGAGATGCTTGTTTTGAGGGATCGCCGAATGACAGTTGAACAGATCGCCTCCAGTGTTAGCATTTCCGTGGGTTCTATGCACACAATCCTGCATGACGACCTGAAAATGCGAAAAGTGTCCTCCAGGTGGGTGCCACGAATGCTGACGGACGACCACAAGGCTGCTCGTGTGGCATGTTGCCAAGCAATGTTGACGCGCAACCAAGGCATGAATGGGACTTTCTTTTCGTCGATTGTGACAATGGTTGAGACGTGGATGCCATTTTTTACTCCAGAAACAAAGCGCCAATCAGCTCAATGGAAGAACACAGTTCCACCGCCACCAATAAAATTTCGGGTAACCGCCAGTGCTGAAAAAATGATGGTGTCCATGTTCTGGGACAGTGAGGGCGTAATCCTTACCCATTCTGTTCCAAAGGGCACTACGGTGACAGGTGCATCCTACGAAAATGTTTTGAAGAACAAGTTCCTTCCTGCACTGCAACAAAAACGTCCGGGAAGGGCGGCGAGTGTGCTGCTTCACCAACACAACGCACCCGCACATCGGGTTAACGTTACGCAACAGTTTCTTCGTGAAAACAACTTTGAAGTGATTTCTCATGCTCCCTACTCACCTGACCTGGCTCCTAATCTCCTAATGACTTTTGGCTGTTTCCAACAATGAAAGACACTGTCCGTGGCCGCACATTCACTAGCCGTGCTGCTATTGCTTCAGCGATTTTCCAGTGGTCGAAACAGACTCCTAAAGAAGCCTTCGCCGCGGCCATGGAATCACGGCGTCGACGTTGTGAAAAATGTGTACGTCTGCAGGGAGATTACGTCGAGAAGTAACACCAGTTTCATAGTTTTCGGGTGAGTAGTTAGTTAGAAAAAAATCGGAAGCCTTAGAACTTGAATGCACCTCGTATAACGTAAGACTTTGATAACTGACTAATATTTGTCACATCTGTAGTTTTGTCCAGAATTATCTATACATAGAATAGGATCATTTTGTTTTAAATTAGAAGTTCGTTTAAACCTTGTAGAATTATTCAAAAGATTGTAAAATTTCGTCATACCTTGCCAATAAATTTACTGAATCTACGTAGCTTCCCTTGTTTGAAGATTGTTCATTTTCATTATGACCACGAAATGCAATTTCATGTTCTCCCAGGAAACAAACCACACCTATCAATCTATTAAGTATTTCACGTTTCTTCGTACTTCTTGAGTATGCTTCTCTGTTGCAATTCAACTCATTGTCTAATGTGTGTTCAATTCGAATTTTTTTTAGTTTGTTTTATTAAATTAGTCAAAGTTGGAGTTGGCCTACCTTTGGCAATAATTCGTCCTTTTTCTTCGAAATTATAACGTGAAAATCCTTTTGTCACTATATTGCTTCCAACACATTCACAATCAGACATACTTCGGCAGGAATTTGGTTCCGAAACTCCCCCGAACGTCCGATCTCCATGCTTATAATATAACCTTCACGAAAACAGCTTACACAATGAGCTATTTTAATTCGATTTTCAAACGAAATAAGCCATAAAAACGAAAGATTTTTGCTTTAACACAGTATTTGTATTATCTATAAATATTATAAATTAACAAACAACTAATTTCATGTGCATAATTCCATCTATCTTTTTTTTGCTAATATTCCTAGACACGCCCATTTAAACGCGATGCTTAAGAAGTAGCCTATATATGCCGTACGCCGTAGATATCTGGCATACCAGGTTTGTTCATTCAGGTGGCCACGTCGCATGGATTGTCGCCCTTCGCTAACGTCGGCATTTGAAACGACATGGGTGCACTTCTATTAGTAATATCAGGCAGTAATTTAATATTAAAGTTTACTATTAAAGTTTTTTATTTATACACTGTATTTTACTTGGCTCATGTAGCAGAACCTCTGCCTCCCTAGCTTCCACGGTATATACGCCACTTCAAAAACCGAACTAGGAATTTTTTACGAACGCGATTATTTTTCTGAATTTTCTGGAGATATATTAATGCTTTGAATTATTTTTTAATAACAAACATAATGAGACATTTTCGAAAATCGTAAATTATTAGCTATATTATACACATTTCCGGTTACAAACGTAAAGAATAAACAATGTCTTTTAACATGAAAATGATATTTTTACGAAATAAAATAAGTCAGGAAAGCCGTTTATGTTAAATATACAATTTTACTTAATGCCTGATGAATAATTATGCAAATATTTAACCAGTAATACACTTTGGGATCAAATTCCATAGAACTTTAACCTTTTTGATCAGGAGACGCCATTGAACAGAAAGAAATGATACCTTTAACGACGCCGTCTCCTTCTGGTGCACTAATTAGTACAAGATTAACAAATAAAAATCGTCAGATATAGCGAGTTGTAGAATATAAACAGTACTACTACCGCGATATCATAAAGTTTCTGGGTCAACGGTGGCCATGGGGTGAAAAACGTCTGTCTTAATTTATATCATCCTTTTGAGAAAAATCTGATAAAATTTTCAGGTTATGTGTCATACTGACATTAAGATTAATATATTGACAAATTTTAACGTCAGCATGACACTTAACCTGAAAATTTTATCAGATTTTTCTCAAAAGGATGATATAAATTAAGACAGACGTTTTTCACCCCATGGCCACCGCTGACCCAGAAACTTTATGATATCGCGGTACTATTAAAGCAATGCTTTTATAAGAATAACAGATACCGGACGAATATTGTTTTGTGTCGATTCCGGCCCCTGTATATTTACAGTATAGTAAATAATTATTGTAAACCGATTGTTCTATTTAATCTCTTAAAATTATCCTACCTATAATTCATTCTTTCTTGTTCAATAATTTTGACTGTCTATGTAGACATCGAGGTATTTCCAAGATATATTAATTGCGCTCCTTACATGTAAATTCATTCTGCTTGTATTAATATATTCTACACAATTATTATGGACCTATTGTACAACATTTTCTTTGATTTTGCTACCTGTAATTAATGTAATGTCATTTACAGCTTTATTGTTTCTTTTATAATTAATTTTTGATACTTACTTAGTAAAGCCATTTAATAATACATGGTATCTCTAGCATATGATTTAAATATCCTATTTGTCATCTAATATCTTAATTTCCTTTCTTAAATATCTTCTAATTACGATTGTATTTAATATCCTAAATCTGGCGTTACTTTTATAATTTTGTTTCAATGCTTATGATATCTGGCGTTAATTATCTGCAATATATTGTTAATTAGAAAATAGGCTGGATATTGTCTTCTAATTTGCCATCGACTCAATTCGTAAATTTGTACGGCTTCAATAGTTAATTAAGCCCATAATTAACTATGGAAGCGAAAACAATTTTTGGGTCCAGTTCTGGGATTGTTTACGATACAATTTAAGTAAATTGTGCTTGACAGTAAGTAACGTATGCGCATTGGATATTTAAACGGACATGGACTCAACGTATATGTGTGCGTTAATAGGGGTACATAATGGAGACTTAAGCTTAGTCATTGAAAATGCATTTTTATTTTCATTAATAAACTGTGTTAATGCGAGTTTATAATCATAACTGGGATCTTATTAATTGTGGAGATTTTTGCAAGTCGTCCGGATAACATAGACATCTTTGAGTAATTAGTTGGTCCGATAGCGGAATTGTTCATTGAAAATTTTCCTTGTATTAATTATATTTAATTTAGACTTTCAGTAATTTTAGAAATGTCTTTCTTTGGAGACTGTGGTTAAGTAAAAACTTAAAAAAGGTATATAACTCTTTACCACAATTATTAATCGTATCCTAAATACGTATTTCGACAACTAAGTTGTCATCATCAGTTGGTAAAACCACTAATCAAGGTGTCGCACATGGGGCATAGTAAAGCTAGCACAACTGATCACGCAACAACTTTACACAGCGTACACGTATGCACTGTGTATGCGTCCACGTATACACTGTGCATACGTGGACTCTGTGTAAGGTTGTTCCGTGATCAGTTGTGCTAGCTTTAGTGTGCCCCATGTGCGACACCTTGATTAGTGGTTTTACCTACTGATGATGTCAACTTAGTTGTCGAAATACGTATTTAGGATACAATTAATAATTGTGGTAAGGGGTTATATACATTTTTTAAATTTTACAAATGTTTTTATCGTAGTTCTTCGATTTATTTTTGATAATAGTTTAATGCTTTGGTAATTAAGAGATTCATTTTTATCTTTTTTTTTATGAAGGGTTCCATCAATAATTTAGTTATTACACGAACTATGCAACTAATCCCATAAAAGTGCGAATACGAGGTGATTTCGTTCTTCTTCTCTCGTGCAAGTGAGTTTTGGTGGTTAAGACTTCAACAGTTCCATGCATCGCTAATTAATATTACTGGTATAATTAATTAAAGTATGGTAATTACTCGCATTTGCGGATTAAAGTTATACTGGTTAATGTAAGACAATGAGGAAATTTGTTCCTAAACTTGTTTTTGTCGTTTGATACAACGGATTTAAGAATATATCTCTCAAGGGAAAAGGCGATTGTAAATTTTATAGATAAATTATAAGTAGATTCGTAGATTAATTTTTTTCTTCTCTGTATAAAATACCTAATTATTAAATACGTTTTTTTATATATAAATTCAGCACATTTAGTATAAAGATATACATCACAGAATGTCAAAAAAATTCATTATAGATTTACTTTGTGCAATTTTTCTTGAGTAAAAAAACTATCGACTATTTAATTTTGTGTTAAAGTTAATAATTTCTGCATATACTGCGTGGAAAAATAATTATCGATTTACTTTACGTAATATTTTTTATTAAAAATTTAAACTTTTAATCATTTAATTGTGTCTTATATAATAATAATTTCTCGTACTGTGTGAGTCAAAATCTCGATGTGAGATTTATCCAAGATCTTAGATAAAGTACTTATGCAATTTTTAGGTTAAGCCTCCTCTTTAATTTAGTTTTGCTTATAATTATTACTCAATCATTTCTTTACGTCGATCTTATTTTTTTATTAAATTTTATGTAATATTGTTTTTAGAATTTATCTAAAACGCAGTGGGATTCTATGCATATATTTAAATTTAACGTATTAGTCAATTTATTGAATATGAATTAGTTCTTTTATTTAATTTGCTATACTGGGTGAGTCTTTTTCTCATGTCCAGGCATTACTTTGCTTTCATTGAGAATTAATATACTATGTTTATATAATTATCAAACTGATGATTTCTTGTCTGCATTAGTTTTGGACTTGCAGATTTTGCCTTTGATGTTTAACATTTTTTTTTTGTGGATTTATTTCGATGTTAATAAATTGCCTGTAATTATTATTATTTCTAAACCTTAGTTTTTTCTATTGTAAAGCAAAATTGGGGTGAGATTTTGATATTGTTGATTAACGCTTCTTCTGTTTGTTGTTGATCATTGTGCTTTTAATAAATTATCTATACATTTGTTGTTTTATTGTTCTGATAATAACGATACACGTAGATACATATGATTTAGGCAAGTTACAATCGGCAGTGTATATGTTCACTGTAACGGCCAAAGAGTTTTAAACATGGTGGCGCCTACATAAAAAAAGAACTCTCCCTTCGCTCGCCTCTAAACTGACTTGATCTCTTTAGCTGAAGATCTCCGCGGCAATCATGTTATTAGGGTAAAATAGTAAATCGTACGCAGGTATTACAGTGAGTACGCAGGCGCGGAACTATTGCTCGTGTGGGCATATAGCATTAAACTAAAACAGCATATTATAAAAATCTGCTGGTCAAAAATTATTTGAAGCTTGGAGCTATGGAAAAATAGGAGAGAATGAAATAGATACAGCAGTAGAAACAACGGGTATTCAGATGGATTGGGTATATATTACAAAAGAACAAGCACGAAATTTGCATAGAAGGAAAAATAAAGCAATAATAGTCAAAACAACAATAGATAAATAACATAAGGAAGCAAGTGGCATGTCTATAGAAACGATAGGATCGGTTGTATAAAAAAAAAAATAAAAAAATATGAATGGAGAGCGTTTATTACTTTCGTGTGCCACACAATTGACTAAAGAGTATAACAAAATTTACAGGATATGCCAATTTGTTAACAGTTTTATTCTAAAGCGAAGTTTAACTAATACTAACCAGTTCTAATAATAAGTAAATTCCTCATCAATTCCAAGAAAAATACCAAATTTCCAAAAATATTTAATTTTCAAAATTCGCGTATATTGTAAAACTCTAAATTAGCAAACAGATTAGGTTTCTCTCTTAAATATTTTGATTTTTACAGGTCTCGATATGTTAAGAAAGTTATTAAAAAAAATAGTTCTTGAATATCGAGACTTTTCCAGTACAGATTTTTTGAACTGGCCGCGTTTGATAATCACGATTAAATGAAAGTTAAGCAAATATATCTTTGCTTTTAAATTTAAATAAAGGGTAAGGCAGTGAAACGGGAAGATTAAGATATTGCGAAGATTATAGTCAGACGGCTTGAGAGGAGTGGGGGACTCGACCTTAAGCGTCCAGAGGGTCGGTATTTTCAGTCGTCATGTTGCGTTGGACGAATGAGCAGCGTGCTTTCGCCGTAAAAGCATTTTACAAAAAGGCTGATAGTGCTGTTGGTGCTCAACGTGCTTTCCGTAGGGAGTTCAATTTCAGCGAACGCTATCAACCAATGGGTAAGAAATTTTGAAGAAACTGCTAATGTAACCAAGAAACGAGGTGGTAGTGTAAGGACGGCTCGTACTCCCGAGAATGTTAATCGGGTGCGAAAGGCTGTAAGAAGAAGTCCACGGAAATCTGCAAAGCGTCACAGCATACAGCTCGGTCTTAGTGACCGAACCACAAGAAGGATCCTGATGAATGATCTCCACTTTCATCCATTTAAGATACCGGTGGTCCAAGCTCTAAAACCTCAACACTACGTTAGCCTACTACGCTTTTGTCAACAGTTGTTAAATTTAATTGATCAAGATGGACAGCTGGTCCATAATTTATGGATGAGTGATGAGGCACACTCCCATCTTTGTGGATATGTCAATAAACAGAGCTTTCGGTTTTGGAGTGACAATAACCCACGTAATCTTCACGAAAAGCCTCTTCATTCACAAAAGGTAACTGTGTGGTGCGCAATGTCTACTCTAGGTGTGGTTGGTCCGTACTTTTTCGAAAGTGAAAACGGTAACACTGTAACAGTGAACTCTGAACGGTATGCGGAGATGTTGGTGAACTTTGCATTTCCTGCTCTCGATGAACATGTGAATGATCGGTCATTATTCCAGCAAGATGGTGCTACTAGCCACATTGCTAACATTTCGATGGACTTGCTGAAATTGGCGTTTCCTGGTCGCTTAATTAGCAGGAATGGCGATATGCCTTGGCCTGCCTGTTCACCAGACTTAGCGGCTCCTGACTTTTTTCTGTGGGGTTATTTAAAGCTAAAGGTTTTTGAATCAAACCCACCCACAACTAAGGACGAACTGAAGGAGCGAATCCAACAGGAGATCAACAACATTCCGTTGGATATGCTACGCAGAGTCATGGGATCCTTCACCGAAAGACTTCAAGAATGTGTTCGAAACGAAGGACGCCATCTTACAGATATAGTTTTCAAAAAATGAACATTTTCATATATCCTCATTAATTTCCACTAATTTAGATTAAATTTGTGTAAAAAAGTTCAATAAATATTAATAATTAAGACTTTGAGAAATTTTTTAAAAATTCCCGTTTCACTGCCGGACATGATAGTAAGCACTAAAAATATTATAACCATCTCATTCTAACTTTCTACAACATGATATTGCAAACGAGGCATTACTGTATAGTGCTGAATTCTTACTAAATCTTTTATCAAACGAAATCGATTGCCCAACGCTATTAGCTTATATTGACTTCAACGTACCCACTTCTAACACACACAAATGCACTACTTTTAGATTGCCTAGAGCGAAAACCAAATGCACTTTCAAAGTCAGGATCTATATTATGTATAAGACAAGATATACAGTGACGTTTAAATTACATATTTAGGAGATATTTAAGATACATGTTTTTTATATATATTTTTTTTATATATTCAATTAATTTGTCATATTGGTTGTATTTATTTTCTGTTTGTGGCAACTGCTGTTGGATGAATAAAGATTATTATTATTATTACTTCAGATTAGTACATCAAACTTTAATTTTGATAAATGAATTTACTTTTAAAGCCTCTCTATATTTCTTTGACATTGGACGTTTAACTACAATGGAATAAAAAAAACCAAGAATAGGAATTATATTAGGATCTTCTCTATAAAATTGTGTTTTTGAACTATGCTGACCACTTGCTGTATTATTGTATATACCGATAGGACCAGCTCCCAACGGGCCATACCGAGCAGTAAGTGGCAACAGCCGAAACCCCTCTACGCGCAATAGCTTACATTACCATACTTAGTTAGAGTTATGAATTTAGTAAGACTTAAACCGCGCAAGGATATAGTCGTTTGCATATTCGTTCTGTATACTTAATTTGCCCATTTGTTTCAGATATAAAAAGGTCGTTATATCTCCAAGTTATTATTATTATATTCTTAGCTGCTACGGAAAAGTAATTTTAAGTAATAAAAAAAACAATAACGTTTTCTAAAAGATAAAAGTAAAAAAATCAATAATTCTGCGGAATAAATTTTAATTCTAAGAAAGTCACTAAATATAGGATTCGAAAATACCGCCCTCTCTCCCAAAACAATAGCCGAGCCTATTGTAAAACTCCCGCCACACTCCCTCGAGATTTCTAGGGGTTATTGTCTCGAAAATTCTAAACAGTTGAACTTGCAACTGTTGCAACCATTACATTTGCACAGCTAGGATACGAATGACGGGCAATATTGCTCTCGATCATCGGACTTATGTATGCGCACGCGGAGTGGCGTCGTACATACGTTTCCACATCGCATTACGTTCCATACTTATATATATATATATATTTGTTCTTGTATATTGTTCTGTATGGCCCGTTGCGGGCTGGACCTATCGGTATAACTTCTTAGTTCTATTTTCGCTTCTCTGCTATCAGACTTATTCTCTGTGTTGTCGTTTTTCTTAATGTGCCTGTATTGGAGTTTCATTGGTGATTAACCTTAGTTTTTGGCTGACCAAGACGGGTTCTCACAGTAAATTCTTGGCGTGGCTAAGCGGCTACCCTCTCGGTTGAAATTGCAATATTCCTTTATCTCAACGGCTTCTCTAGTCATTTTTCAATAACAAGTCATCAGAATAAGCAATACTTTACCTCATTTGAAATTCAATTTATGTCAGTTGCCGTTTACATCTCATCCTTTTTTCTTCATGTGTCACTCCAGTTCTCCTTTGTCGTATGTTCTACAGTTGTCCATGTTTGCATTGCCCAACTCTTCTTGAACTAGCTAGTTAATCCAAAGGTTCTTTCTCCTTTCGTTTGGGGTAGTTTGTATTTTGTTTATTTTGGTTTGACTGTATCGAGGTGCTGGTACTAGTTGTAAGTTTCGCTTATCATTAGTATTCTTCGTATTTCCTCGCTGACACCAGAAATGTATAATAGTGTCTCGCGTTTCTCTCTGCGCTTTAATTCATGGTCTTCTTATTACTCGTATCTTAACGTTGTATGCCAGTAGGTTCGATTACCCGACACGGGGACCTCCACCTCCACAATTAATTAATTAAAAGGGTTAAGTCGCGGGATTCGCGGTTTTATTCGCGGTTCCGCGGATTTTTTCGCGGATTCGCGGGTTTATTCGCGGACTCGCGGCATTTATCGCGGGGTTTTCCGCGGATCCGCGGTTTCATTCGCGGAATCGCGATATATTTCGCGGAATTCGCGGGGTGTCCGCGGATTTATTCGCGGATTGTAGCGGGTCCGCGGATTTATTCGCGGATTTTAGCGGGTCCGCGGTTTTATTCGCGGATTTTAGCGTGGGGTCGCGGCTGAAGTCGCGGATTTTGCGGAAGGAGTTTAATTAGATGCAAATTCGCGGATCCTAACGTAAATTTCAGTTTAACCAATGTTCAGAGATATCTAGAATAGATGTTTGGAAATTTTAGACTAGATGGAGCCACATATTTATTTAGAATTATTTGAATTAGTTCCGGAAGATTTGGAAATTTTAGACTAGATGGAGCCACATATTTATTTGGAATTATTTGAATTATTTTCTGAAGATTTGTTGGAATTTTTTTATTTAAAAATACCTGCCAGGAATCGAACCTTAGCTATCTTGATATGGTCAGCCCTCTTACGCCATAAGACCATAACGGGGATGAGATTTTAAAATTTGAAAGATGCATATAAAGTGTAATATATTTCGAATTATTTTAAATTTTTTATTTTTAAAATAGAATTTAATAATTTTTAAGTTGCATATACAGTCTGACTTATATTCCGAATTATCTAAAATTGATATTTCGAATTATTTTAAATTTTTTATTTTTAAAATAGAATTTAATAATTTGTAAGTTGCATATACAGTCTGACTTATATTCCGAATTATCTAAAATTGATATTTCGCATTATTTTAAATTTTTTATTTTTAAAATAGAATTTAATAATTTGTAAGTTGCATATACAGTCTGACTTATATTCCGAATTATCTAAAATTGACGACCGTAATTTTGTGCGTAATAATGCTTCATTAAAAATAAAATATAATTTCACATGGAATAAATTTTTATTTAGACATCTATTTTTTAGCATAATATACAGTAATATACAGAGCATCTAAAGATTACAATGCAAGTACATAGATCAAAACAGGTCTATACATGTCTTAACAGATATAGACTAGTAGTTTTGTGAGCAGGAAAACGGTAAGGGTGGGGTAAAGATATATAAATGATATTTCTACTTTAAAATATATGTAGTGGTTTTGGTGTTTATCTCGATCTGTGACTTTTGTATCGCGTAATATAATCAAGTATAATGGGTCTGAAATTAGATCCGATGGAAAAATATAAACAATTTATACAAGTAATCGGAGAAGATTTACCCAACGAAATTCGCAGGTGGTTATTCTCATTGCAGTTGACATTGAGGGATTGTGGATTTATAGCGGCATTCAGTTATCAGAATAGACGATACTTCCACATCGATGATTTAATGAACGTGCTAGGATATTGCAATCCTAATATAGATTGTGAGAAACAGACGGCGATTTACGAGGAATATTATTTAATACTCGAACCAGAAGCTGATTACCTCGAGAATATATATGTTTTCGACATAGAGGCTTCACGAGTGTTAAGTTTACGTGGACAATATCCGAAGACACACATAATCCAGTATCCTATACATAGGTACCCTGAATTCGATTACAATAAAGATATTGTATGTGAGGGAGGGGGCTATGTTGTATACGGATATGATAAATAGTTTCCCACCTCAGTCGTATTTTCGCGTTCGTCTTGAATGTATGTTGATAAATATTGTGCATCGAAATATATAAATTGTAAAATGGCAAATCAAGAAGAAAAAGTGTATCAAGTTATACAAAATTTAGAAGCTAATTTCGGTATGTTAGATGATATGTCTAAAACGACAATCCAACACATACCGCTTCATATTCTTCAAACAAAGGTGAAGACAGGATCCTTAAGACGAAACTGGCACAAGATTCCTATAGAGAAAAGAGCTGATCTAGAGGATTATTTACCCTGTGATAGACATTACAATCAACTGGACCAGGGCGATCATATAGATGGATTTACGCCAGCAAAAATTAAGTGTTGGTTCTGTTTAATATCACATTAAGATGTATATAACTATGTAAATTTAAAATAAAAAAAAGATATAAAGTCATTTATGTTTTATTTATAAGGTATAATATATAGGTAATGATAATAAAATCATAATATATTTTTATTGTCTATCCAAGAATTGTGTGAGCTGTTCAACCCCAACCACTTCACGTATACTTTATTACGCTTCCGTCGCAAAATCCTTTCAACGAGGTAAACGTTCCTATGAATAGTCTTCTGCAATTCCAGTTCATAGAAGCTACCTAGTATTGGTCGACCGGACATATCCTCAAGTATATATGTCGAAGGATTTGTAATATTTGCTTTAACTATTCTGAACAATTCCGCAGACCAATTCACGGTGAATCCTTTAGCAAATGCTCCTTTATATCTACTTATACGAACGATGTCACCAACATTAAATTTCCGAAGTCCGCTAATTTTTATATTATTATAAACACTTTTTAGCAGCCGTTTTTCTATCTTCTTGGTAACATCACATGGTCGCATTTTAATCTTTCTATGTATAGTATGATTATACTTTTCGGTAACTGTCTGTAATATATCGAGCCATTTATATTTACCTCGCATACTGAATTATTTATACAATTTTTCCTTAATCGTTCTAATTACACGCTCGGCAATAGACGCTTTCATTATACTATATGTAGAATAATGATTTATACTATAATTTTTTATTAGATTTTGGAATTTATTGTTATAAAACTCTTTTCCAGCATCAGTCTGTAAATTTTTAGGCTGTCGCGACCCTTTAAGGATTATTTCCATTGCGTTTCTCACATCTTGACCGGTCTTAGTTTTAACGGGCTGCGTCCAAAGATATTTCGAGAAGCAGTCTACTACTGTAAGAATATATTTATAGCCACTATTATCTCTAGCATAGGGGATAAATTCCATGAGATGTGCATGCCACAAATCGTCGAAACCCTTAATAATAATATGTCGCCTAGTAAACAATCTACGAGCAGGTTTATGTAGTTCGTTTACAACGTCACGTTTAATTTCACTCATTTCTCTATTAGAATATTTAATATCGATACAGCTTAGGTGTTTACAGCTGAACTTTATCTGTGTAAATGAAACCGCAGCTTATATAGAATTACTATCTTTTAAATATTTTAATGCGTCAACTTAGATCCATTTTTTTATAGATCTACAGCGCGACCAAGTGGTGATGTTTTCTTTTTTAAAATTTCCAAAAGCTCTTTGAACTTACTATCCACATAACTTTTATTAACGCATGATGATATAATCTTTTTAATGAGCTCATCAACCGCTGTAAACTTTTTATCTACATTAGTTTTGTTCGCACATACTGATAAGCTTCTTCTAAAATTATCTTCAACTGAGATAATCTTTTTATCTACATTAGTTTTGTTTGCGCATGCAGATATAGTCTTTCTAATATGCTCTTCAACCGATGTAAACTTTTTATCTACAAAAGTTTTGTTAGCACATAGAGATACACTCTTTTTGATAATCTCATCAACCGCTGTGATCTGTGTATCTACAAAGGTTTTGTTCGCACATGAAGATTCAATCTTTTTAATATGATCATTAAGGACTTGTATCTTTTTATTAACATAAGCCATATTCACAGAATCATTATCTTCTACAGGCGACAGAATATTGCGTATTCGTTTATTTTTAAAATCATAATGTCCTTCGATATCTCTAGGTAAAATGGACTGAAGGTTATATGGTGCGAGTGATTCTTTTATTTCACTTTTGTTTAAATGCCGGCCGAATTTATCAATACTCTTCATGACCGACTAGCTTTTACGGACAGTAATAGTGGACTAACATATTAATACACGGCTTCGATTAATTATACAATTACGCCACATTCTTTGAGCTCTTCAACAATAGAGGCAATTTCATTTATATGTCCAGAGTGCCCGGCCGTTTTTGATGCTAGGAGTAAACGTAGTCGATCAACTAGTTCGTTTATATCATCCCAGTACACATACTGATAAGGAGCATTCCTCACTACTAATTCTTCACCAACATGCCCACTCCCCTGTATATATCCACTCGTAGACGATGTGTCCAGATTCATCGATGAAGTGTTTAGATTCAATAGAGGTTTAATGATGTATGAATATTTATAGCTTCTGCTTCCTTTGACTTGCTTTTCAGGATCAAAGTCACGATGATGTACACTAGTCTGTTTTAAGATTCGTCTATACTGCTCTTTGTCATCTCTCGTAAACTCGCTAGGATGTGCCTTAAATATTAATTCACATAATCCTCGCGTTCCTCTATATCGCACGTTATCGATTAAAAAATCACGACCATCGGAAGTAAAACTTGATGTACCCATTTTAAAGTTATCCGACACAGGATCAACGTGGACACCAAACGTTAAATCATATTCTCTGCTAACATCAGACAATAATCCTTCTAAGTAGATTTTAGGAAAATAATACAAGTCGGAATTTTCAATGTTACGATCAGTAATATTAAGTCCCCCATAAGGGTTATCGGAACTCTCCATAGAAAGACCATGTGACTTTGTGTTTGACGTCATCTTCGGAATTCTTATATTTTGTTTAGACTCTTCATCCTCTGACTTCATCTTACTCTTCAGGTCTATTTCAGTCTGTGATGTTGTTTTTTCTAGAACATTTTTAAGGGGTTCGGTGACTGGTTTGAAATGGTGTGTTAGTAATGCGTCAAATTCAGAACGACCTAATTTCAATGCCAAAAATTTTTTTCTAATTGAAGCGCTAGCGCGTATGATTTCAGAGGTGATTTCATCTTTATTAGTTCGTTTGCTCCTTTTCTTCGGCGACATCTTGAGACCCGTCTCGCAAACAGATAGCGAACAGAAAATGAATTGCTCCGAAGAGGTCTGAACGAATAATGATCAAGTCTGAATAGATATGAAACAGGAATGAACGGGTCCGAACGGATAAACAGGAATGAACAGGTCCGAACGAATATTAATCAGATATTGAGTCAGATAAGCTGTTTTCATACTTAAATACTATAAAGTGTGATCGTAGCTAGCGGAAAAGTTTTATAAAAAGTAAAGAAATACATTCACAGAGTGTCCAATATATATCACAACATATATCTTTTATATCGGTTGACGATTGTTCTTCCTCCATTGTTATACTTCTTAACCATATGCATATCGTTAACCGAGTGTCTAACATGCTTGTGTTCATAAATATATATAACAATCGAACATTTTTCTATAGCGACCCTCATCGATATTACTATCTTTATCTATCGTTAGAAAACCATAATTATTTTTCCAGCACTCAGCACAAACTTCCTTAAACTTATCAAAAGTCATATCAGTGTTAACATGATCGGCATATATATGTCGAAGATTTAAATCATCTTGTTTAAATAAAATAATAAAATTAGCATTATCTCGTATTAAATGTTTTGGTATTCGAGTATACGTCTGACATAAGTAGAAACAATCAATCGACTTATGTCGACCCATGCAAAAATATGTTCTAATTTTATCTTGTGTCTCGCAAGCAACATCATCGAAAATAAAAACAGAGTTTTCTAAAGCTTTACAGGGATCTATGATGTTATCGTTTTCTGAATACTTAAAATATTTAACATCCTTCACGTTATTCATCACTGCCTCTAGAAATCGATATTTAGACTGGTAAAGTGACTTGGAATAAACATAGATATTGTTAAATTTTAGACCATTCTCTTCAGTAATCAAACTCAAAAGAGCATTTGTTTTTCCGCAGTTAGATGGCCCACATATTATACCTCTGATAGTATTTGGTAATATTTCTCCATGTCTTCGTTTAAATTTATTGTCTATCAAACCACCGTCTAAATTTTGAACCTTTAAGGTTACCTTCTGTTTAACGACACGCATTTCGCAAGAATGAATCTATATAATGTGATCATACATTAATATATGCTTCATTCAAATGTCTACATTCAAAGAGGGTAGAGGTATATTAAATTCACTCATTAATAAGTTACCAGTAGAATTACATCTACCCGGATATCAATACTGCGGTCCAGGTACGAAACTAAAACAGCGTATGGCCCGTGGCGACCAAGGAATTAATCCGCTTGACGCTGCATGTAAAGATCACGATATCGCTTATTCGAAGGATAGAGATACTATAAAACGTCTTCAAGCCGATCACATACTGCAAGAAAGAGCGTGGACTCGAGTCAAATCCAAGGACGCAAGTTTTGGCGAAAAAGCAGCTGCTTGGTTGGTCACAAACAGTATGAAAGTTAAAAGAAAATTAGGTATGGGGTTAAATCGAATTAAGACTAAGCGTAGATCATCAATAGCGAAAACATCGAACAGAATAGAAGGAGGTTTCATTAGAAAAACCCCTTTTAGAAGAGGAGTTGTCGATCATGCTAAGGTAACTCTAAAAAAGTCTAAACTTAAGGATATTGTTGATTGAGCTAAAATAGCGCTTGCTTCTGCTAAAATCGCGATAAAGAAGAATGGTGGTAAAACAAATATTAATACACCTAGAGTTATTCCTCTACCGAAATCGGGGGGTATCATTCCTCTCATACCTATATTTGCTGGTTTAAGTGCTTTAGGTGGTCTGACTGGAGGCGTTGCCGGAATTGTGCAAGCGGTCAATAAAGCTAGAGCTTCTCAAAAAGTGTTAGAAGAGACGCAACGTCATAATAAGGTTATGGAAGAAGTTGCTTTGGGGAAAAAAGGCGAAGGAATGTTTTTGAAGCCATATAAAATGGGGATGGGACTGTATCTTAAATCAAATAAGGAGACAAAAAACTTTTAAATCGACTGCCACGCAGAGCTCTCTCAGACGCAGACATTTTAAAGTATGGAGATTATTTACCCTACTTCCGAGGCGTCTTTATGAGAAATAGCTTACCGAATATACCAAAAAGCAATGAGTGTGCAGTCGTTAATCTCGATTCGAAAGAAGGATCAGGCACACACTGGGTTGCATATACCAAGAGAAAACTTAAAGTTCAATATTTCGACTCGTATGGGAATTTATCACCTCCGCTTGAACTTGTTCAATACCTAAAAAAATGCGAGATCAAATATAATCACCCCCGATATCAGAAGTTTAACGAAAAGAATTGTGGCCATTTATGTTTAGAATTTCTATATAGTCATATGTAGAGTACATAGTAAGTTCAGTATCATGTCGAACACGTTCACACTCAAAAGCACTAGTCACGTGCTTGCTGCAGATTACTATCCCCCGATTGAATTAGATGATCGATATGAATATGGATTGGGGCTTATAGGTCTACACACTTACAATACTATACCAAATGTTTACGAGGGACATAACAAATTCTATTATGATAACGAGGTGTTGGAAATACCCACTGGTTCATATGAAATAGGTGATTTAGAGACTTATATACAAAACCGATTGTCATCCACAAACATATTAGATAAAAGCGCTTTACTATCTTTAAAACCTAACAACAACACGTTGAGGTGTGAGATATATAGTATATTTCCTATAGATTTTACTAAGGAAGATTCAATAGGTCGCATGTTAGGATTCAGTAAAAGCAAATTGCGTGCTAAAAGAACCTATGAATCTGACCTTCCAGTACAGATTATAAAGGTCGTTACAATTAGAATTGAGTGCAATATAGTATCTTCTGCGTATTATGACACACGTCCCTCTCACACACTCTTTGAATTTTCACCAACAGTAGAACCTGGCTACAGCATCAATATAGAACCTCAGAATATAGTATATCTACCGACAACAACAAAAAACATTAGCAATATTACGTTAACGCTGCTAGACCAAGAAGGAGATCCAATAAATTTTCGAGGTGAGCAGATCGTTGTGCGCCTAGAATTAAAGCGATTATAATGGGTTTGGAGTTTAACAAAACATATAAAGAACTCTCTTATCAGCAGACGGCGACCATTCAGTCTCCAACGACTAACGTGCTAACACCTATAAATTCAACATTCCTCCAATCATTGGGATTTGCTGTTAACGATGGAAAAGTTAGACATTTACGCAAAGTTAAACTTCGACGAAACGATAACTAAGGAGGAATATCATACATATTACCCTCGTGCTAATAACTTTAATGCGAACGATGAAATACGTATACCAATAAATAATCAAGATGTGTACACAATTCCAGGAGACAGCTACATATATATTGAAGGTACATTTAAACCAAACATAGATGGAACGGGCTCTTGTGAGCTGATTAATAATGCATACGCGTTTCTGTTTGATCAGCTGCGATATGAAATAAATGGTATCGAAATAGATCGTTGTAATAAGCCAGGTATAACTTCTACCATCAAAGGCTTCTTGTCTTTAAGTGATAATGAGAGTAAGTCTCTAGAAATGGCGGGTTGGTATCCATTCAAAAATACAGGTCAGCCGACATTATCGGGTGAGATATTTAGTGCATATATTCCCTTAAGGTTTATAGCCGGATGTTTTGAAGACTATAGGAAAGTGGTCGCCTATACCTCCCAAGAATTGATATTAGTACGAAGCCGATTAGACGTTAATTGCTATAAAAATATTGCAGTAGGTGGCACGAAAAAAGCGAAAATAGATATAAGTAAAGTTGAATGGCATGTTCCACATATTGTTATGAGCGATTCAATTCGTTTAAATTTATTAAAAACTTTAAACGCTAACAAACCTATCTACATGCCATTTAGAAAATGGGATCTACATGAACTACCATCTTTACGAAACAATAAAAAAGATGTGTGGAGCGTTAAGACGAGCACAAATTTAGAGAAACCTCGCTTCGTAATATTAGCTTTCCAAACAAATAGGAAGGATAACTTAACTGCGGACGCTGGTCGATTTGATCATGTGTCAATCAGTAATATAAAATTATATTTAAACTCAGAGGCCTATCCATATAATAATCTGAACTTACAAATGGATATTAAGCGATACGCTTTAGCATACAGGATGTATACATCCTTTCAATGTTCCTATTATAGGAGAACGGTCGCTCAACCTCTAATAGATTATAACGCTTTCATTGATTACCCCTTCTTAGTGTTAGACGTTTCTAAACAGGTAGACAGTATAAAAGCCGGGGCTGTAGACATAAAACTTGAGTTTGAAGCAGACACTCCTTTTCCTAACAATACTACCGCACTCTGTTTAATAATTCACGATTGTGTTGTAGAATACGCTCCGCTTACAGGAATAGTGAAAAAAATAATGTGATTATTACTAATTACTTGTATATCTATATCGATAACATGAAAGTTACCTTCGATAGTGTTCGGGTGCAATATTCATGGTTTGATATAGAAAACAATCTGACTGGATGACTATGGCTGCCAACAGAAGCCGTTTTGAAAATAGAATCAAGAAATTGGATAATATCATCAAACACGTTTTATCAAAAGTTCATAGAGATCGAATATATAGACAACGTTTTATCTCAGCTTTGATTATTGATATTCAGGGGTTCAATACGCCAAACTTCACCCCCAAGGAGATGTCGATTACCGATGGAGATCGTTCAATACAATATGTTATTTAAATCTTTGACACCATTTAATATTATCAATTAAGAACCAGAAGGAGGCAAGGTGGCTGACGCATAATTATTTTCATATCCCTTATGCTTCCGGATTTATAGAATTAAAATATGTAACCTCAATTCTAGATAATGTATGTAGAAATTATAATCGCATATATGTGAAGGGTTATCAAAAGGTTCGATTCCTACAGGCATATATTGATATAGAAATTGTAAATTTAGAATATACTGAAAATGTGCCTATTTTATATATTCAACCTAACGCCTGTTTTTACCATACTCGTTCGAATTCTGCGTGCTCACAAAAGAACGTTAAGATGCTTTTGAAATATTTACAACCATCTACTGTAACCTAAACACAATAAATTATGTAAAATGATTTTTATTTCGTTTAATTTACGTGGTTTTTTTTTTCTATACTATATTATAGAAGATATTTACATTTATATATATATATATATTCCGAAAAACGAACCCGATGACAAAGGCAAACATAATCACCTGTTTAAGAATCCTTTGTATATCTTCGATAGTAAGGTGTCTCTTTGTCCAAACGGTTACAATGGTCTATGGGAATTCTTTGCAGGTGTAAACGCGCAAAACCTCAGGCTTTATGATTCTAATATTGACAGTTGTTCGGATCTCCTGTTCAAAGCAATAGTCTGTGGGAATTCTTAACAGGTGTAAACGTGCAAGAAAGTCACCGATCTCTTTATACTTGCATTTTCCTTTAATCTGATATACATCCTACCCCCCCGATATAATATTTAATGCGTCTGCGCTAAATCTTGTATTTAACATATCATACCTGAATATTTATCTTCAGTATATACATAACATTAGTGTAGAGCAGATACCCGTGAGTGTGAAGTGTCATCTAGGCTGTTTTTTTAAACGTAAGTACCTGTCGTATTATTTGAAAATAATGTAACAATTTTTTGTCTGGCAAACAGGTTTTACTTTTATGTATAAATAAATTTTATTATCGATATTCACTTTAAATCTGTTGGCATTATTTATATATATTTTATGTGTCTCACTTTTAATTATGAAAGCTAGTTTGAATATATCTATAAGGATTTTCTTATATATTTTTGAAAACAGATCTCATAATTTTTTTAATTAAATTTGTCAACTCGCTCTTTTCTATAAGATGTTTTACATGATTTTTTAAACATTAAGTTTTCGGTATCTTACATATTGAGAGTATTTTTATATGATTTATATGTTTCTTTTCTATCTCATATTAACTATTTCTTATTGTTAGTTTTAGTTATGGATTGTAACAAATGCGGAAAGATATTCAGTCGCCCAGATCTTCTTAAAAGACATCCCTGCGTTAATGATCTCGTTCATACTTGTGATGTCTGTCAGAGAACGTTTTCTAGGAAGGATTCTTTAAAACGACATCTGACAAATGTACATCCTACAGAATCGCTTAAAAGGAAAGCAGTTCAACATCACGCATCCTCCACCAAGACAGTTAAAATAGATGTGCCTCAGGTAATACCGAGCTGTTGCGGGCGAACGTTCCCTAACAACTATTTATATAGGGGACATCTTCGTTCTCAACAGCATGTGTGTAATAATGCTTCATTATTGGTAGATGGAGTTTATGAGATAGCAAGCAGTTTTAGATCTCGTATTGCATCATATTCAATTTTAGGCTCTAGGACATGTGATATTCATACATTTTTTATAGATTCTAAATTAAAGTCATGTCAACTGATTAAAAATATCATTCAACAGACGATATCGGGTATAAAGGTACAATTTGAACTGTTTGCTAATTATGTTAAGCCTCACACAGATAATCAGATCACCGAATTAAAATCGTTCTACACTCAATACGTAGTTCTTATAATAGCTTCAGCTGTTGATGATGTTTACGATCGGTTGGCAAATATAATTCAAACTAAATCTGAAGAGTTTCAAGAACGAGATTCTGGATGGGGGCTGGTTTCAGTTTCTCATTTAGAAATTAATATTAATTCATATTCCCCCCTCTCTGGTTCATCGTACTTGGAATTACCTCGATCGATTAAGAATAGAGAGGCATGTATAAATATACAAAACAACGATAACGCTTGCCTAGCTTGGTGTCTTACAGCTGCACTTCATCCTACCAATAATACAGCACATAGAGTTAGTATGTATCCACATTACTCTACCGTACTAAATATGGATAGGATCGAATTTCCGGTTAAATTAAAAGAGTTAGAAAAAATAGAAAGTCTTAATAATTTAAGTATCAATGTTTATGGTTTAACTTTAAGCTCAGAAACTAGTAAATATGATGTGGTAGGACCTATTTATTTCACCAAGAATAGGAAAGATATACATGTTAATTTATTGTTGCTTGAGGAAGGAGCTAAATCTCATTATGTTTTAATAAAAAATCTCTCTAGATTGATCTCATCTCAAATAAGTAAAGGTCAACATAAACTGCATTTATGTGATGGATGTTTAGTTTCTTTTAGCTCTCTCACAGCTTTAACCCGACATCAGTCATATGATTGTAATCATGTTTGTGCAATTCTACCCTCAAATAAATCGGTTAAAAATAAATTGGGGAATATGGTACCTAATAACATTCTACAATTCAACGATTTTGATAAAAAAATTCCGGTTCCATTCGTAATATATGCAGACTTCGAGTGTATACTTGAACCGATTCTCTCGTGTGGCGGAGATCCGTCTGTTTCACATATACGCGAAACACATAAGCATATTCCCTTCAGTTTTGGCTATAATATAGTTTGTTCTCATGATTCTACGTTAAATAAATTTGTTACTTATGCAGGACTAGATTGTTCAAAAGTATTTACAGCGCGATTGCTAGAAGATGTCCAAACGATATATGATAAGTTTTTGAAAATTATCGTTCCTATGAAACATTTAACCGAAGTTGAACGTAGTAGTTTTATAAATGCTGTTAGCTGCCATATATGTGAAAAAAGTCTTAATGAAGATAAAGTGGCAGATCATTGCCATTTAACTGGTAATTTTCGGGGTGCGAGTCATTCTATATGTAATTTGAATTTCAAAATCCCTAATTATATTCCCGTTTTCCTGCATTGTCTTACTTCATACGATAGTCACCTTTTCATAAGGGAATTATCAGATAATAAATCTGATATTTCAGTTATCCCAGTTAACAAAGAAAAATATATAAGTTTTAGTAAAAGAGTTTTAGTCGATAAGTTTATAGATAAATCTAACGCTGAGAAAGATGTATACATAAACTTACGTTTTTTAGATTCTTTCCGCTTCATGCCATCTTCTATCGATAATCTAGCCAAAAATTTATCTCCACAAGATTTTAAGAATATTAGATCAAATTATATTGATGATTTGCAATTTAATTTAATTCAACGTAAAGGCGTCTTTCCATATGAATATGTAGATACTTTTGAACGATTAAATGAGCAACTTCTGCCTGCTAAGGAGCGGTTTCATAATTCTCTGACTGGGGAAGATATTACCGATATCGATTATGAACATGCACAAAATGTGTGGCGAGTATTTAATTGTCGGAATTTATTAGATTACTCTAATTTATATTTAAAAACCGATGTATTATTACTGACAGATATTTTCGAGAATTTTCGTAAAATTTGTTGCGAAACATACGGTTTGGATCCTGCCCACTATTTTACTAGTCCTGGTCTATCTTGGAGTGCTATGTTAAAATATACTAACATAGAATTGGAGCTGCTTACTGATATAGATATGCATTATTTTATTAAGAAAAATATTAGAGGGGGGTTATCGCAGGCTACTTTAAGACATGCTACAGCTAATAACAGATATCTACCGGAATATGATGCAAGTTCTCCAAATTCTTATTTAGTATATTGGGATGCAAACAATTTGTATGGGTGGGCTATGTCACAGTATTTGCCTTCAGGAGGTTTCCGCTGGCTCTCAAAACTAGAAATTACAAATTTAAACATATTACAGATCCCGGATGATTCTGAAATTGGATACTTTTTAGAGGTTGATATCGAGTATCCAGAAGTCTTGCACGATAAACATAATGATCTACCTTTTCTTCCTGAGAAGATGACGCCTCCTACATCTAAATATTCTAATGAGAAATTAATTGCTAACTTACAAAATAAACGAAATTATGTTGTACATTATAGAAATTTAAAACAAGCTTTAAATAGCGGACTTAAAATTATAAGAATTACTCGCGTTTTAGGATTTAAGCAATCTAATTGGCTTCAAACATATATTGATCTGAATACCGGCTATCGTAAGATAGCACGAAATGACTTTGAACGAGATTTTTATAAACTTATGAATAACTCAGTTTTCGGTAAAACGATGGAAAATGTTGACAAGCGTGTAGATGTAAAATTAATATCTCATTGGGAAGATATAGGTAAAAGGCGCGGGGCCTCTAGTTTAGTTTCTAAATTGAATTTTAAAAATATTAAGATTTTTTCTGAAAATTTTGTAGCGATACAAATGGAAAAATTGCGAGTTATTTACGATAAACCTATTTATATTGGCTTCTCCGTGTTGGAGCTTTCTAAACTTCATATGTATGATTTCTATTATGAGCATTTGAAAAGTGTATATGAAGAAAACGTAAATCTATGTTATATGGATACTGATAGTTTTATATTACGATTTCAAGTAGATGATATTTACTGTGGCATTAAAAATAATCTTTCTAAATTTGATACATCCAACTTTCCGATCAATAATGTTTTCGACATACCTATACAAAATAAGGCTATTGTTGGACTATTTAAAGATGAGAACGCGGGTAGGCTAATAAGTGAATTTGTTGGTTTGCGGTCAAAGGTTTATGCACTTAATGTCGAGGGTAGTCAAATCAAAAAATCCAAAGGTATCAAAAAAAATGTTGTTAGGAATGAGATCGTTTTAGAGGATTATAAAAGATGTCTATTCGATCTAAAGCTGCTATTTAAATCTCAAAATTTATTTAAATCTCGACTGCATGAGATTTCTTCGATCTCGCAAAATAAATTAGCTCTATCTCCTTTCGATGATAAGCGGTGGATTGATATTGATGGTATACACACTCTAGCTTGGGGCCATCGTAACATCGTTGGCGAGATATCGCCTTAAGAGACAAATATATTTTATAATACATTTACGATTTGATGGAACATTACTAATTTTAAGCTGACAACTAATACCCCCCACCTTACGTCAATGGACCTGCGCTGAGAATGTCTTTCCGCTTCCCCCACCTAACCTGATCGCAGTTAACAGGTAAGCATGTATCACAGAACGATTCAGTTTCATGTTTTTATTAGTGTTGATAAGCTGCGTTAAAGCAATGGCAGATGGTATCTATATTTTATATTTACTTTTTCAGTTATAATATTTTTGGTTCTGTTTCAGTTGAAAATACAAATAACTACAACCAATTCATCACTACCTCTCTTAAATTGAAGGAGGATGCAATCTTTCGTGAAAAGCAGCTTATTGGACAATCGACTTATCTACTTAATAAGGCAGGCACTAAATATATTACGATAGGTCTGAGTCCGGCAGCAGGCTTCATACCCTTGATTCAAGTTCGTTCGTCTAGTACACTTATCTTCTTTACTGCAGACGAGTGGGAAGAATTTTGTAAAACCGAAGGTAGCAGTCCAGAACATTATATTAGAGCTAGTGCGTATAAACATATAAAAATTGTGCGACTTAAAAGCCGAAATCGAACAATCGTTTTCTCTGAAAACACCTACAACAATATGTTTCATCTTATGCAGCTAATTAATCAGAAGCTATCTGTGTTCAAGAGTATCGATTTTGTACGATTCTACAATGCAACACTACAGGCATGTTCTCAGATGGAAGGTGACTTGCAGCATAGGATTAGAACGTTATTGTCTTGTCATGATACTTCATTAAACGCTATGTATATGTTAGAGATATTATACTTACATTTTAATACTCTTCATTTCGATTTCGAAGTAATGAAATTGAAAGATTAATAAAAACGTATGTGTATATGTAGAATAAAAAAATTTTACCCCTCCCATACCGATCTCCTGCCCACAAAACTACTAGTCTATATCTGTTAAGACATGTATAGACCTGTTTTGATCTATGTACTTGCATTGTAATCTTTAGATGCTCTGTATATTACTGTATATTATGCTAAAAAATAGATGTCTAAATAAAAATTTATTCCATGTGAAATTATATTTTATTTTTAATGAAGCATTATTACGCACAAAATTACGGTCGTCAACTATGCAACTTACAAATTATTAAATTCTATTTTAAAAATAAAAAATTTAAAATAATGCGAAATATCAATTTTAGATAATTCGGAATATAAGTCAGACTGTATATGCAACTTACAAATTATTAAATTCTATTTTAAAAATAAAAAATTTAAAATAATTCGAAATATCAATTTTAGATAATTCGGAATATAAGTCAGACTGTATATGCAACTTACAAATTATTAAATTCTATTTTAAAAATAAAAAATTTAAAATAATTCGAAATATATTACACTTTATATGCATCTTTCAAATTTTAAAATCTCATCCCCGTTATGGTCTTATGGCGTAAGAGGGCTGACCATATCAAGATAGCTAAGGTTCGATTCCTGGCAGGTATTTTTAAATAAAAAAATTCCAACAAATCTTCAGAAAATAATTCAAATAATTCCAAATAAATATGTGGCTCCATCTAGTCTAAAATTTCCAAATCTTCCGGAACTAATTCAAATAATTCTAAATAAATATGTGGCTCCATCTAGTCTAAAATTTCCAAACATCTATTCTAGATATCTCTGAACATTGGTTAAACTGAAATTTACGTTAGGATCCGCGAATTTGCATCTAATTAAATTCCTTCCGCGAAATCCGCGACTTCGGCCGCGACCCCACGCTAAAATCCGCGAATAAAACCGCGGACCCGCTAAAATCCGCGAATAAATCCGCGGACCCGCTACAATCCGCGAAAAAATCCGCGGACACCCCGCGAATTCCGCGAAATATATCGCGATTCCGCGAATAAAACCGCGGATCCGCGGAAAAACCCGCGATAAATGCCGCGAATAAACCCGCGAATCCGCGAAAAAATCCGCGGAACCGCGAATAAAACCGCGAATTCGCGAATAAAACCGCGAATCCCGCGACTTAACCCTTTTAATTAATTAATTGTGGAGGTGGAGGTTCCCGTGTCGGGTAATCGAACCTACTTATGCCCATTCATCTCTCACGCTTGCACGACATGGCACTTCTCTTTTTATAGATGTTTGGTGTCTTTAATTGTTCTTGCGCTTTAGTTTGCTGCTAGTGTATTGATGACAGCTCTCTCTTGTTTTCGTGATGAGACTCGGCATGCATATATCTGTCGGCGTAGGTCGTCTTCTTGTCTCGAATATTGTAAATCTCTTACTGAAAGCGGCATATCATTGTATCCGGTAACATGAACTAATTAAATAACCTAAAGCCAATGAACTAGCTAATGTTGCCGTATTTATTTTGGTTATTTGGAAAAATCTTGGCTTCTATTCAATGCCAAGGGGACTGATTTAGAGTACCTGAACTGTTGACCTGTGGTAATGAGACCTTCGCTAAACCACAAGCTATTGTCAATGGATTCGCTAATTAGGTATTTTAGTAGCGTTTTCTTTGAACTAATGCAATTACTTTAAATGTAAAAACACCAACACCACTCCTCAAGTAAAGACATGTAAAATCATTGATATAAATGACATGCGGTGCTGACGGCATTCCAAGATTTTTGGTCAGTTTTTTTATTCTTTCTGTAAAATTTTCGAATTCGGAAAACAAAGAGAGTTGTTTCTATTATGAAGAATAGTCCCTCCTCTGACACAGAAACTTATCAACCTATATCATTTCTCAACAATTTTGCTAAGCTCTTTGAGTGATTAGATAGTCTATAATATATTCCCTCAATCATAGCTGTCTTCGTTGCAACAAAGTTTTAATGAGAAGCGTTTTACTACTTCTCCTTATTATGCTTACAAATTTATCTTATCGGTTTTTATCTTAGTGTTCACATAGATACCATTTTTATTTATGTATCGAAAGCATTTGACCATATAGAACATGTGATTCTTCTTTGAAAAGTTGACTTTTTGGAATTTATCCATCAATTCCAACTGTCTCTCTTCTCTTACCTATGTAGCAGAGCACAATATGTAAACTATCACGAATATGAATCATTTACTTGCTTAGCGAAATCAAGTGTGCCATGTGGTTCAAATTCATAAATGATCTTCTGAACTAGAAACAAGAAAAAACCCTAACCCCAATATATATATATATATATATATATAATATTTTCCTGACCTTGGTATGATAAGGTAAACTTAATAAGTCGGCGATTAAAGGTCTGGTTCATTACTTCAAAGTATATATATTTAAAACCTTTAGGTTTTAAATATATATACTTATATAGACTTCTATATAGAGCGTAATTGTAGGGTTTTGTATGTCGGTGCGCACCGACATACAAAACCCTACACTTACGCTCTCACACAAAACCACACACCCATAGAGAGCCGCAAGCTGCCAGTAGCAACCTACACACAAGTTCATACCCAGAAAGAGACACAAATTGCTAGCAGCGAACAACACATGTGTTCACACCTTGCTATCTATTTTTTGGAATACTAAGGCATGATTTATTATTATTACTAGAATGTATCTTTGAATAATTTAAACCATAGCAACTTAATTACTTAACATTTATATCCTGTCATTTATATTTTGTATTCTCTTTATAAAGGCGAACTGCCGAAACATGTAGAGTTTTTTAAATACATATATTTGAAGTAATATACAGACCTTTAATCGCCTACTGATTAGGTTTACCATATATATATATATATATATATATATATATATATATATATATATATATATATATATATGTATATCAATAAATTCTAATTTCGTGTTTCGGCAATTAGATAACCATCTTCAGTAGAACAAACTGAAAACTAAAAGTAGTGCTAAATGTAACATGTTTGGCTAGGGTAAAACATTTGAAGAGATGATCTTCACCAAATCACCAGTGGGAGACAAGAGAATTCAGTTCTAATCTTCATTGGTTGTAATAAATACTTTTGCTGAAGACTTAGAGATTTTCTCAAATATAAATTGATGATCGTGACTTCTTACAACTACATATCAATGAAATGACTTCTTGGCTTCAGAATAACAGTTTATCAAGGAATGTGTCAAAATGAAAGGCAAGGTTGACAAACGGAGTGCAGACAGTTTTTTACAATTATTCGTTTAATACATTCATATTTGCGCGTTCTTATTCAGTAGAGAACATGGACACCTACTTCGATTGGAATCTTGTCTCTACAGTTCTGAAGGTATTGGCTTCACAATCATGAACTCCTCATCATTAAAAATTTTAGTAGGTTTTATGCTTAAGTATGCAAGCTTAATCTGAATCTGTTTCATGAATCCCATAAAATCAAGCATCGAGAACATTCAAGGAAAATTTCTTAAGCAACTTTACATTAGAGCTGTGAGGTTGTCTAGAGGATTTGAGTGCTGTCTCTTATTAAATAAATTAGAAATGGGATCCGCTCCTGGTAGGCGACAATTAATGCCTTTAAAATTTTTTCAAAATTTGGTTCATTTCACGATCAATATTCCTGAACTGCTGTCCCAATTTGATTTTCTAATTTCACCCATTGGTTCTAGACAAAATAACATATTTTACAATCTCACGGTAAGAACTAATACCCCCATTTCTATTTTAGGAATTTAATGGATTTAAATAACCTTTACCTTTAACATAAGTTTAAATTCTGGATACGTATTATGACAACTAAGTTGCCATTATCAGCAATAGAGAACGTATTACACTCGAAAGCCCAACACATACTTCACACAATCAAAGTACAAAGCTTCGAGAGTAATATCTTTTCTTCTGCTGATGAGGACAACTAAGTTCTCGAAATACTTATCCAAGATTTAGAGCTACATTGTGGTAAGAGTTATTTTAAAGTAATCTATATATTTTGTTTACAATGTGTAGGAAAATAGATATCTTATATAATTTCGAATTTTGAAAAGTATACTATTTCAATTCGAGTTTTTCTGTATAAAGAAAAGTTAAAGTAAAGCCCAAATCTAAGTAGAAGTAGATAATTGTAATCTATCTCCTTAGTTTCAATGTTTGAGTGTGCGGTAGCGATTTTATACAGCCACCGTGTAATGCCTACAAATTTGACAAAATGTACGAATATAATTCGAATGTAAAACACTTTTCATGGATATTGCGTGTACATGTGAAGTTCACTAATGGTTTTGCACTCTTTATGTGTCGAGCAGAGCGTGTAAGTACATTTTAGCGAAAACTCAAACCCCTCATGAGAGGGAAACTACGAAAAGAATAACATAATAATGAGAAATATTGACGGTTAAGCCGTAGAGTTCTTACTGGAAATATGTCTTGGTGAATGGAAACAAATTTCGTGCATTAACTTTCTTGATCGATCCGCATTTTTTCAAATATCTTTTCGAAATAATGTAAAATGTTCTGCCTGAGTTTGATTTAATAAAACTACAAGTATATGACAAAATATACGTAGGTTATAGAAATAAAAACAATAATAATAGTAATAAGATTTATTTAACCCTAGAATACTAAACTAGTTTTGATGTTACATGATTGCTAAACTCTCGTAGAATTTATTACGAATTAAAAAAAGCATTTTTGGGTTCTCTTTTTAATTTTATTTTACTTTATTCGTAAAAAAATTATAATAACATTCTTTTGAAGAAAAAAAAACATACATTTGAACTGCATAAACAAATTAATTAGAACAATCTAGACAACAAAATGATCGATGTTGACCACAGATGGATCGTTTGCATCTTAGACAATAGTGTGTTGTCATTTTACGAAGCCGGCTTGGACAAAAACTACAAACTGTAAGCCTGTTAGCAGCATGGATAGGTGGATCCGTCGGCAATGCAGTTTCCAAGATATCGCAAATATCTTATCGGATTGGACGCCTCAAAGTTGTGATATTTTTTCTGATTTCTAACCAGGGTTTTATAAGTCCATCTTTCAAACTTAACATAAACTCTTGGCGGCTCACAGGTTTTAGATTTGCCCTATTCATATTGAAGCAAGAAATGACAAAGGCATTTATGGTTGCTATATTAATCATA
The DNA here is from genome assembly GCA_935421215.2 of Melolontha melolontha. Classification (NCBI taxonomy): domain Eukaryota; kingdom Metazoa; phylum Arthropoda; class Insecta; order Coleoptera; family Scarabaeidae; genus Melolontha; species Melolontha melolontha. Next base: position 11,043,287 of record OW285243.1, read on the forward strand.
TCGTAAAATACGCACATAGGCCATCTTCTGGTTTTTCTTCCGCAGTTCATATTAGAACACATTTGGTCCAACGAATCAACTCCAGATTTTGTCGAGTTCTAGAAATGTATAATCTCTGGCTTAGAAGTTTCAGGGTGTATATTTCCTTCTTGGTGCATTGTAGACAATAGGGTAACAATTTTCTTTTTGTTTGCTTTGAAAGAAACTAATGTTTTTTCTTTGTCGAAACAAAACATGGACATTCCAACTTTTCTATTTCTTGAGCAAATCATTTCAGGAGGTATTTGGGGTTTATCTTTTCGTATAGTACCAACGATAGTAAGATTATATGGAGGTTTTAGAAGTTCTTCTGCAACTGGTACTGAAGTAAACCAGTTGTCCATCGCCACGTTTCTCTTACTGCCGCGGATGGTTTTTGTTAATTCTTTGACATAGTAATTGGAAAGAGGAAGTCCTCCTGTGTTTGTTCCTTTTCCCAAATATGGGCTAGCATCAATCATATACTTGGTGCTCGAGTCGCAGAGCATAACAATTTTGATCCCATATTTGGCGGGTTTATTTGGGATGTACTTACGAAATGGACATCTTCCACGAAAAGCTAAAAACTGCTCGTCAATGGTTGTGTATGAAGTTGGAGTGTAAGATGTATTGCAAATAGTGATAAATACATCCCAAATGCTACGAATGGGTGCGAAAGGATCAACTTTTTTTCTTTAAGCTCTGGTATTCTTATCATCAAAGCGCAATGAATTGATTAGAAATTGAAAACGGTCAGAACTCATTGTTGCTCTATATATAGATCCTGATAATTTGGTATCAAATATTTTTCTTACCAAAAGATGATTGTTTTTCATAACTGCTGAGAAAATCAAAAGTCCAAGAAGGGCTCGAATTTCTTCTTTAGAAGTTTGACTAATAGTGGACGTTTGTTTCGCATACTTGGCAGAGTTATCTTGAATATGCTGATTTGTGTGTGTTACAATTTCCTGAATTATTTGATCACTAAAAAAATATAGAAAGCATTGGGTAGGGTCGAGTAATTCTCTTGCATTATTTGCGCTTCCCGCAAAAAAATTAATTATGTTTCGTGCAGCCGTTCTTCTAGATCTTGTAGGTTGTTTGGTGTACCACCGATGTTTATTTCTACCTTTGAGAGAATTAGCTTGTAGAACAAACACTTTACTTCGAATTTGAGCAATTCTTGCTAATGGTGTGTTATCATCATCTTCTTCTTCGACTTCTACATCATTATATACTGCATTTTCTTCATCGTTCATTGCTACATCCTCTACTTCCTCTTCAACATCATTTGCTGCAGCGTCGTTTTCTTCGTTCATTTCTGTATCCTGTACTCTGTACCCGTCTTGTACTTCATCTTCGCTAATTCCTACCGAATGATTTCTATGGGTAACTTTTATTGCATTATTCAAAGTATCGCTAATAACTATAAAATTCTCGTTGTTTTCATTGAAATCATTATCATCATCGCTAGCATCTCTTAAGCTAACATCACTATATATTTCTTCTTGCTCTAGAACATCTTCTTCAAGATCACTAAAATCGTCTTCAAAGTCATTTTCAACTTGGTCGTCTGCATCAATCTCTCCATTCATAATCCTTTCAATTTCGTCAGAAATTTCCTTGCTTGATAATGGCTTCCTGTTAGCTGCCATTTTGCTTAGAAGAATTTGTCAACTGTTGATTAAATGAGAATAAAAAAGCAATAATTTACAAAAACACAATTTGGGTTTACCAAAACAAACCTTGCATTAATACTAATCACTCGTAAATTTAACGACGCGGTGGCTAAAAACTATATAAAAATTTGCTAATAGGACAATATGACTGCAGCACCGTAACGTTCACACTAATGTAGAAAGGTACTAAAAATAGCAATCGTCTCCCATCACCTAAAATAGCCGAACTTAAACAATGCGTAGAGTACGTTCGTAAATTTTACGACGGTTTAGTATTCTAGGGTTAAATTTCTCTACAGAAATACCAAAAGGGGCAATGCAAAAATATCATACATCGGATCAAAACAAAAATACAAATACACATACAAAGGCAGTATATAAACAGAGTAGCTGTAGTATTTGATACATAGTAAATATAATTCAAGAAAAAAAGACATAAACACACATTGGAAAGGACTAAATCAGAATTCTTAGCCAAATATGGTAACGGTGTTCTTAAAAGCAAATTAGTTTAGCAACTGAAACAGGAATTGCCATTGCACCTATATTAGACGTTCTTGCCAACAAACGTAGTACATGGAAACCAACCCGAGACAACAAAATAGGTGAATCAATCTTGTTCTTCCTTAGTAAATTATTTAACAAGTTCGCACTAACCATCTGCCTTCTTTTAGACAGCAACTCAAACCCATAGCGTTCAAGTAGTCTATAATAATCCAAACTTCGAGCAGAATCAAATTTGTCAGTTAGTTGACAGAAGCTTTCGAAAATTTATTCACGTTAAATTCGCTCGATTTTATGAGTGTGACTATTGTATATGGAATACCATACTACGAGTACAACACAATTCTCCAACTTGCTAATAACTAACGCACATAAAAGGGATTGAAACACTGCTATATTTCTATCTTACTAAAATCTTGAAAAATAATGAATTCCAATGGCCGAAACGCAAAAATGTCAATAAAGGAGATGTGGTCCCAAAAACTAGGCTTTTCTTTAAATACGACTCCAAAATATCTCACATTCTAATGCTGCTTAGTCTGGATGGGTACTATAAAGTCGGGAATAAGGACGTAGGTACACTCTTTGGAGAAAAAAAGATCAAAACAGAAGAAATTTGTTTACAATTCCCTAAACAAGTCAAACGTAGCTAAATGCGTATCCGGATACATTATACGAACACAGGAATATACCAGAAATCTGAGGCACAATAGCAGGATGGGGAAATTTTCTCTAGATTAATTATGAATTAATTCCAGCCAGAAGATCCAGCTAATTCCAGATTATTTGTCTGGCTTTTATGCTAGTTCATTTAGCGTTATCCAGGGTGCACGTGTAGTATTCTTTTACAGACACGAACTAGCTTTACACCCCCACCAAATAAGTAAGGCATGAATCTCGACATGGTTAAGCTTGTTTTCATTAAATAAATTGAATTTAAATATACGAAAGAGCTGCTTTGTAGCCTTTGCTAGAGAACACTACCAGAATTAAATCCGGCTACTTTTTTAATAATATTGAGATCGAAAGCAAAATACAAGTTGAAACGAACTTCGTTCTGAAAAGACACAATTCTAAAAACAATAGTGCGAGTTCCAGCGAGTCCAGAAAAACTCTCTCCCCCGCAAGTACAATTGTGTACTTTTGAGTAGGCCTCGTATACGTATTTTTGTACATATATTTTGTATAATATTAAAAGCGCTCGAGTCATGTGGGATAATTGTAGCCGCAGCATAACCTACTGTTCATAAAATCATCGTTCATCTGTGCGCATTCATTTTTCGCTTCTTGTAGATTTTCGAAACGTGTAAAAGGCGAATTATCACGATTGGGCGAGGTTAAGACGTGGCGCATCGCTCTTAAATTTTCTTGGTTGTAAAACATATATTTATTTATACTAAAAAATATATTTGACTAATTTTAACATATTTTAAATTTCCTTGTGACGATGTCGTCTTAAAGCTTCTCTGGTTTTGATTTAAAGCCAAATTTTAAGGACTAGAATACAAAGTAAAATACAAAGTAAAATCTATGTATTTAACAAATTTATTATAAAAACACACTTGGCTATTTCACAATTTTTTATTAGATTATATCTAACATATGTTTCGGCTGTTATGGCATTGTCAAAGAGTATCTTAAAACTAACTTACAATACGTGCCCTTTTAACTTTTATATCTATTTTTTAGTGCTGGGGTGATGGTTAAGACACATTTGCAATCGTGTCTATTATGGGGGTGTTAACAAATTCTAACTGTGTATTCGTAATTATTATATTTTGTTTTTGCGCTTTTTTAATTTCTAGTATTTCTAATAAATCTAGTCTTCTACTTTTTATTACGTTATGTAACACGGTGGAGCTATTAATGTCAGGCAAATGGCTTTGTTCGATACAGTGTGTCGAAAAACCTGTGTTTTTATTACTATACTTTACGTCTCTTACGTGTTCGGATATGCGTTTTTTAATGGATCTTCCACTTTGCCCTATACATAATATAGCTTCACAGTCATTACATTTTATTGTGTATACTCCTGATTTTTCTAAATTTTCTATTTTATCTTTGTTATTATTTAACATTGTATCTAATTTTGTTTTATTGCTACATATGATTTGAATAACTAATTTTCTTAATATTTTGTTTACTTTGTCTGTGATTGGGGAATATATGTAATTGCGTGCCAAATGGGTTTATTTTCTTTTATTTCCGGATATAAGAATTTTTTCTGAATATTCTCTTGTTCTTTTCGGTTTAATATTTTGTCTACTATGTTGGGATTGTATCCATTATTTTCTGCTATTTTTTTAATATATATTATTTCTTCTTTAAAAGCATCAGTATTCAATGGTATGTGAATTGCTCTATGTATATAACTATGGAAAGTTGACATTTTTATTTTAGTATCCTGTTTCGCTTCCGCATGTATTATATTATCTGCAAATGTTGGTTTTCTGTAAATTTTATATGATAGATTGATATTGTTTCTGTATATGGTAATATCTAAAAAATTTAATTTGTTATTTTCTTATATAATGAAACGGATATGCAAAATACATATCCGTAACTGTAAACATGGACAAATACCTCGTATTTTTAGCATTTACTTATGTTCAATACATATGTTTCAGCCATCTAGGCCTCATCGGTTGAACTAGTGAAGCAATGTATATACAAATTAATACAGATCTGTTAAACAACGGATCTGTATCTACATTTACGCTAAAATCGTCTCCAAGCCATAACCAGTTTCGTTCTATCAGGCGACACCAATTTAATCAGTGACATCTGACGGAAGAAAGCGACTAGGCCAGAAAAGGCAACCTTCCGCTCGAATAGCAAGGCTATTACAAAAAAGCGTTGTTCCGTTGTTTAACAGATCTGTATTAATTTGTATATACATTGCTTCACTAGTTCAACCAATGAGGCCTAGATGGCTGAAACATATGTATTGAACAGAAGTAAATGCTAAAAATACGAAGTATTTGTCCATGTTTACAGTTACGGATATGTATTTTGCATATCCGTTTCATTATATAACAACGGCGTAATACGTGCGAAACGTATTGATAAATATCCCTTTTTTGTATATTTACCGCCATCTGGCGCGTGTTAATGGACAGCACCAATATACGTATGTTTCCGCTTTTTTGTAATAGCCTTGCTATTCGAGCGGAAGGTCGCCTTTTCTGGCCTAGTCGCTTTCTTCCGTCAGATGTCACTGATTAAATTGGTGTCGCCTGATAGAACGAAACTGGTTATGGCTTGGAGACGATTTTATCGTAAATGTAGATACAGATCCGTTGTTTAACAGATCTGTATTAATTTGTATATACATTGCTTCACTAGTTCAGCCGATGAGGCCTAGATGGCTGAAACATATGTATTGAACAGAAGTAAATGCTAAAAATACGAGGTATTTGTCCATGTTTACAGTTACGGATATGTATTTTGCATATCCGTTTCATTATATAACAACGGCGTAATACGTGCGAAACGTATTGATAAATATCCCTTTTTTGTATGTTATTTTCTTCTTTTTCTATTGTGAATTGAATTTTGGGGTTTAATGAGTTTAATAATTTCAAGAATTCTGTTCATTGCCTGTCTGTACCTATCCAGATGCAAATTATATCATCGACATACCTAGCCCAGAAAAGGATTTGTTTGATTAGGTTGTTATTTCTGTTAAACAGACCTATTTCGAAGTTATGCATATAAATGTTAGCTAATATTGGGCTGAGAGGATTTCCCATAGGTAGTCCTTCTACTTGTGAATACATATCATTATTAAATTTGAAGTAATTTTGATCTAGGATTAACTTTAATAACTCTTTTAATTGTGTTTTCTCTATGTTGTCTGAAATATTATCATTAATTTGGTTTTCTATTATGTCATTTATCTCTTGTATTGGTATTGAAGTGAACAGGCTTTCAATAAATAATAAATTTGTTAATTACAAAATGTTTCACCAAGAAGTGTCTGTTACGTCAATTAATGAAATTCTATGTATTTATATAAATATATGGTGACATATTTCTTAAGAAAATAAATGAAAATTAATAAAAAGATAGAAGAATGGTTTACTTTTGGAAAACAGAGTTAATAAATAAGAAAAACATAAAACATTCACGTATTCCTTGTGGCCACAGTTTTGATAATGTTACAAGATCTCTGTCTGACAAGGGATAAATAAAAATGCTTTATTTTTAGTTATTTGTATGTTATTTTATTTCAAAAGAGAATATTTGTTCATATTGGGGTAGAGTTTCCGATAATCCAACAATTTGCACTATCTATTGCTTTTCTTCTTTATTTTTGGATAACACTAAATTAAAATCTTCCATTAGCTTAACTGTTCGTTCTGCCGAGTCATTAACAACATTCATATTTCCAACGATATTAGGGCCAACGTTAAAACTAGGTTCATTTACCCATTCCATGGGATCTTTTGTTAAAAATTCCGTTGGTACCATTAACACTGTTACTTTATAATGCATTTCTATATGGCTTGAATCTGGGTCTATTGTGGCCTAGTGGTTAAGGCGGCAGCCCGGATAGCTGTAGACTTGGGTTCGTGTCCCAACGTAGACCATATTTTTCAAATGAAAAATTTCGTATGATTTGCTTTGTAATTTGTAGACAGCAATGTTTACATCCCCACTTACTCTGCAATTACATACATTCTAATTTAATATTTGTAAAATATTTCATATAAAAAAAGCCGAAAAACTCCAATAATTTATCAAATGTTATATATATATATATATATATATTGTAGAAAGGCGAATGGGCCTTATAATAAATACAAAGCCTAATAATAAAATATAGTGAAGCTGGTAAGGTAATTTTTTAAAAATAAAATAAAAATATCTATTGATATAATTTCAAATATTGCATACAGATGGAGTTGTTTAAAATATTGTATCTGTTACATGCGTATAATTCAAATTATAAATAATCGTACATAAAACGAAGTATACTTAACCTCAACAGCTTTTTATTTGTATACCTTTTTATTGCTTAATTTCTTGTGGGCTATAATTTATGTTAAATATCCGGCTTATAGAATAATGAGACTCTTAGATTTGTGCTTTATAAATACACTTACGATGTAGGTTCGGTACTCGAAAGAAATACGTGTTAATAATGGTGAGCAAGATAATAAATGATGGTATATTTAAAATGCAATATCTACAAAATGAAACGAGAGAATCAAAGGATAATGTAAATGGTTTTATTGATATATTGATTAGCAGGTAAGTGATTAATATAAGAATAGGAATAATATTTATTTGTAACAAGTCATGTGATAATATGAATACCATAAATTCTTAGGTTAAGTTACGATTAATAAAGATAATGAATTCAATTGTATTTATCTACTTAAACTATTATTTTTTAAAAAGAATTATAAATAGAGGAACTGTATTCTTCGACTTTTTATAAACGAATTCTTATTCTATATGTACCTATAAGACATATCTTTCTTAATATCTATAATATGAATTTATGAATTTAACTTATTCAACATTTCAAAATTTTTAGGAGATATAAATCATACTTAAATTGGAAATAGACGGGATTCGGGCAGTCAGGAGTATTCTTGTAATTCCAACGTTCACGATACAGGTTTTTGTAGCGGGTAGCTGGATGATGTATGGATACGCAAACTACGTCAAAAAGGTGCTGGATAAACAGGTGATATTTTTATATGTTCGTAGTATAGTTTTTCTAATTTATTTTTCTTCTTATTTGGAGAGCGGCACTTAATAATACGTCGGCGTTTTTTTGGGTATTCTTACAACATGACGATAACTATCGTTTGTTTAGAATGCTAACTTCTTATTCGTCTAATTTGTATGTTTTAATATAATCTCGCTAATAATTTTAGTGAAAATGATAATTTAATTACTCCAACCATATAGATATCTTACAAAAATTATATATTTTATTATAGTAAATAAATAATTGTCATGTGAATGTTAGTAATTTTATATTATGCTAATTTTTGATTGGGATATTTCCCGCTGTATTTAGTTTGAAAAAGTACAGTTTTCTCTAAAGATTATGTGTCATTTATTATTGATCAATTAAGTTAAAATATTTTCGGTTGTACATAATATTGAAATAAAATGACTAAAGCAAATGAAAAGATATAAATAAATAAATATGAGAATTAATTTTGAACAATTAAAAACGCGAAATTAACTTTATTGATATGACATATGAAGAATTCAGTTCCAAAATATCTTAATTTCTAATATTTACATACTAACTAAGATGATCTGTATTTTACAAAACTAGGGCATTCTTAAGCGCAAGCTTGCCCTACTACAATATATATATATATATATATATATATATATATATATATATAATAACTTCGTGACCTTGGTATGATATGGTAAACCTAATCAGTAGGCTATTAAAGGTCTGTATATTACTTCAAAATATATGTATTTAAAAAACTCTACATGTTTCGGCTGTATACGCCTTTTTCAAGAGAATACAAAATATGAATTTTACTTATGCGGTGGGTCATTCATATTTTGTATTCTCTTGAAAAAGGCGTATACAGCCGAAACATGTAGAGTTTTTTAAATACATATATTTTGAAGTAATATACAGACCTTTAATCGCCTACTGATTAGGTTTACTATATATATATATATATATATATATATATATATATATATATATATATATATATATACATACATACGTTCATCGATGATAACTTTCGCAAAATTCGCAAAAAACAAAATAAAATAGCTGCTGGTGAAAAATGAGAAAATAAATCAATGGAGAATGATGGATGATGAGCATCATCAGGCGCAAGTTGCATCGATTTATGGTGAATAACAATAAGCTATAATATAAATTGAATATAAGTAAATCCAAAACTTTATTATTTGTGTTCGTTAGAGCATTGTGCTGTAAGAAATTTAGAGACTCAATGAAAGTACCTTGTTTGATTTGACAATAAATTCAACACATAAACAATATTCATACACTAACAAATGTAGCGGTGTTAAAATAAGAAAACGCATTTTGTTGCTCTTGTTAATTCCTTGATTAAAAATATTAATGAGTTAATTAAAAAAGTGAACTTCTTTAACTGAATAAATATACTTAGTTACTAAGTTTTTGTTAAGTTAAGGAAATGATCTGTTCGTATTATAGAAAACTTGATTAAATTAATGAGATCCTCATGTACGCGCCATTTTGACAAAAAATAAAAGAAGTTTGTTGAATAGAAATTTTCTTTCTTAATATCCTTTTTGATCCTATATAAACATTAAAGTCTGTAAATATTGAATTATACATTATTTAGTTTAAACACAAATACTTCGTTCCAATAATCCTATAAGCTTCTTAATTTCATTGAAAAGGTGAAAAGATTATTTCGCTTATTTACAAAACATTTCGATTGCAATTTTGTGTACCTCTAGAAAATACAGAGTATGTTTTCAGAAAACCATTGTAAAAGTATTGCTTGTAACACGAAAAGTGCGAACAAGTATGATAAAAGTAAAATACAAACTATAATTAGATATTATAACTACATAAAGCGTTTGTCATATTAAACTCCGATTTACAATAGGGGCAGATTTAATTTTAAAATTCTGCTGATAATATCTTCATTAATTTCGAGTTGAGCTTTTGAGTATTATATAACATCTTTTCCAAGTCTTCGTAATATTTTTTAGATATTTATGTATACTTTAGTAAGTGCTACAAAGCAGTTGTACCCTGTTTTACGTTCAAGATCGTCATCTCAAAGTAAAAACACAATTAAGGTTTCGCCTCCGGTATTGTTATTGAAATTCGAGTAAAATCTTACAAACATTTTTAATGAGTTTGAATATAATAACCTATTTTAGCTTACAAAAATTGATTATTGTATTGTAAGATTTATTTATTATTACTTTGTTGGTGGTAGATATTAAAATAAAAAAAATAATTCGGTTCTATAATCAACATCGATTTAGGCGAAAGCCAAGACTTTTACACAAGAAAATGGAAAAGTGTAATAATTATTTTGTTAAGTGAATTAAATATGGGCGACTATACAGGGCAATCCAAATTAAGTGTTCACCATTGGTAACTTTGATATTATTAAAGATACAAGCAATTAGCAAATTAGTAGTACTTTTAACGCTCTTTAAGATGGAAGAATTACAAAAAACCAATGAGCAGCGCGTTTTCGAGTTTTCCCGAAAAATATGTTTTTTTCAAATGGAAACCCCTGTATATTATATCATTTTCTGTTATAAATTCAATTTTTAAACAAAAAATCTTATAAGAACTTTTTTACTGGGATTAAAAACACTTGAGTTATAATGTATAAACAAAAACAGCTAAATAATTTTTATAAACTTTATTTTATACATAAACATATCATTAAAAGAAAATAAAAATCACTGATTTTTTCATAGAAGATGTTCAAAAATACCACCTTGTTGTTCAATACATTTTTGAACACGTTTCTGAACTTGTCGAACTGCTTTTAGTATGGTCCCACCATCTATTTGGTTTATCTTTTCACTAACTGCAATTTTTAGGGCGTTTACGTTTTCGTACCTTTGCTTATAAATCTCTTTCTTTAAATAACCCCATAAAAAATCAAGCGGTGTTAAATCTGGCGATCGGGGAGGCCACTGAATAGGACCATTTGTTCCTATCCATGAATTGTTAAAAATAGTATTTAAAATTTGATGAGTACCTCTGTAGTTGTGCGCGGGTGCGCCATCATGCTGAAAATGCAGATTCTGTCTACTTATGAGATCAATATCGTCTAAGAAATTATTCAAAATTTCAGTCAAAAATTCTATGTACCTTTCACCAGTTAGAGTGCCCTCATAAAAGGAAGGACCAACAATCCTTGAACCACTTAAGCCGCACCAAACATTAAAACTGTAACGGACTTGCGGGCGTCTTGGATGTACTAAAAGAAGATTTCCCTATGACCAGTAATGATGATTTTTTGTATTGTACATTCCAGAATTTGAGAAATTTGATTCATCGGTCCATAAAATATAACGAAAGTTGTTTACATTTTGGCGACAAAAGTTAAGATACCAGTGGCAAAAAAACATTCTTCTCTCTGGATCCCCTGGCAAGAAAACTTGAACTGGTTTGTACTTATAAGGAATGAATTTTTGTTTCTTCAGAATCCTATGCACAGTACCGTGACTCAAATCAGATTCCTTGATAATATCTAGTATGGAATTCTCACGGTTGGCCTCAAAATATGCAAGAACTGGAATTTCCGTGGCCTCGCTTATTATAAAAGTCCTTCTTGTTCTTGTTTTGGCAAAAACACTCTCATTGCCTCTAAATTTTCGGTACAGTCTCAGAAAAAATTGCTCATTTGGTTGTGTTCGGAGTGGATATAATTCAGCGTAGTGGTCTTTTGCCCTCCTAGAGGATTTTCTGCACACTAAATAAGATTCTAACATATCACACTTTTCTGCATGGGTTAAAATCATTTTTTGTCAAATTAATAACTAGCAAAATGAAATTTATGAGTGAAAGACTAATAAAACTGTACTAATATTTGACGTTTACTAGAAAGAATTAACGTCGTTATCATAGAAACATAGAAATGCACTTGACTTAGCTGTTTTTGTTTATTCACTATAACTCAAGTATTTTTAATCCCAGTAAAAAATTTCATATAAGATTTTTTGTTTAAAAATTGAATTTCTAACAGAAAATGATATAATATACAGGGGTTTCCATTTGAAAAAAACATATTTTTCGGGAAAACTCGAAAACGCGCTGCTCTTTTTTTTTTTAATTCTTCCATCTTAAAGAGCGTTAAAAGTACTACTAATTTGCTAATTTAAACAATCTTGTATCTTTAATAATAACAAAGTTACCAATGGTGAACACTTAATTTGGATTGCCCTGTATAGTCAATTAATTTTATGGAATTATTTTTAAGGGGCATGTAACCGTTAAAATTAATTCCCATTGTAAATTTCGTTCTAGTAGCAATAAAGCCTGTTATTAGTTGTCAAACTAACAAACGTATGATGGAATTAATTAATAACTTACATTTTCAATAAACCTTCTCTGAAATTATCGATTTCATTTTTTTTTTTCTTTCGAAATATGCACATTTAAATTTGTTTTATTTTGATGCATTTTATTAATTCAAGATTACACCCTAGACAAGTTTCTCCATTTTACTAGGATTTTGTTCAGTCTTATTGCCGAATTCCATTTACTCAAGAATTTTACGTCAGCTGACTGTAACGGGAAACTTTAAATTTTGTTTCACTTTTTACGCTTTCTCTTCTAATTCCATCGTAGCGTACACAATCATCGTAAAATCAATAAAGTTGTTTTGTATTTTGTGTGGATTAGGCTCATTGTGATGAAATTGAATTATGGCGGTTTATAAATAAACGGCTTTGTAATACTGTGGCAAGTAATTAGCTTTGTTGATGTGGCTTTCTGTAATAAACTGCCTTGGATTTACTTCAGTTGTTGTATTATAAATGTACGGAAATTGTAACCAATGTTTCGAATACTATTTAATTGACGCGATTTATCTAACCGAGCACTTAATGTGTATAAACGTTTTTCCTATTATTTAAAAAATTTTTACCTAATGTTGTGTAGTTTTGGTTAGGTATATGTACGAGAGAATAATTCTTAAATTTGATTTACTTTCTTCCATAAGCAAATTGGTACCTTGACACTTTTCCTTTATTTACTTATTTATTTGAGAGTTAAACTAGGGTCCGCTTATTAGGCCTAGTATCCAATTGGTAAATACTTTTAAAGTAAATGATACAACAAATTCATTAATATCTTCTTCAAATCATTTATTCAAACTTGATAATTTATATTTTATGCACATCATTTTATATAAATAAATCAAGTAACTTAAAATTAATAATTTCAACATTAATTTCTATTGATTCAAACTAACAAGATTTACTGTGTAAAACTTTACATAACTGTTTTCTACTTACTGTTTACTAAACTTACATATTACAAGTTTTAAAATATATTTTATTGAATTATTCTAAACAAACACGCAAGAAATTGTCACTTCTCGGAGGGAATTTCCACCCTCTAAGGTCAAAGTAATTGTTCCAAATGCTAAAATCTGGATGTTGTGATAAAAAAAAGTAGAATACAAAGGTATTTTTAATAATATAAAATATTATTAAAAATCTGGTGTAAAGAACACAAATACAGGTTCACTATTAATATTTTTTGTGAACGTGTCCGAACATATCCCTCCCCAGAGACGTAGATATGTATTTCGCCCTTCTACAGGCTCGTCGGTACGCCCCTGCTGGAGAAAGGATATTCTTAGACACATTCACAAAAAAGAACCACATCACCACATCACCGAAATTATCCAGACCGGGCGTAGAAGTAAATCCAGCGCTGCCTGTTGTCAGACAGCCGAAGTACCTCGCCCCTCCACATAACCAATGTGAAGTAACGACGCTCTTCCAAAGGTGGCACAGCCAATCTCTCTAGAAACCGCTTTTTGTTTGTGTCTTCACTCATACTACGGACTAACCGCATGTGTAATGTATCAGAATAATTGAAACATACATGAGTAGGTAAACCCCACCAGTTTTGTATAATACAAAGGTATTTTTAATAATATAAAATATTATTAAAAATCTGGTGTGAAGAACACAAATACAGGTTTACTATTAATATTTTTTCAGTTTCCACCTTTGGAAGGGCGTCATTACTTCACATTGGTTATGTGGACGGGGCGAGGTACTTCGGCTGTCTGACAACAGGCAGCGCTAAATTTACTTCTACGCCCGGTCTGGATAATTTCGGTGTAGTGGTGATGTGGATCTTTTTTGTGAATTTGTCTGAGAATATCCTTTCTCCAGCAGGGGCGTACCGACGAGCCTGTAGAAAGGCGAAATACGTATCTACGTCTCTGGGCAGGGATATGTTCGGACACGTTCACTAAAAATATTAACAGTGAACCTGTATTTGTGTTCTTCACATCAGATTTTTAATAATATTTTATATTATTAAAAATACCTTTGAATTATACAAAACTTGTGGGGTTTGCCTACTCATGTATGTTTCAATTATTTTGATAAAAAGAGTAGATACAGACTTGCTGAAATTAACTGACAAAAATTAAAAATAGAAACTAATAGTTATTGATTGTACAAGTGTGTTATGTTACAAATAAGTCACACGAGATAATGTTTAGCTCACGAGTCCGCTAGGACGAGTGAGCTACTTTTCTCAAGTGACTTATTTGTAATTAACACACGTATGCAATACAAAACTTTATCCAACACCTCTTAAGATCCGTTCAAAATGGCTTTTAATGTTTTATAAATTTGACGTTCCATGTCAAATTTAAATTATACAGTAATGCAGTTACTATGGAGAATAAATAATGCAAATCAACAAGCAAACAAAATTAGTGATTGATTAATAATACTGCAGTTAAAAGTTGATGGTAATGAAAGAGTAGCAAGAGGCTGTTTTCATTGTGGTAGAAGTTAAGAAAGAAGCTCAAGCAGCATGTTATAAATTACTGCCAAAAAAATCGAAGGATAATTACGACAAAGAATTTCGTCATTTTGAAGAATGGAGAAAACAGCAAAGTATCACTGGAATTAACGAAGAAGTTGTGCTGGCGTATTTTCATATTTATAGAAGGAATATAGCACCTTCTTCATTGTGGACGAAGTATTCCATGTTAAGAAGTACTTTGAAAGTGTATATGAATAGTGACATATCGAAATACGGAAAACTGATTTCCTATTTGAAGAGTGAGGCAAGAACCCACAAGTCCAAAAAGGCGAAAATCTTGGAGAGGCTACATATAGAGAAGTTTCTGAATGAGGCTCCTAACAATAAATATTTGATGATGAAGGTATTATTTATTTTCTTATATTTAATTCAAAGTATTTATTCATTATTCGTTCGTGTATTCTATGCAGGTTGCCTTAATAATGGGTATATCAGGTGCGTGTCGTTGTGATGAAATAATTAAGCTGAAAGTTGACGATATAGAAGATAAAGGAGGATACTTGTATGTTTCGATACCTGACACAAAGACAAACGTATCTAGAAGTTTCACTGTTATGGCAGAAGGATTTACAACAGATATTCTTGACCTGTACAGAAAATATGTCTGTATGAGACCAAAAGGTATTCCACATGGCAGATTCTTCCTAAATTACAAGAAAGAAAAATGCACTATCCGGCCAGTTGGAATTAACACCATTTCTAAGATACCTCAGAAAGTTGCATCTTTCCTGAACCTACCAGAAGCTCAATTATATGCAGGACATAGTCTGAGACGTTCGTCAGCATCTCTTCTGGCAAACGCAGGAGCTGATATTACAACAGTTAAACGACATGGTGGCTGGAAATCGTCCACTGTGGCAGAAGGTTATATACAAGATTCAGTATCCAACAAGATTGATATAGCCAGAAAGATACAAGGTCCAGACAGTCTAACGTCCTCGACTTCTGGTCATCAAATTTCTGTTCAGGATACTTCAAATACGTTTTCTAGTATAACTCTAAATTCGAATAACCTGAATACAGAGTCAGATACAAAGAGGATTTCCTTCAACTTTAATATTAATGTAAATGTTAATTAGTTGCTATTGTTTACCCTTTAGAATTAATATAAATGTGTTAATACTATAGCAGTTTGAATGTCTCTATGCAATCTAAATTTCACCTTGTTTTATCTCACTAGTGAGATAAATTATGTTTTTAACTCACTAGTGAGTTATAAGCTACATAATTGATTGAATGATTTAAAATCGCCATAGTTATAGGTCTATTATTAGGAGGTGTTGGATAAAAATTTATAATTCACTACATTTGTGGATATTGTCCTAACGCATATATTAGCAGTTATCTCACAACATTTGTTGGTAGTATATGCTTTCAAATTTAAATGATTTTTCACAAATTTAATTATGAATTCAAGAATAATATGCATTGGATATATTTCGGGATATTCACTTTACGCATGTACTGACTGTAATCACGCAAATGTAATATCCAATATAATTTAAATTTCAAATAAAATTATCATCAGAATAATAACAATTATAATAATAATAAAATATTTTATAAAGCAATCATAACTATCCTCATCATGTTACGCTCGTGGCTATGGATAAAAACATGCCTACAAACACAAAATTGAGTAAGACACACTTACACACACAAATATGTTACAGCATTTATATACAGGGTTGGGCAAAAGTAACGCATCAGTCGAATAATTCCGTAAATATAAACTTTAGAATAAAATATTGTTAACAAAAGTTTTTTGACAAGTTATTTTGTATTGGCTTCAGTCATTTGTTTTTTTCTTTATGATGATTACATATGACAGCTAAAATTTTTTTTTTTTTTTAAATGGAAATAATATTATTTTTTAGACAATTCGGAATCTTTATTAAGTTCTGAATATGAATATGTAGTTTTTTCATGGGGTTAGATGACAAAAATATTGAGAAAAAAATAAAATTTAATAAAAGTAAACAAACTACAAAATTAAATTAAATGCCCAAAGTGACGTCCTTCTACGACCTGACAGTGTCCTAAACGTTCCCAAAAATGGCGAATTGTATTTTTTAAACTATTAGGTGGTATGGCTTGTATCTCACGAGTAATTTTTGCTCTCAAATCCTCTAGGTTTCTAGGTTTATCCTTGTATATTTGCGACTTCAAGTGTCCCTAAAGAAAAAAATCCAATGGATTTAAATCGGGAGACCTAGCGGGCCAATCAATAAAACCCCGACGTCCAATCCAACGACAGGGAAAAATTGTGTCTAAATACTGTCGAACATTAATAGCATAATGTGGTGGTGCTCCATCTTGTTGAAACCATAGATTACGGTTTGGCATGCTTGGTTGATTGTCGTTAGGAAATAAAATCAACAGATCTGGTACAATATGGTTACGCAATAAATGTAAGTAACCATCACCATTTAGGTTGTGTTCCAAGAAGTACGGACCTATGATTCGTTGCCCAACAATGCCAGCCCACACATTAAGTTTGTGACGATGCTGTGTATGATTTTCTCCAATCCAATGTGGATTCTCAGTCACCCAATAACGGCAGTTATGCCTATTTACATATCCATTTAGACAAAATGTAGCTTCGTCAGAAAATACGATGTTGTTTAAAAATTTGGATCGTTATTGGACAATTCCATTATTGTTTCACAAAACTGTAATCTTCTGTCCGGGTCATCTTCCTTAAGTTCGTGCAGTAAGTGTATCTTATAGGGCTTGTATTTGTTCGCTTTTAATATTCGTCTAATAGATCTGCTACTCATATCATTTTCTAATCCTAGTTGAGTGGTTAACGTACGTTACAGCAAGTAAAACATGAAGGGATCGGTCTTCATTAGTGGTTTTTTTTGATCGGCCAGCTTTAGGTATATCGCTATCATCGCCCGTTTCTTTAAATTTAGTAACCAATCTCGAAACTGTTGATTGAGCTATAGGATCTCGATCCAACATTATTGAATAAAGTGCAAACTTCGTGATGTGAACGTTGACTGTCACCATATCCGACCATCATAAGAATCTCTATTCTTTCTTTAGTAGTTAATTTGACCATTTTCACACAAAACACGTATTAAAAAAAGCAAGTTTTACGATGGAAACTATTTCATTGTGAGACGTCAATAATTCAATGACAGTAAAAAAATATACAATTTCCAAAGCAATCTACAAAACACTGCACTAGTCCAAATGTACGTTTATAAAATTTTTTCATATTCAGAAACTAATAAAGATTCCGAATTTTCTAAAAGAAAATATTGTTTCCATTTAAAAACAATTTTTTTTTGCTGTCATATGTAATCATCATGAAAAAAAACGCAAATGATTGAAGCCAATACAAAATAACTTGTCAAAAAACTTTTGTTGACAACATTTTGTTCTAAAGTTTATATTTACGGAATTATTAGACTGATGCGTTACTTCTGCCCAACCCCGTATATGAGAACGCGGCGTTAGTATTTTTTTCTACCTATATCGGGCCTACCAAATCGTACGTACGCTATCTTCAATAAGCGGTACAATAACTTAGCTTCGAAGAAATCGTACTAGATAAATCGTATGGTTTACCATAACGCTTCCTATTGATGAGTTTTAAATTAGAGACCGATATAGCTCGCCTTTCGCCGGATTATACTTATAACAATTTAGGACAAGAAAATTCTTTTTAAATATAAATATTCTTTTGTTAATATATATTTTTTTTAAGTTTCTACACTACAGTTTACATTACATTGAAAGTATTCAAAAGATTATTGAATAGACACATATGAGTAAGCTTCGAATAATGATGCATTTGCATAAGTGCATATCCAAAAGCATATATTAGTTGTTGTTAGTTGTGATGTATGAGTGCATATTTTGAATCTTTTTCAATATAAATGCATATTTGAACATTTTTTTTCAGCGAAGTATTATTTTAAAACTGTCTGTGACTTCACATAAATATTTAATGTTCTTGTTAGTATAATTACACTTTTGCGATTTCTGTTGTTTGTATGTCCATCGGTTAATATTTCTTCAAACTTTTTGGCACTGCGACATTTCGTACTTGTAAAATAACACACAATAACTGAATACTAAACACAAACAGACACTTTATAGCAGCCAATTATATAATCTTCTAAGCCATTGACTAGATAAATTAATTGAATCGCAAATTATAGGCAGATTTACTATGAACAGCCAACACAAGTGTTTTAAAATCACGATACTAGGAAATATTAAGAGGACTACCGGAGTTCACCCGGGTAATCGAACAGAGAGAAATAAATATAGCGGGGATTTCCTTAATTTTTCCACATCCTTTTACATTCCAACAATCTATATTAGTTGTGTATTAGTTACAATAGTATTAACATCCATAAAGATGTCCAAAGAAGAAAAGTATGTAAGTGCAATTTTAAGTTAGTTTGTGAAGGATTATAATGATTTTACAACAGACGGGCGTCTGTTAGTTTGTAAATACTGTAAAATTCGTGTTACGGTGACAAAAAAGTTTCAAGTTATTCGGCATCTTCAAACCGGAGAACATTCAAGCAATAAAAATGGTAAAAGGGGAAATAACGAAAGACAAGTGTTAACTTATAATTTACTCCAGCATGGACCTAAACGTAGGATATTCAGTGAAGAACTTAAAAATTACTTTTCTGGGTCATATAGAACAAATGAAGGGAAAAAGAATCATTCTATTTGGGTGTCATTCGATGAAACCACCGACGTAAAACAAAGTTGCATAACAAATTTTGTATTTGGTATATTAGGAGTTAATAAAGAAAAATATAAATCATATCTGTTGACTGTAAAAGTGGAATAATTCAGCAGTCGCTGCTTCTTTCAACGATTCTCCAAGTTTATTGTGGCCGTCTGGCATTTTATACGAAAAAATTCTACTAGTTTGTAGCGATGCTGCACCTTATATGTGCAAAGCAATTCGAGGATTACAGATTTTGTACCCAAACATGATACATGTGACCCGTGTAGCGCATGCTTTACACCGAGTAGCTGATATAGACGTTAATATGCTGATATCGTCTGTGAAAAATATTTTTATTAAACGACCAACTCGTGTCCTGAGGTTTCGGGAAGTTGCAGATGACGTTCAACATCTACTCGCGCCAATCATTACAAGATGGGGAATTGGATTGACTCTGCTGTATATTACGCTAAACATTTTGAAATTTTGATGAAAATTGTTGATGAATTGGACTCTAAAGAATGGAGAAGCACATAGTGTTCTGAGAAAGACAAATGTTCGAGACGACATCATTTTTATTCGAACTAATCTGGCGTCCATTTCGACTACAATATCTACGATAGAAATTAAAGGATAATTTTTACAAGACGTAGAAAATATAGTAAGTAAACGTTTAGCAAAACTTCAGAAAAATTGTTTCATTAACCCATTTATTCCCATAGTTGCGTTAACGCAACACCAAACAAAAATTTTTTTTTCGACTACTAAAAAGTAATAATTTTGGATGTACTGTCAGTAGCATTGCGTTAATAAATATTTAAACAACCTAATAAACATTTTGGGAACGGGTAATCGCATTTTAAATTTTGAATAAAAATAAAATAAAACTATAGAATTTTCAAGAAGAAACTTGTGTATCTAAGTTTAAATTAAATAACATACAGCTTACTTTTTCATTTATCATTAAGAGGTTTCATATAAAAGATACTTCACGTAACATTATTTGGGAAAAAAATCAATCCCCTTTTTTCCGGAAATATTTCTCAAACGGATTTGAAGCATAGCATTGCGAAAACGCAACATTGGGACAAATGGTGTAATTGTAGTCATGAGTAATATGCTGAACATGCTTTTTCACGTCTGGGCGAAGTTTATTGGGTATCCGTTGTGTGATGCGAGTTTATTCAGTTCATTTACGCTTTGGGATAGAGAAGTTGAAGAAGTTAGAATTCATAATAGTGTTATCTTGAGGATTACAGAAATATTATACAATGGTAAGTATAACAATTTCTGAAGTATGTGTTGGTCGTTGATGTCGATAATAAAATTATTTTAGAGTCACGTGAAATATCGCGATGATCCTACCAGACAGTTGACTTTGAAAGAACTTGAGGCAATTGTTGAAGATCTTGATCTGAATGAGGAAATTGATGTTTGTTATATACCACCCGACGTCGATGATATAACGGACGAGGAGGACATTGATGATAATGATACATGTGGTGGAGTAGAAAATTTTCATGTAGATATAGCGGGAACTTTTGAGATAGTGTGTCCGAATAACGAAATTGAGATAGAGGATGGTATACATCTTGAGGCAGCTTTATCTACACCAAGCAAAACGGCAAGAATTGAAGACATTATTTGGTGTAAAACGCCCGTTTATTACGAGGAAGATGCTACGTCAAATGAGGAAGGGAATGTACAGAATATTGTTGAGGCGCTACATGGAAAGTCTGTGCTTGATTTCTTTATGCAAATGTTTGATCAAAATGTTGGCCAGCTTATTATTTCAAACTCCATAAAATATGCGAGAGATAAAAACCGTACTCAATTCGCCTTAGATCAAAATTATCTAGAAATATTTTTGGGAATATTGATTTTGAGTGGGTATCACACTCTTCCACTGGTAAAACTTTACTGGTTATCTGATGAAGATAAAGGTGTTCAATTTGTGAAACATGCGATGTCACGAAACAGATTTCTCGACATAAAGCAGAACATTCATCTTGCGGATAACAATCAATTAGACAAGGCAGACAAATTTGCAAAAGTAAGACCGCTGGTTGATCTCTTGAACAGCAAGTGTTTTTAGACATCACTTATGAATTGCTGAGCAAATGGTACCCTACTTCGGCCGCCATTCAGCGAAAATGTTTTTGAAAGGGAAGCCGGTGCGTTTCGGGTTCAAAATGTGGTGTCTGGCATCTAGCGAAAAGAGAATTTGGTTTAGGTGAAACAGTGGTCATCAATCTTTTGAACGTATTAGAAAATAAGCCGACCCATAAAATATGTTAGATTCTACTGTGGTGAATGCTTGGAAACTACACAGACTTGTATACACAGAGAAACCCATTTCGCAGCTAGATTTCAGGTCTGAACTTGTACGAAGCCTCATTAGTGCTAACAAATGTAAAACACAATCTGTTCGAGGACGTGGTTCCAGTGCGTCTCTATCATCCAGTGCACGTTTAGATAATGTGGGTCACCTAATTGAAAGAAATCGTGAAAATTGGAGGAGACGTTGTAGAGTATGCAAAAGTACAACCGTATTTATGTGTAATAAATGTGAAATTCCATTACATTCACACTGCTTCAAAGACTACCATAATTAATAATTGTAATATTTTTTTGTGCATATAGTCCCATTGTTGCGTTAACGCAACGAAAAAAATATAAGAATCAATGGTTTGTCTTTTTTTTTTTACTTTAAAGGATGTTTATAAATACCTAAATAAAAGTTTATTCCTTAAAGAATTCGCGTTTTCCTTGATTTGTCTAATAGTGGTCCTAAATGGGTTTTAATAAATTAAACGCAGTGCTGTCAAAAATATCTGCTATCGACAACTGAAAAATATCGGTGCAGTGTTGCAAAATAAAATAACCCTTAATGAAAGAAATGAACACTAAATGCCGGTGACACTGTAAAATATGAATATGTACCAATAGTGTCGTGTGATGTCTAGAGAGTTCTTCACAGTACAAAACTATTCTAGCCGACAATAAGAGCAAATTTATTTTTTGAAAATTTGTTACATCACGTTGTATTTAACCTTTATGTGACTGGAAGGGTACCCGGGTGCCTTTTTCAGATTTAAATATTAATATTTTTTGTGTTTGAACTTGCTGAGCTTGGAATTCTGTGACATCTCTAAACTTGGTTTATATTACATTTCATTATATATACTTCGTTATTTAGATTTAATTTTTAACGAAAAAATGGCATCCGAAATTATTACAACCTCTAAGACCGGTATGGGTACCCGGGTACCTCCATTTAAAATTACATATGGATGGATGTGAAAGAACAAAAGTAGCATTTTTACATTTTTTTATTTATGTATGTTATAAAAAAGACGTAAAAAAAGAACGAAAATAAATAATAATAGGATTAAACTGCCTGTTGGTTACAGGTATCGCATACGGCTTTAAGAACAGAATGCTCATTACAAACTGGTTTTGAACAAGAATTACATGCTTTTCGCGTTTTTCTTTGTCTGTGATTCAATTCCCGGCAAATGTAACATTTTCCAACTACCAAAATACACCCAGAAGTATCTCGAGATGATTGACCTCTGACTGCTGTAACGACTGGTTGTGTAATTTGGCGTCCTAGAACCATTTCTAGTGATGTATGTGTAAAATGATTGCCCAAAACTCTTGGAATACTGCTTCGAGTTAGTACAGCAGACATGCATAACTCGTTTGCAAGATCTTTCAAAAATCTCCGTCGTCGATCGGTTGATGTAAGCCTAGGATTGTGATCTGTGTAAATTATGTATGCACTCAGTACAGCAAGGTCGACCATATTGTAAAAAAATGCTAGGGGCCAACGATTTGTTCTACGCTTTACTGTATACTCTGATAACATTTTATCCATCGTGTCGACGCCGCCTTTGGTTTTATTATAATATTTAATAATTTCGGGTTTTGCAGTACCAGTACATTCTACTTTGCCTGTTGTATGCATTGATGATAATAGGATGACAGATTTATTCTTTTTGGGAACATACGAACATTTAGTTGCTCTTTCAGTAAATGCAAAATTAGCGGAATTTATAACTCTACTTTTATTGGATTGCATATTGGAAGGAAGAAAAGTTTTATTTTTTCGAACGGTTCCTACTAAAGTTAAGTTCCAAGAATTTAGGTTATGAGCCAACTGTAAACTTGTGAAAAAGTTATCTGTCGTTATATTTCTTCCAGAACCTTTATATTTAGTAACTAAATCTAGAACTGTACGCTCTCCAATATTCACTTGCCGTTCACCGTCTGGTGGTTTTCCAGTATAAATTTTACCTTGTAAAGGATAAGCATTTGCCGCATCACAAGCCTAAAACATTTTTATCCCATACTTTGCCGGTGTTGAAGGAATGTATTGGGTAAATTTTGTATGTCCTCTATAAGGAAATAATTGCTCATCGACCGTTATGCATTCAGACGGCTTATAGTTGTTTTCTAAATTACTATTTAGCATTATCCATATATCAGGAATTGGAACAGCTTTGTCACTTTTAGATCGTTCAGCACGTGTATTCTGATTAACAAAACGAATAAATCGTGAAAACATTTTGAAGCGATCACGAGACATAGGCGCACGAATAAGAGGTAAGGATTCAAGTTTCCACATTTCAGATATATGTTCCTTATTAGATTTATGTACATCAGCTGCAATTAGGATTCCTAAAAATGCATCGAATTCCTCTTCAGTAAATGCCTTGAGAACCTTTCGTGGTGGTGGTTGCCGCTTAGAATCTTTGTACTTTTGAACTTGTTTTTCATTATAATCTTCGGTTACTTGTGTGCCTTTTCTGTTAGTTTCCCTTAAAATTATGGTACAAATTTCATTGGACATGATAGATTTAAAAGTTTCTTTAGCAGTATATAATAATGCACTAAAACTTGGTGCGCCACATTTTTCGCGCAATATATTTCGGCTAATTGTCTGCGCTTGTGGTAATGCAGTATTAGTCCAATGAGTTCCATCTTTGGTAACTAAAACTGCTATGCAGGCGTTTCTTCTTCATCACTAATTTCATCTGAATAAGGTTCCTCTTGTTCGATTACAGGTTCTATTTCTGCATCAGATTCGATTTCCGGAATGTATTCGTCTTCATCCGAAGCAGTAAATGGCTCTTCTTCTAATGCTTCTTCCGCTGCTGCTAGTAATTCTACTGATGTCAGTCTGAAAACCATAAAATATCACATTACGTTCTTATTATTACTATTACTTTTACTCTTACAGGATTTGTAATAATATTAACGTCTATATCATACCTGGTTTTCCTCCATCTTGGTTTTGTTGTTTGAACCCGAACTAGGACCAGGCGTATTATCACACATTCCGATAAAAATAATAAAATTTGCACTTGTTATTACCAAAAACACTAAAAATATTTAGTATGTACTGTAGCGAACAAATTATATACGAACACTTTGAAAAATGGACGGTTACTGATTTTCAGACATGTCTAATCTTGTTCATAACAGCGCAGTTTATGTCTCCCCACCACTGTCTCCCGTATATGTATAGCTGCAACGTATATACAACGTGGGGTACCCGGGTACCTACGTCGTCATTAGAAGGTGTTATTTTTCCCAGTCACATAAAGGTTAAACGTAATTATAATTTGTTTCTATAATTCCAATAATTTTGTATCTAAAAAATTGTTTGAATTTTTTAATGGAAAAATCAAAATGTCTTTATATAAAAAATTAGTATTTATTTTTTAATAGTTGATTTTTAGTGCATATTCTGAATGTTTTTGCTGCATATTTGCATGTATATTTTGAAGTTTTTTTGCGCATAATTACCCAAGCCTATATATGAGTATATATTGCAATTTCGTGGAGTAAGTGAACATGACGTAAACAAATTTTTTACATTGAAAATATATGAGGCACATCATTCAAATCTTTTAATATTTTGAAAAAATCAAAATCGTAAAAAAATCGTGATTTTTAATTATTTAAAATTTTAAATACGGACACTTTATAAAAACGTTTTATTCTATTTTCATAAAAAAATACTGATACAATATAGCTAAGAAGCTATCTTCGGTGTTGCGGGTCAATTGAACATAAAGATGTTCGAAAAGCAATTGAAATGCTAAGGCTAGGATATGTTCCACCTTCTAGGTTTCAGTTATCATCGGTTCTTTAGATGAACTTTTGAAGAGGAGAAATCAAAATATTGTAAATAGCTATCAGGCAAGTCAGTTTGTATGTCGCTTGATGGATGGTCAAATATTCATAATGAACCAATAATTTGTGTCCTTTTAACAGCAGAGAATGGAAACAGTGTCTTTTTCGAAAGTATAGATCATCAGAGCATTCACATACATCTAATTATCTTACAGAGATCGCTAGAGATGTAATAAATAAATGTGACACTCAGTATAATTGCGAAATAACAAGCGTTGTTACAAACAATGCGGCAAAAATGAGTAACATGAAAAAAAACTATCAGAACTCCTGAATCGATAATATCCCATTATAACTTATGAATGCTCTGCCCATATACTGAATTTACTACCCAAGGATTTAGAAATTAACCAAATAAAAGAACATGTACTTCAAGTTGTAAAATATTTTCGCAATACGAATTTGCCTAATGCTTGGTACATACAAGAAGGAGGCCGAAAATTAATACTACGTCACGACGTTCGATGGAATACACTTTCTGACTGTTTTGAAACATGATGCTATGGACTTTTCCCCGCAACTTTGTGAAGAAAACATTATTTTTGATTAAACCGTAATTTTTGATGACACTGTATGTTTTGTGAAATTATTTATGATTACAGATTTTGTATTGAACTGTTTTATTTTGATTTAGTTTTGATTAGGGTTGTAGTTCGGCGTTTGGCCATGCTATATTCACTGACACGTCTTGATATCCAAGTAAGAGAGTCGTATATTTGATGATAAAACTTTTTTATCTTTATTTCAAGTAATTTCGGTTTTTGTTTTTGATTTAATAGTGTTTGTGCTTACTTTATTCATTACCGAATTTATACGAGTTTGTATACTTCGTATTTTTTATTTAATTAATCTCTTACTTAACGTGTTCTCAAGGTTATAAAAATAAAAACTACGTAAGTTTTATTTTACATTATATTAAATCAAATTATTTCTTTATTGTATGCATTTATCATTGTATATTGATTGTATGAATTTCTATATATTTTAATATTAGTTAAATTAGATGACAAAGATAGTTTTTCGTTTCTAGTAAATTTTTTGTAACGTTAAATTCTAGAACGTTTCAAATATTGGTCAAAGGTTGGAGTTTTTGTACGTATGGTATCTGCACATGCGTTAGAGACTTGTTCGGTCTGACAGTTCTATCTGTTTACTTTTGAGTTTGTTTGTCAGGGGTGGAAGAATAAAGGCATCTTTGGAATTTATTAGTATTAATTTTGTTCGCGATTCATTAGAGGACGTTTGAATTCTCTGCGGTCAATACCAACAAATCATTTTACCTATTTGTGTATATTGTCTTACACAGTTCTTTATGCTCTATAAAGAATCACTTTTTTTATTTTTTTTTAATCAACTAAGATTCGTTTGAGTAAGATCTAAATATTATTTTGTTTACCTTCCAACGTGTGTGATTAACTGTAACTTCTGAAAAAGTAACAATATTCTCAAATAAATTTTGAGTGGCGCTCAAGTAAAATTAATATATTTATGTTTTCCACGTTTTCCATTGGAAACCCGGAGAGGAAAGCTGTCTCATTAAAGAAGTCAACCGATTGAGCATCAAAGTTGGACAGTATCGTGGTGAATAGTGGTTCATTCTCATTCTAACCCACTGTTCATAGTAATATGTCAGTAAATGTTCGAAATTATTGCAAATTTGTGAAGAGCATTAAGATTACATTGATCCAGTGATTTTTAAAAAGGTTTCGAATATTCAAATAAGAATAAAGTTCAAAGACTTTTTAAAATTATTGAAACCAATATCTGTGATACTTGACGGAATTCAGTAGAAATTTGCCTGTTTATCTTGTATGATAAAAGAATGGAAAAAGTTAGACGCAGACACCTTTTCACTTTTTATCTTATTTGCTGGATCCTACTAGAAACAAAAATGAATACCCGTTGTCATATCAAGAACATTAGTCATTAAGTTGGAAGCTATATCAGATCCGTTCCACGAAATAATATTTTCACAAGAAATATTACAAAATGTAAATGCAGTACAATGGTGGAGAGAATGGTCCTGAAATTAATCAAGCATTTAATATCATTGTTCCGATTTTGTGTGCAAACGCTTCTTCTGTAGATGTCGAAAGAACTTTTTCTAGATATGGGTTTGTCCATTCAGAATTAAGAAATAAATGAGGCAATGAAAAAGCATTTAAATTAGTGTTTCTTTTTAAATATTATAATGCAACATAAGATTAAAAATAGTATTTTTTATATTTTCGTTAAATGAGTTAATTTTCTGAATGATATTAGTTTTGCAAAACAACGCGTATTTTTTATTAATATTAAACACATAGTTTTGTTATGTTTTTTTAATTTTTTCTTTGTATTTAAAAATTTTTGATATATTGTGTTATTAAATAAATGTAAAGCTATTTTGTTTTATTTTTTCGACTTAAAACAATTATATAAATATAATACAAACTGTAAGAGACTATTACAAGAAAATAAATCATGATTTTTTAAAATAGAAATCACCTAGATTTAAATTCTGGTTTTATTCAAATGATTTAAATCATCTCAACCCTGGTTTGTAGATTCTGCCTAGAGGAAGAGGAAGCTGCAATTCATGTACTATGCAAAAGTGTAACAAGACCGCGGATCCTACAAATGGGAGATCAATATCCTAAAGCGGAACCATATTTAAAAGAACCACTTTCGAAACTCCTAAGCTTAATGAAACGAGCAGGGCTAGAGGAAATACTCTAACGAGGCATGGGGTCCACAAAAGTTCCAGAACGGTCGCAGTGCAAAATCTTTACGGACACCTCAGGTAATCTAATCGACGATTTATATGCTATGCAAAGGTGTAACAAGATCGCGGATCCTACAAATTGAAGATCAATATCTTAAAGCGACTATAGTCAAAAGAACCGCTCTCGAAGCTGTTAAGCTTAATGAAAATAGCAGCCAGAGTAAGTACTCTACGAGGCATGAGGACCACAAGAGATCCCGAAAGGTCGCAGTGCAGGAGGCTTTACGGGCATCTTAGGTAATCTAATCTAATATAAAGTAATGGTATTTTTAATATGAGGGTAAATCCATGTGATCTGTTAAATATTTGAAACATAAAATATGTTTCATATTTGTTTCAGCAAACCGACTGCGTCGTGGTGGAAAGATGCCGAAAACGACTGCTTTACATCTATAGATGTAATAGATGCATAACCTAAATAATTTTTGAAACTAATTAACGGATTTGTATATATCTCTTGGCAAATTTGTGTTAATGTCGTAAAATCCGAATTTTTGTATAAAACACTCTCAAACTTTGTTATAACATGATCATTACTTGTGTAACTTTGGCACACAACAGTGGATTGTCCACAACTTGCAGTGATTCCACTAACCACAGCAAAAGCTTTTGTAGTTTATCGATAACCTCAACTAGTGATTGTTCTGTATAATTTGTAAATTTATTTTAACCTGATTATCTTGAAATTTAGTCAGACGTTTCTTGACAGCTGCAGCTTCTTCTTCTTCTTCTTCTTCTTCTTCTGTTTTGGGTTGGACGCCAGCACGCCCAGGCACTTGAGCACACTGCTCTTGGCACTGCCCCCAATAGATCTCTCAATTCTACTCTGTTAGTCTTGTGTCCTCGATAAAAGCCACTATCCTCCTCAGGGGAAGTTTGAATACATTCGAAGGATCCAATAGATCTCTCCCGAAATATTTCTGTCTGAGTTCCTTCAGTTCCTCACACATGCATATTACATGAAGGCTAGTTTCCTCCTGTTTTTCACATCTCCTACACCAAGGCTCGCTAACCAAGCCCATGCTGTACAAATGCTTCCTTAAAGGACAATATCCGGTTATTAACCCGGTAATTATTTTGATTTCTTTTTGTTACTACGAATTAGGTTGACTGAAAACTTTCCGTCCAGCTCCCTATGTTTTTTGGTATGGAGTTGACTTTCCGTTAACCTCCATTTATTTTTATGTTCTTTTTCTAGCCATAACCAGATCTCCCTTTTAGCGGGATCCTTAGTGATTCCACATACAGGTTCTGGTCTTATGGAGTTCGTATTAGTACTTCCTTTGTCCGGTTTGTCTCATAGCCTTTAATTCCCCCATGTCCGCGACACTGTATTGTCTGGTGCCGGTTTATTGAGGACCTGCTTACAATATTTTACCAGCTTAGACCTGGTAGATGGGTTCATAATGGCTTTAATAGCCGCCTGACTATCAGTGCAAAAAATTCGGCCTGGAAAACCGTAGTATGTTTCCCTAGACATATCGATATCTTCCTTCTAGGGCACATTCCGCATATGCCTGCACCTGCCATCTGACTAGATTGTGATCCGTCAGTGTACCAGGTGCCAGCACCACAATCGACCGAGCGACTTTTGGCCTGTTCCCTGGTCGATATAAATATGTTCAGCTTAGCTGTAAATATAATTTCAGGTGCCATACTGTCCGCCGGCATTTGAAATATCGGCTCTTCCAGTATAGTTCCTGTGATATCTGTATGGCTCCCTACAACCTTATTAGGACACCATACGTCATTGGCCTTCAGCCTCAGCATCGCAGCCATTGCCTCCGCCTTTACAAATAGCTCCAGCGGAGGGAGTGACCCACGATGGCCTCCATGGAAGCGGTTTCCAACAGAGCCTGTCGCTGGAGAGTCGTGAGGAGTCCCACCGACGATGCCCGCTCCGTCCTCCTCCACCAGACAACTGCTCCATAGGTAGTCGTTGGTCTTATTACTACTGTGTACAACCAGTGTACCACATTTGGTTTTAGTCCCCAGGTCTTGTCAACAGCTCTTCTGCATCTCCAGAAGAGCTGCGCCGCCTTGTCTGCCACTTTGACTAGGTGTCTGCTCCAATTCAGTTTTACATCAAGTGTTATGCCTAGATACTTCACTTCATTGGTTAGTTTTAACTATTGTCCAAATAGCTTTAAGCTACCCAGATCATTTAGTTTTCTCATGTTGGTAAAGGCTACCAACTTGTTTTTTTGAGGATTGACAGTTAATCCCTCCTCAAGGCACCATCTTTCCACAATTGGCAGAGCATTTCGCATGATGCTCGGCACTGTCCCCGGGAATCGGCGAACCCCTGTGTCCATATTCGCTGGCCATTTAATGTACTGAGGAGATTATTCACTACTAGACTCCATACTAGCATTGATTGTACGCCTCCTTGAGGACACCCTTTTGTTGTCCTCATGGAGTTCGTTTTGTTTTGCATTTTGGCATGAACTACTCCGCTACGCAGCATGTTATGAACCCAGTTGCATGTGGTGCTTTTTATTTTTCGATCTCTTATCGAAAGCTCCCTCTATGTCTAAGAAGACTACAAGTGCAATTACCTTGTAGTGTAGGCTCCTTTCGAGCTCTCTCACCAGGCTATGCAGGGCACCCTCACCTGATTTTCCCATCTGGTATGGCCAGCTGCAGCTTTTTTCATATCGAATTTGAAAACCACCTTCTGCATTTTCTCAAAATACAATCTCCGAAATTCTCGAGTATATTTGGGAGAGTTGCGAAACACTGCCTTTCTACTTGCAATTAATGCATCTACCTCTGTCTAAAATCTACGCATAGCTTGTACCACAAGATGTAAAGCATGCATTTTACATATAACATGTGAGAAGTTACCACAGTCTTCATTAAGATATCAGCCTACAGAATCCATACTTGCGGCGTTATCAGTCACAAACATAGAGTTGGTTTCTTGAAAGTTCAAATTTTTCAAATGTATTTAACACCACCTTCGATATTACTTCAGCAGTATATTTTACAGGGTTTTCACTAGCTAGAAGATTGAAAGTAATGGCTGCTGTGGTGCTATAATATTAGCAACAGTTTTATGATAGATGAATAATGTGAGCTAGATTCTGAAAAGAGAAAGAAGAAGGCGCGATTCATATACTACGCCAGTGCAAAGTTTAATAAGGACGTTGATTCTACAAATGGGAGATTAGTATCCTAAAGTGAAACAATATTTAAAACAACCCCTCTCCAAGCCGCTAAGCTTAATTAAAAGAGTAGAGCTAGAGAAAGTGCTCTAACAAGAAATTAGGACGGCACAAAAAATTCAGAAAGACCGCAATCCAAGAGGGTTTACAGCTACCTCAAGTAATCTAATCCAGTCAAATTTAATGGTAGCATTAAATCACACCTCCCAGTTAATCAGCTTGGTTTGATTAAAGGCAAATCTACTATGTATTACTGATTTGGTCGAACTTACCCAATACATAGGCCAAAATTTTAATGCTCGTCTACAAGAATCTATACTGATTTTAGTAAAGCCTTTGATACAATCGAGATCCTATTGTTAAAGTTACAATATCTAGGCGCTTCACCGACTACTGTATCTTCTTTCAAATCCTATTTATTAAATCGATGGTATTATGTATACTACTATAATTGATATACTCGTATTTCCAACTATTTTACTGTTACCACTGGCGTTCCACAAGGATTTAATTTGGGACCGATACTTTTCAATGCGTATATTAATGATCTCCTAATGCTTCTGGATTATAGAATTCTGGCATACAGATGATTTAAAGATTTTCAACAGTATTGTTTCTCATTCCGATCTTTCAATTCTACAGAAAAACCTTACACTAATTCATGAATGTTATACAAATAATCGAGCGTGCTTAAATGTTGATAAACTTGCTATTCCTTCATTATGTAAACGTTCCAATATTATTTCTTTTAGTTATGCAATTCTTCGTCACAATATTTCTAGGGTATCATAGCTTCGGTATTTTGGGGTGCTCTTTGACATTCAGTGATCCTTTAGTTCACATATATCTAGCATTTGTTCATCCACGTTCAGGATTCTACATATTCTCGTACGAACTCATCATCGTTTGGAAGTTACATTGGCGATTTCGTTCTATTTTTTCGTTCGAACTAAGCTAACGAATGCGTCTGTGATTTGATACATATTTATCAAATCCTAAGATTGTGGATAACATATACCTATTGTGGCATTGGCTACAGAGTTTGTTGAATAGGCAACGACTTCACTTCCCCAAGTCAAAGAAGTGACGAGGAAGCGGCAAGTTTCTGATAACACTCGTCCGCCATGAACTGGTCATCAGATACGTGCTATATAACCTATAGCACGTATGAATGTTCTTCACAAAGCATAACATATACCGTGTGTCCCAATTTCGATGCTCACCATTGGTATCTCGGTTATTAGAAGATATAGAACAACGGTTAAATGGGGAATTTTTTTGCAAAATTCAATACTCGCGACAAATTTCATTTCAAATTTGATCTAACTTTTTAAATTTTTAAAATATTTTGAAAAATCGAAAATTTGCCGATTTCGTTATTCCCCAATAACTCGATAACGTTTAGTCTGACCTCTTTTAAAGTTTTACATTGTTCAGACACTTTTTTAAAACAAATTATTTGATACAAACTATAGCGAGTCGATGAGCGATGGAAATCATTTATCCAGCATCGAGAAGCCCCAAGGGCGCATGCACAAATCGCATCCTGACAACATCAAACCAACGGCCTCTATGTGGACGCTATTATGCAAGAAAGAACCTATGCCTGCTTGTTAGATACTGGATCCACAAAAACCATTACATGCGATACAATTTAATTACTTAAATAATTACGTCATCGTCGAGAAACAAACTTCGAAAATATAAATATGTCCTCGCAGACATAATATTTACTACTTTGTAGTTCTAATAAATTTTATCTTATTTGTAGCAGTTATATCTATGAAACTTTCCATATTACATGGAAGTATTAATAGATGTACGAGTATGCGCTGTGCATATACATACCGTGTGTCCCAATTTCGATGCTCACCATTGGTATCTCGGTTATTAGAAGATATAGAACAACGGTTAAATGGGGAATGTTTTGCAGAATTCAATACTCGGGGCAAATCCCATTTCAAATTAGAACTAACTTTTTAATTTTTTTAAATATTTTGAAAAATCAAAAATTTGCCTATTTCATTATTCCTCAATAACTCGATAACGCTTAGTCTGATCTCTTTTAAAGTTTTACATTGTTTTTAAAGTTTTACATTGTTCAGACAATTTTTTAAAACAAATTATTTGATACAAACAGAAACCCCCGATTGTCATTTGTTTTTAAGTTATTACCACTATCTTTTGTTTTCCATATGGCGGCCATATTGGATTTTGGGTTTGTTAGGAAGTCCTCAAAATGTGCTTTTCAACGATGTATAACATGCCTGAAAAATTTTTATTTATAAGGAAAATATTAATAAAAACGTAAATTAATCTCTAATATGAAATTAGTAGGCTGAAAAATTAAACACCAATGTCAAATGAAAGTGAAAAGATATTCTAAGTATAGGAAACGTCAATTAAGTTGGCACGAGGAGGGGTAAGTTCGCGCAGGATTAAAAGTAGTGGGGAGATTTGTATTTGGTTTTACATCAAATGTCAGATAATTCTAACCTCTGAGCGTGTATCACTAGCAAAGACATTATGTTCCGTCAAACGTCAATGACAAATGTATTCGGACAATGAAACAAAACGATAACCTGTCAAAGTACAATTAGTGCTGCAGAGATAAGTTAATTAAAACTACTTGTAGTTAGTGATAAGTAATTATTGTCAAGTATTAAGATTTATAAGTATTAATAATGGCACATACATATTCAAACGAAGAAAAAGTTGATAAGTTGGAAGTGTATTTCTTAGCAAGTAGAAACACTAAAAATGCGTGCACGAGTTATGCAGAGCGTTTTCCAGAAAGACAACAGCCACACAGGACAATTTTTAGAAGACTAGTTAGCAAATTAAAAAACTTTGGAAGCTTCGAACAAAAACGAGCTAACTATGAAGTTAATGATGCTGATACACTTCTAAATAATATTTTGCAGAACGTTAGGAACAATCCCAGCACATCAGTTCGTCGTGTGACACGAGAAACAGGGATTTCAAAACCTACTGTTCACAGAACCTTGACGAAATACAAGTATCACCCTTACAAACCAACAATTGTACAAGGTTTAAGTGATAATGACAATCTCCGACGATTACAGTTTAGCAGGTGATACCTTAAAAAATGTGAATATGACGCTAATTTTCCTAGGAAAATACTATGGGCAGATGAAACACGATTTACCAATTGTGGAGTGTTCAATAGGAATAACTATCATCATTGGTCTACTGAAAATCCACATTTGGTAAATCAAAGAAGATTTCAAGTTCGATTTGGTTTTAATGTCTGGTGCGGTTTAATTGGCATGACATTTTGTTTACATTTTTTTTTGTTTTTTAAACTCTTTTTTTCGTTTTAGATAATCAGTTAATAGGTACTTTCATCTTTGATTACAATTTAACTGGTAACATATATTTGGAGATACTAACAAACGAGATAATGCCTGCTTTGAGGCAAATTATTAATCCCGAGAACATGCAAAACATCTGGTACCAGCAAGATGGTTGCCCGGCCCATAACACTCGTAACGTGCAACATTTTTTGAGAGAAAACTTTAATGAGAGAGTGATTTCAAATAATGGACCAGTGCAATGGCCTGCGAGATCACCCGACCTTACCCCGCTTGACTTTTATTTATGGGGTACCACTAAAAACGAAGTATTTGATTTTGAACCGCCAGAAACTCGGGAAATTTTAGGACAAATAGTACTAGATGTGCTACGATCAGTAAACGGAAACACGCTACGTAGAGTTTGTAACTCTACTCGAACAAGGTGTCAAAATTGTGTGGAACAGAATGGTCGTCATACTGAACAATTTCTTTATGTGAATGTGAACTTTAAGTTCTGTATCTTTACTTTTTATTTCTATAATTTTTTTATCGTTTCGTTTGTTTACAGTATTACTTAGAATATCTTTTCACTTTCATTTGACATTGGTGTTTAATTTTTCATCCTACTAATTTCATATTAAAGATTAATTTACGTTCTTATTAATATTTTCCTTATAAATAAAAATTTTTCAGGCATGTTATACATCGTTGAAAAGCACATTTTGAGGACTTCCTAACAAACCCAAAATCCAATATGGCCGCCATATGGAAAACAAAAGATAGTGGTAATAACTTAAAAACAAATGACAATCGGGGGTTTCTGTTTGTATCAAATAATTTGTTTTAAAAAAGTGTCTGAACAATGTAAAACTTTAAAAGAGGTCAGACTAAGCGTTATCGAGTTATTGAGGAATAACGAAATCGGCAAATTTTTGATTTTTCAAAATATTTTAAAAATTTAAAAAGTTAGATCAAATTTGAAATGAAATTTGCCGCGAGTATTTAATTCTGCAAAACATTCCCCATTTAACCGTTGTTCTATATCTTCTAATAACCGAGATACCAATGGTGAGCATCGAAATTGGGACACACGGTATATAGCCTTTATTGCATATGTGCTATAATGCCAACTGGTCGTATCCTGACCCATTCAGTCGTTATTTTCTTAGTTTTTGTTTTTATTTAATTAATATAGCGATTTTGTTTCTTGTTCTATTGCATCCATTATTCTGTTCAATTTGTATAAATAGCTTAGTTTGCTTTATTTGCTTTTTGTGAGGCTGTACTGTATTAATTATCAATTGTATCAACTGTAATTGTATTTTATTGACCTGTTGACGGAATAAATATCATTATTATTATTGTTCTTATTTTTATTTATATGTAAAGTTTTAATATAAGTATATGGGACTTTACATAATATTTAAGAAACGGAGAAATCGTTGTAGTGCATAAAATAAAATATTCAGCATAAAACACTGTAACGATATTAATGACAATTTTGTTCATACGCAAAGATGATAATTTAAATTGCAATAACTAACATATAAGGTTACATCTTTATTTTGTGCAGTATCGAGCGATATACTATCTATACTACCTACTTAAAAAGCTTATAAATTCAGTTCGGTTAATGGAACTAATTTAATAATGTACCTATTAAAACGGAAATACTGTATATAATACAATTTTCTTGTGTCAGTAGATAATTTTTGTTCGTAGTGGTGATAGAACCTAGTCAGTAAGTTATTTCTGTGGACACTTTAATCACATAAGCAAGACTTCGTTCAGAAAGTTAATTATTTCGGTCCCTTAGCGCCAAAAGTAATTTGATATTAATAGAGAACTCCATTACTTTGTTCTAAAGTGATCGTAAAGTCTGTACCGGAGAGAAATATAAAGTTATCGAATAATTTTTAGCATATTACTTATACCGAGGTGTTTTGATTTTTCGAAAATAACAAATACAGGCCGTAGTAGTATTTTTTAATGCCATACGTTTTATTTGAATTTAAAAAATAACTTCTCGAATTTATTAAATTTTGTTTCAAACATTATATCTAAAAAACCTTAAGTAACTAAAAGAAACTTGTTACGTGTCCGTAACGCTCAATGCTTCATCACGTTATTTTGTAATATAATTAATGATATCTTTAATATATTTTGCTCCATTTCTAACGAACTTACCTGTATAGGTATCGTTATTCGCTATTTATCCATATATTTAATTTCTTTCAAGTTTTTTCTTTTTTTCTCGAACCTCAGTGCTCGCCATTTTCAAAGGAAAAGTACGGGACTCGCTCTCTACATTCCATCGATAGTTGCCGATCTTAAAACGTGGTTACATTCTCTTTAATCACCGATATTGATCGATGTAGCCTTACTGTAATTGGTATAATTACGGCCGCGTGAGGGATTTAATTGATATTTATATCGGAATTATTCGCTAATGCGATATCTCACTTAGAGAATTTTAAGTGATGGAATAAGAAAATATATACGTTAATACACGTAAACAGCACTTAATTAATTTCACCGCCATCGAACGATTTCTTCGGTATGTATCTGGGCTTTCTTTGTTTTTTTCCTTTCACTTATTTCGTTGTTTATTCTTTTATTTAGATGGTGTAACCGAGGGGCGAGGAATAACGAAAAACCACCTGAATATTCCCGCATATGACGCTTTTTCGGAAGGGATAAGGAATACAATAGCCGTTCTACCCGCCAGATAAGCTTTCGTTTATTATTTTATTTCGTTTTTTTTTTGTCATTCGCCGTTCTCTTATTTTATTATTTATATATTATTATTGCAATTAACGAATAGACCATTTTAATAAATTCCCAGGTGTTTTTCAAATGAAATAACCTATGTTGCCATGACCTGTTTTTGTTCGGGTCATTTCTTATACTTTTCCTCGTTCGCTTCGAACAGATGTAACACTTTTCAATATTAACTTGCTTTTATTCATGTATATTATTTGAAACTTTAGTTATATGCATTACATATTTTTGCCAACTTATTTGAATTTAAAACTTCCTAGCTTAAGATCGATTTATTTCAATGAATTGTTGAAATTGTAAAATACATTGTGAACAAACAAGAAAGAAAGGAATACGTACTTGTTTTTTTTTTAGGGCGAACTAAGGCCATCAGCCGCATTGTAATTAATTCTATATATATATTGATTTATTTTAAGTACATCACCCATTGTTCCTGATTATTTTTTTTTACTTTTAACTGGCCTTCCGCCGCATAATATAAACTTTATATCCATTTAATTTTTCGATTATATATTTTATACATGGTTTCTAAGTAAATTAATAACTTAATCATAAGTTCACCAGTTCAAGATTTATAATTTTTTTTTCATCTCATATACTGAGTGTGACAATAAATAGGATTTGTTTGGTTGGAAACAGCGTAGTTTTTTTTGTCTCTCGATTCACGAGAGTGGAACGAGTCTCGGTTGCGGAACCGGCCCTCTACCCCACGCTACTTGCCTTTTTTTTACATAATATTTTCGCCAATGTTTCCGAATTTGCGACGTCCAGCGGCATAAATTCGGTGGCGCCCTTGATCACCATTTTAGGTTGATTTACTTACCTCTGGGCCTCCCCGCCCATGGGCTGAGGCAGCCTCAGAAGCCGGGTGGGCTGTTGGACGTTGGCAAGAACGGGCAGGGGGCGGTTTCAGTCGCCCGAGACCGGATCTGCTGCAGGGTGCATTTAGAATTTTTCCTTTTTTTTTTAAGCGCGACGCTTTAGTCGTAACAAACTGTTTTAAAATACATTTTGAAAACGTGCAAAGCCGAGCTCAATCAAATCAAAACCATTTCCTTATTATTATTTATAATTTTGTAACATGTTTCAAAATATGATATAAGGACGATTCCTATTTCATATCATAATACTAACAAGGGGAAAGCGGTTTTCTCTTTCCATATACACCGGAAAGGAATGCATTAGGCACTATAAGGAAACTGGGAAGGGAAAGTAATGGGAGAGCTTGTGCCATTAGAAGATCGAATAAGGCAAAATCGTGTTTGTCCGGATATATACGGATTAAAACGGAACGGGCAAACTAATGACTAATATGTTGATTTGCCTTAATTAGTTTTTCTGTGATAATATTATTTTCAGCACCAACAGCTATCGCAGCCCATTTAGGTCTTGGCTCGTCTTCTATTGTACCTCTTAATGATAAATCGGGGTCTAATTTCAGCGAAACAATGAAACGAAATAAAAGGGAAATACCTGCTGAGCTCATACCTAACAAAGCACGAGTAGTTGCAACAACAATGTATGGCTTTACAAGGAAAGTAAAATTAATTTCTAACATGCTAAAACAGGGTGGGGAGACCCAAAGGTACTTCAGGACACGAATTAAGGTAGTATAGGGCGCCACCGAATTTAGAACCGCTAGACGTCGTAAAATTCGGAAATTGTGTTCAACAAAAGTAGGCAAGACGCGCAGCGGGTAGGGGACGCAACCCGGCCGTCTGAAACGTAAAAAAAGAGCAAGAAAGAAAAAGGCGGTTTTCAGCCAGATGTAATCAGACTCTATTTACGAAACAAACTTAAAATAATAAAAAAAAAGAATAAAATTTGCTAGTTACAAAAAAAAGACAAATTAAGTGCGTTAATTATCCACAGACCGTTTGTGCACAGATAGTTCACACCGCATCAAAATACGTATTCTGTTGGTTCGCAGTTAATTTAAAACCAAAAATGGAAAGTCCGATCTTTTGAACAGACCCGGTACATATAGAGAGGTTTTGTTACATGAAAATATTTATAAGTAATAAGTAATTGGTGCAAATTAGCAGTGTTGTGGTCTGAGGATATAATTAATTAAAGTTAACGGTTAGATATAATTAGAGAAAAAAAAATACTAATAAAAGCTTAAAATTAAAAAAAAATTAAAATTAATGAGGAATATGCAACACAAAATTTTAATGTACAGATTTACAAATCCAGAAAACAAGTTTTATTCTAACGTGTTTAATAACACAAAATAATACACACATTTTCTACGCTAAAGCAAACGCAGCAAAAAAAAGAACTCTTTCGAAATTTTAGAATGCAAAATAAGTTTTCGTCCCCGTGAGGAACAGATGTGTAATTTAAATAAAACTCTGTCGAAATAAATTTAACAAACAAAAAAAAAACGTATAGCAAATTCAAATCAGATATACTAGTTAGAAAGGCAATTAAATTGACTAAATAAAATTGAAAATGATGTCTGTAACGACGCAATTACTAAGTTAAATAACTAACAAAGAAAAATTAAATCTAAACAATTTCAACAAAGAAAACTAATTGCAAAACACTACAGTTTAAATTAATAAAGAAATATTTTTAATGTCTTAGCTGTGTGTCCGTCTCTTTCCAGCAAGCAGGGATGTTCGTGAGCGACGTCGGCTTCGTTCCTGTGTGCGACGTTTGCGTCGGTAGAGAGGAAAAAAAGACACCAGGATAATGTCTGATGGTTAACAACGCAATATAGTATATCGATGAGAAGGAATCAGGCGGCTCATATCGTCACAAAGAAATCCCATGTCGGGTAATTGTAGTTACAATTAAAATTGTAGCGACTTAATTAGTAACCTCGCTCAAACGAGAGGGCTGCCAAAGAAAAACCAGAAAACTACTTAAAGCAATAAAGCCCTTCAATAAGCCGTTACAAAACGATCTCAGTCTCTCCCTTTAGAAGTCATCGCCACTCGAGAATCGAGAGGGGAGGAAGATCACGAAGAAAACTAATACGTAATTACTGTATGTGAAGATATACACACGCAAGCGAAAGTACTACAGTTTGCTTCAAAATAAACATAACGGAATAAAATAAAAGAAGACGCGAATTCGCGTAAAAAAAACAGAAATTATATCCTGTTACAATTACATCAAAGAAGGGATAGATGAGCTAAGTGAAAAACGTGATAAACTTTGGAGTAGTCAACGCTCATATTTAGTATGGTTGCTATAAGGGCAGTCTAGAATTACTCAGATCATATTTTCTTCAATAATTGACTTTTGCATTAGTGAAACCGCTTCTTATGAGAAGAGCGACCAACATCTTTGCAACACGGAGAGTCAGACTAACCATTTATCAGATGTTAGGTTTAGAAGATAATACAAAGCTATTTTCAATAATATAAAATATTATTAAAAATCTGGTGTGAAGAACACAAATGCAGGTTCACTATTAATATTTTCTGTGAACGTGTTCGAATATATCCTATCCTCAGAGACGTAGATACATATTTCACCTTTCTACAGGCTCATCGGTACGCCCCTGTTGGAGAAAGGATATTCCCAGACACATTCACAGAAAAGAACCACATCGGCCTATCACCGTAATTATTCAGACTGAGCGCAGAAGTAAATTCGGCGCTGCCTGTTGTCAGACAGCCGAAGTACCTCGCATACCGTCCACATAATTAATGTGAAGTAACGACGTCCTTCCAAAGGTTGGCACAGCCAATCTCTCTAGAAAACTGCATTTTGTTTGTGTCTTCACTCATACTACGGCTTAACCGCATGTGTAATGTATCAGAATAATTGAAACATACATGAGTTGGTAAACCCCACCAGTTTTGTATAATACAAAGGTATTTTTAATAATATAAAATATTATTAAAAATCTGGTGTGAAGAACACAAATGCAGGTTCACTATTAATATTTTCTATGAACGTGTTCGAATATATCCTATCCTCACAGACGTAGATACATATTTCACC
The DNA here is from genome assembly GCA_935421215.2 of Melolontha melolontha. Classification (NCBI taxonomy): domain Eukaryota; kingdom Metazoa; phylum Arthropoda; class Insecta; order Coleoptera; family Scarabaeidae; genus Melolontha; species Melolontha melolontha. Next base: position 11,084,936 of record OW285243.1, read on the forward strand.
TTTCTACAGGCTCATCGGTACGCCCCTGCTGGAGAAAGGATATTCCCAGACACATTCACAGAAAAGAACCACATCGCCCTATCACCGTAATTATTCAGACCGAGCGCAGAAGTAAATTCGGCGCTGCCTGTTGTCAGACAGCCGAAGTACCTCGCATACCGTCCACATAATTAATGTGAAGTAACGACGTCCTTCCAAAGGTTGGCACAGCCAATATCTCTAGAAAACTGCATTTTGTTTGTGTCTTCACTCATACTACGACTTAACCGCATGTGTAATGTATCAGAATAATTGAAACATACATGAGTTGGTAAACCCCACCAGTTTTGTATAATATAAAGGTATTTTTAATAATATAAAATATTATTAAAAATCTGGTGTGAAGAACACAAGAACAAAAAACGTCGTTACTTCACATTAATTATGTGGACGGTATGCGAGGTACTTCGACTGTCTGACAACAGGCAGCGCCGAATTTACTTCTGCGCTCGGTCTGAATAATTACGGTGATAGGGCGATGTGGTTCTTTTCTGTGAATGTGTCTGGGAATATCCTTTCTCCAGCAGGGGCGTACCGATGAGCCTGTAGAAAGGTGAAATACGTATCTACGTCTCTGAGGATAGGATATATTCGGACACGTTCACAGAAAATATTAATAGTGAACCTGCATTTGTGTTCTTCACACCAGATTTTTAATAATATTTTATATTATTAAAAATATCTTTGTATTATACAAAACTGGTGGGGTTTACCAACTCATGTATGTTTCATTATTCTGATACATTAGAAGACAATGTCCCGAAAATAAGAATGGAACGTTTAGAAAAACGGAAAACCTGGTATAACTGTTATAACTTCTAAGGAAAAAAAATGCAAACTACTTATGTTTGTTGCGGTTGTCAAAAAACAATTCGCTTAGAGTTAAGAAAAATTACGTTTCAAGTGTACTGCAAATAACTGACTTTAGCGTGTTGTGAATATTTTCCACTTGAAGTATCTTTAGTTTTTGGTTCAGTTTTTAAGTAATCCTATTATACGATATTACAATAAAGACATATTTACGTTACATGTGCCATAGAAAAACACAAAAAAATTGAGTTTAGCTTGTACATATTAAGTTTAATATACAAACAGGAAAATATGTTTTCAATTATATTAGTACGTGTAGAAGATATTGTACTCGTATAAACAGTTAGTAAAATTTATGTTGTTTAAATTTTAAATTAGTGAGTAGTTAATGGATGCAGAAGCTTATACGCCTGCCAGACATCGCATTAGGCTTTGCGTCATAAAACAGGTACGTTAGTACATAAGGGTTACACCACATTTTCGATCTCATATTCTAACTGTCTGCAAACACTTGATGTTTACAGAATTCCATGCTCAAATGGCAGTGTCTACATCGGCGAGACAATGTGTTCGGTGAACACTCGTGCTGTGGAACACGAGAGTTGTACTAGGGCACTGCGTGCGACTGAGTCGGCACTAGCTGAACATTAGTTGGAAACTGGATACCAAATTCAATTTCACTTTGCCCCCCTTTTATTTTGCAATCCTTATTTCTTTAACTATTAAATACGTGAATCCATAGCGATCCTTAAGCATCCCAATAATATCAACAGTGGTGCTGAATACCCTCTACACATTACTTAGCAAACCCTTCTATCTCAAAAATGGAACAGTTTCTACATAACCCACCCCAAACTAAAAAAAATTCAGTTTCAGTACAGCAACAGGGACAGGGGCCCTGAAGATATCGTTTGCAACGGTAAACGAGACGTCTGCCAAGAAGTAAACAGTGTCAAGGACGCGGTTCTAACCAAGAATTCCAGAAACATATCCCAAATGAATTCACTGTACTTCTTTTGCTCATGGCTTAAATGGAGTTACCGAAAGTTGGTTAGAGTTTCCGCTTGTAGATAGTTTAGATCATGATCAAGTATATATAGAAAAAAATGCCAGAATTTCCACTGCATCCAGAGCCTGTACTAACCAGGTATCCAAAAGTTCTAGATTTTATTTTAACAAATTATATGGAAATAGAAGCTGCAATTTTCGACATATTTAAATTCATATCTAAGCGCATATTTGCATGCATTCTTTAACTATTTTTAGCATACTTTTCGACCTTTAGTTATATGAATGATTAGACATTACTTTGGATAAACTAAATTAAAGTATGAGAATATAAAAAAGAATAATAATAATAACAATAATAGCTTCATTGTCCAACTGTTATCAACCAATTACAGGACAAACCAAAGAATGAACATACATATTGCTATGAATAGTGGTTTGTAGATTTAATGCGTCACCATCCACAAATAGTTTTCCCAACTAGGTTCAGGCTCAGCCGGAGAATTTTCAAAAATGAGACTTCTATCTTCTCGGGTTCCAATTCGGAAAGTCGTGTTATTTCTAAAATAAGTCTGGCACCAGTGAATTGTTCGCAATATTTTTTTACTTATTTTATATATTTTGAGCTTGAAGAACAATATTGGTGTGGCAAATAAAACAAAAGCAGGATAAAATTTAAACTGAATATTTAATACAAAAATCAAAAAAAAGAAAAAAAATCTATCTTTATAAAGTATAAAGATTCTGTATTTCACAATAATACATGAGACATGAGGTAAAAATATTCACTGTAATACTGACAGCTGAGTGAATGAAAAAACTTCCTCTTAATTACTCCGATCAAACTTATCTAAAATAATAAAGTTTATTTTTAATTTCTCCTCAGGGAACCACACTGTATAATCAAATACTGATACACGATCAAAATTTACACATGCGCAATCAACATGTACAAAAAAAACCTGAATCCACTCGAACAAATTATAATTTTAATTATTACCAAGAAATGTTAATAATAATCTTTATTATTTATATTTCTAAAAATTAAATCTCTTAATTACATGTATAAACTTCAATACAATAGAAATATAATTGTGATATTTATGAATTCATAAAAAATATCTATACTTACAAAAACTAATATGGAGTCAAAGAAGGAGCTTATATTATATTAATCAACAATTAGCAAACGAGAATTTAACTTTACAACTCTCTAAAACATCAAAAAAAACACTTATCAAACAATTAACCGATTTAATTCAATATAATTAATTTATCTCACCAAGCGACCTTCTAGTACGAGCTATTAAATCCCTCCCTGAATTTACATAGGCCTCTCTCACACATGAGATCGACATCGGAAAAAACAAGTTTTTCTCTCGATAAATTTAAATACATTTAAATATCATCTTGAATATACTCTTTATCTCACAATAATTGCACATTTATTTTAAATTATTTTTAAATACTATTTAAAAAAAAACCATAGCAATATGTATAAAAAAACATGAAATAAAAAGATAATTATATCTAAAAATATACATAAAGAAATTCATATACATTGTGCAGTGGATTTTTCCCCGCAACATTTACTGAAAAATATTATTTTAATGTTTAAATTATAATTTTATGATGACTCTGTATAATGTGTGAATTTATTGTATGAAAATTAATGTTATTTTCATTTATTTTTGTATTATTAGGTTTTGATAAGCGCAGTTCCTGGAAGCCGTTTGGACTTGCTGGGCAATATACTTTATAACTGTTTTTTTTTTATGTTGGGATGCGTGCTGCATGTATCCGAGCGTCAGACACGTCTAGTTGTTCAAGTGAAAGTGTTCCATATTGGAAGATAGAACTTTTTTATCTTTTATTTCAATTAACTTCGGTTTTTGTTTTGAATTAATAGAGGTTGTGCTTATTGTATTCATTACCGAATTTATACGAGGTTGTATAACTCGTAATTTTGATTTAATTAATCTCACTTGGCGTATTCTCGAATGTTATAGAAAAATATATATTTGTTAGTAAGTTGAATTTTTATTATTATTTCTATACTGTATGCATTTATTGTAATATTAATTGTATGAATTTCTATATATTGATATTAATTTAGATATATGAATGATAAAGATATTTTTCTGTTTCAAGTAAATTTTTTTTAACGTTTCAATTCTAGAACGTTTTATATTTCAAGGTTGGAGTTTTTATACTTGTGGTATCGCGCAGGTGTTTAAGTTATCGGTTTGACAGATTTATTCTGCTTATATTTGAGTTTGTTTATCAGGGGCGAAAGAGAAGAGATATCTTTGTAATTTATTAGGTTAATTTTGATCGGAGTAACTAAGGATTTTTTATTACACGTTTCGAGTCAATTCTCGTATAATATTTTTACCTTAAAAATATTGTTTGATGTTGCAATATTTATCTTAATATTTTATTAAGATTTTTTTAAATTTTTCTATTAAAATAAATAATCAGTTGGATATTGTGACTTTCTCTTTACCTTTGTGTGAACTATTGATTCTGGCGCCCATTCATTTTGTAGAAGAGAAGTACCACGTTTTCTCATTAGAAGTAATTAACAGATTGAGCATCAAAGTTGGACAGTGTTGTGGTGAATAGTGGTTCATTCAACTACGAACTTACTATTCATAGCAATATGTAATACATGTGAAACAATAAAAAAAAAATTATTTTTTCCTATTCTATGGCATTGAAAAAGGTAAAATTATACCTCAGCAATGGTCATGAGAGAAGAGCCCTGCAGCAAGTTGGTCCTAGAAAAAGGTAAAGCAAAGGTAGGGGAAGAACGATAGGATATACAAAGAACATGAAAGTTGAGAGGGGAAAGTAAATGAGGACAATCAATGGTACCACGAAAAATCTTCCACACAAATCTCGTTCTCAGAGTATCTCGGCGATGGCCTAACGATTGTACACCATGTCTACTAACTAGCAAATTGTAGTCCGTATTTCTCTCGGGATAGATGCCATCCATTTTAAATGATAAGTACTTTAAAAAACGACGTTGTGTCTTTTCAATTGACAACTGAAGCTAAATATAGTGAGGTGACCAAACAGGAGAAGCATACTCTAACTTACTAAGGACAGAACTATAATATATAATTCCGAACAAAGACATAGAAGAGAAGAATTTGCAGGTACGCAAAACAAAACTTAATGTTTTTGAAGCAGCGACACATATTGTTGTGTATTTTTCCTTTTGAATATTTAATTGAATGTAAAAGAAATGATTGCGTTGGCAGTTACACAAGTATATTTTTTGTTGAGAATCATCACACTGTATAAGTGTTTTCTTATTTTCTATGCCTATTGTTGAACGTTTTAATCAAAAAATTTTAATGGCACAGATATTTCGAGAGTATTCGGGGAACCCTACTTCCTCTTCATCAGTCTCTAATATCTGGCCTGAGATACGCTATGGTCATGTATTTATGACTAATTAATTATTTATAAAATTACGATCCACATGCACTTTTACTTATTTAATTTACTCTATGTCCTCCAATTCTATCGTGTGTACAGTTCTTACTTACTCGGAGCCAAGTTCAGCATACAAATTTTCGAACTCCTCCTGGTACATTATTAAACTTTTATAATAATGCTGAAAATAATAACAATAATAACAATAATAACAATTACAAGTGAAATTGAATTTTTATTTATTCATAATTAATTGACTTGGCAGATACATGTTGAAACTCCATTATAAATTATAATAAAACACGTTTATACGTTTGTTTCAAATACGTTTTAATATCACTACAATTGTTTCGCCAAACATTGGCTTCATCAGGTGATGATAGTCTGATTATACAATAAAACAACAACTTAATATATATAGTGTCACACTCATGTATGTAACACATTAACAGTGGGGATGTATTGTAGATATTAGAATTGTAGGAGGGGTGAAAAATTAAATTCAGTTTGTTCATTTAACGCTACGCCTAATTTGTTGTATCTATTGATTTCTAAAGTCTCCATTAAATTAAGTTTTTTGCCTTTATCCTGTACATGTAAAATTTTATAATCTATATTAAATGTATGATTTAACTCTAAGCAGTGGTATGCGAAAGTGGAGTCTGTTTTTTGGTTTCTATAATATTTTTCGTGTTCCCTTGTCCTCTGTTGGAAGGTACGCCCCGTCTGACCCACATATACCTTATTGCACTCACAAGTCAACACATAGACCCCCGATTTTGACCCTTTATCCGTTTTATCTTTGTCATTCCTAATATATTTTTGGACTGAGTTATTAGTTTTGTAAGAAATAAACCCATTGCTAACTTTTTTGATTAGTTTACCTGTTTTAATAGATGTATTTCCTATATATGTAATGGTGTTGTACTGTTTTTTTTAATATTAGACGGTATTTTAGGGTAGATTAGAGAGAGAGCAAGTTTTTTCTGTTTTTGTTCGAGAATTTGAATTTAGTTAATAAAATTTTCGAACAAAAACAGAAAAAACTTGCTCTCTCTCTAATCTACCCTAAAATACCGTCTAATATAAAAAAAACAGTACAACACCATTACATATGAAGGAAATACATCTATTAAAACAGGTAAACTAATCAAAAAAGTTAGCAATGGGTTTATTTCTTACAAAACTAATAACTCAGTCCAAAAATATATTAGGAATGACAAAGATAAAACGGATAAAGGGTCAAAATCAGGGGTCTATGTGTTGACTTGTGAGTGCAATAAGGTATATGTGGGTCAGACGGGGCGTACCTTCCAACAGAGGACAAGGGAACACGAAAAATGTTATAGAAACCAAAAAACAGATACCACTTTCGCAAACCACTGCTTAGAGCTAAATCATACATTTAATATAGATTATAAAATTTTACATGTACAGGATAAAGGCAAAAAACTTAATTTATTGTAGACTTTAGAAATCAATAGATACAACAAATTAGGCGTAGCGTTAAATGAACAAACAGAATTAAATTTTTCACCCCTCCTACAATTCTAATACCTACAATACATCCCCACTGTTAATGTGTTACATACATGAGTGTGAGACTATATATATTAAGGTGTTGTTTTATTGTATAATCAGAATATCATCACCTGATGAAGCCAATGTTTGGCGAAACAATTGTAGTGATATTAAAACGTATTTGACACAAACGTATAAACGTGTTTTATTATATTTTATTTATTCTTTAAGAGATGCAATGCTAACAGGCTTAATTTATGTCGAAAATAAATCGATGAGTCTCGCAAAATAAATCAGTGAATCTCGAAGTTAAATCGATGAATCTCCAAATTTTGCAGAGCTTTGCTCTTTTATATCTTGCGTTCCTTGCTTCTCAGAATTGTGTCCCCACTTCATGCCATTTATTTCTTTTTAATCTAATTTTCATACTTATTTAACATTTTTACCTCTTTGTATTTTTATCTATCATGGGTAGTTTCGTTTTTTCCATCTTCATGCGCAATCTCCCTGTTTATGTAATTCTCTCTTTTATCATAATTTTAGTATTTGTAATTTTTATTGTGGAATTGTAAAATTTTAATCTCGTTATTTCTAGGAATGACTTCTAATGCTCGCTTGAACAGGAAAATTTTCCTCTCTCTTCCCCCTGGGCTTGTTCGTTTTTCTTGTCCTTCGCTTTCATTCGACATATCCCTTCGATGTATTCATATTTCATGCTTTCCATTTTTGCCCATGGTTTACTTGTTTGTTTACATCTTCAAACATCAATCTTTGTTTGCTTCTTGTTACTGATATTCTCGTTGTTTTTAGATTTTCCTGGTTCTCATTTTGCCACTTGGATTGCTAATATAGTTATTTTTCTTACTTTAAAATTCAATTGATGTTTTCTGTTGATTCATCCGTTTTCGCCATGTTATTTATAAAAATATAATGAATTGAATTTAACTGTGATTACTAATATTACTAATGCATAAAGTAAAGATTATTTTGAATCCTTTATCTATATTACTGGTACGTACAGCATATTTTATTAGTTTACTTACATTCTAAGTGTTTAAGAAGCAAGTTAACCTAGAATTTATGGACATATCGTTAACCTATTTACATATCAATTCTTAGTATATACATTTAAATTTTAATGCTAAATTGGAATATTATACATTTAAAAAGATACAATCTCAGTTAATTTTTTTTTTTTTTTGCTTATTCAGTTTATCCGAAATTGGTGGAGACTGGGGCTTGTAATCTGAAACAGAAAAAACACCCTAGCCACAATATATATCAATAAATACTATATACGTATTTCGGCAACTAAGTTGCCATCTTCAGTAGAATAACCTTAAAAACTGAAAAAATGTTAAACGTAGCGTTTTTAGCTAAGGTGAACCTTAGAAGATATGCTCTTCACCAAATCGCCAGTGGGATAACACTTAGTGATAACGCCAGTGTTATCCCACTGGCGATTTGGTGAAGAGCATATCTTAGCCAAAAAACGCTACGTTTAACATTTTTCAGTTTTTAAGGTTATTCTACTGAAGATGGCAACTTAGGTGCCGAAATACGTATATAGTATTTATTTATAAATATCGTGGTTTGGGTGTTTTTTTCTATTCAGTTTCTGTTTAATTAATTTATACGTTATTAATTCTATTTTTATTTTTCACCCACGGTCAATTTCACAGCATGTGGTACAAAAGTTAAGCGAGAAACAAATAAAATACTAAGATCCTTTATATTATCAACTTTATTAAGAATTGTATTATTTATAAAATAACTTGAGCAAATAAAATTAACTTTTTTTTGTATAAGAGACGTAGCAGCATTTATTGATGTTCAATCTTAATTTGCAAGTAGAGCACCATTGAGAGAGAATTTTCAAATTCCCCTGCAAATGCAACACGTCGTCCTATGTTTTAACATATCTTCAGATCATCTGCATAGGTAAGTAGTGAACAAGACAGAGACGATAATAAATCCTTTAAAAACAAGATAAACAGAAGAAGAACCAAATGTGAACCTTGTAGGGCTCCAGATAGAGGAGAGAATTGGTCGTTATAAAAAATTTCATGAAGTCTATTACTTAAGCAAGACTGTAGAAGAATAAGTAGGGGAGGACATAACCCAAACGCAGATAGCTTCGTAAGTAAAATTCCAAGGTCAAATGTATCAAAGGCCCTACTAAAATCCGTATATATGACATCAACTTGACCACGAGTATCAAGATGCTCATTAATAAACTCACAAATAGCCACAAGATTCGTCACTGTTGATCTTCCTTGCATGAAGCCGTGTTGAAATGGAGAAATGTAGGATTTGGTGTTACGTTACAGGATGTAACAAATTACACTTTGAAATATCTTAGAAAAAATCGACAATAATTATATGGGTCTATAGTTATCAACATGCGCATTATCACATTTTTTGAATACTGGACTTATCCTCGCTCGCTTCCAGATGGTCGGGAAAGTAGAACTTCGAATTCCCATGTTAATAATAAAAGCCAGCGGTTTTACAAGAGCAAATCTTACATCATGCAAAATAAAGCTGTATAAAGTATCAAGATGCTCACCAATAACACAGGCCTGCATTTTTCAACTCTTTGAATGTTGATTTAAAAATTTTAACTGTTTTCTAGTAATTGGGTAGCGCTGATTTCAAATATGCTTTTATTTTTTTTGTATCACGTAAGGTTATTTTTCAAACCAGTAAAATCAAAAAATATAGAAAAAACACGATTTATTTCATTTATAAGCTAGTTTTATATTATATTTAAAAAAATACAAAAATATACAAATAGAAACTATTAGAAATAGTTATTTATTCTTTATGCTTCTTAAAGAAACGTTTTCGTTTTTCAGAAAAGCTTAGTTTGGTTGTTTTTCTGTTATATTCAGCTAAAGGAAGATCTGAAGGTAGTTTCTGGGGCAAGCAAATTTTTTGTTTCCACCTAGACCCCAGTACTTCAGAAAGATCTTTTTAAAGTCCCAAATCTCTTACTAAATCATTCAGTTCAGCTTGTGAAAATAGCTGAGGTTGGTTTTGACCTGAGGTTGATGGTTCAAAATCACTATCTATCTGTACGGAGCCGGAAGTTGAAGAGGTTTCAATATCTTTTTGTAGTACTTTGGGGGGTATAGGTACAGGTACAAGATCACTGTGAGGAACTGGTCTGATAGCTGATTTAATATTGTTTGGGTACAAAATATGTTTCAAAGTTTTTCTATTATGCCTCTTAATATCACAAAGACAAAAGTAGCAAAAGTAGAACCGCAAAATCATCATGAAGATTGCTACTTCATGATGATTTTGCGGTTCTCTCCAAACCATCGGTATTCCAAAAGGAAGGCTTTTTCTATTCCCTTTGGTCCAATGTCTTAAACCTTCTTCACATACCTTACAAACAACGTGCGGGGCCCAATCTTTATCTTGATCTCCTAATTTGTGTTTGAAATAAGCATAATATGCATTTTTCACAAATTCACCAATTGGTCTCTTAAACTTTTTCAAGACGAAATATCCACAAATATAATAGAAATCATCTGGTTTGTTTTTGCAGCACCGGCTAGACATATTTTTAAGCAATGTTTACTTATCAAATACCACGCACAACACTAAAGACAAATTAATTTTACTTGTTTACTGATCGACACTCAGAGCTATTATGAAGTAAATGACATTGAAATATACATTTTGTTTGGAGTGATAAACTTGAAATACTTCTTCGCAGTACTAATAAAGTGAAAGCATAATAAATAGGATTTAGCAGGTAAAAATTCCCGGAAATCTTGTCCAAAATTAATACATGTAATAAAAGATTTACATCAGGTAATGAGAGCCTATTTAACAAATTTCTTTAAAACCACAACAGAAAATCATTTTTGGGTTGATACCTAGAATTTGAAGTAGTACATTCATTTTAAAATGTATTAAAACGCCTATTATAAGATTTTTTTAAATATTTTTTCTTTTTCTTTTGTGCAAAAAAAAATCTGTGGGTGGTAGAGACCAACTGTATTTTAATTAGTTATTGCTATATAAAAACTGAGCTTAACAAACAAAAATCACGCCATCACAAATTTTATGCAGGCCTGTGTAATTTGACAAATAGTCGCAATATCAGTCACTGTTGATCTTCCTCGTATGAAGCCGTGTTGAAAGGGAGAAATGTAGGATTTTGGTGTTATGGTAGAGGCAGTAACAAATTACACTTTAAAATACCTTAGAAAAATTCGACAATAATGATATGGGTCTACAGTTATCAACATGCGCATTATTCCCATTTTTGAATATTGATCTTATCATCGCTCGCTTTCAGATAGTCGGGAAAGTAGAACTTCGAATTGCCATGTTAATAATAAAAGCGATTTTACAAGAGCAAATCTTGCAGCATGCAAGATAAAGCTGGGAACTGAATCATCACCTCCAATATTTTTTGCGAGGATTTTGCCATAATACTAAGTACTACGTCTTCAGTTACAGATGCTAATATAAAAGGAGTCTAATTAGTGTTCCCTTGAAGTAAGTAAAATCGCTACTCATAGAGTGTACAGCAGAAAATTAATTGGCAAATTTTAGGTATTCGTATAGATAATTACGAGAAACCTAGGAATATAATCATTAATGTTAGGAAATAAGTAACAAGTCTATAGTTTTAAATGTTTATTAATGCTACAATATTGTTTCGTCATAGAATTGCTTCATCAGGATACTGAGTACTAATTTTCATAGCTATTGTATGTCGAAACAATATTAAGTATTTAAAACTACGGATTTATTCCTTATTGCTTAACGTTATAATAAAGTTTCAACAAGTATCTCCTTCGTTAAGTAATGATTTAAAATATAATAATGGATATAAATCGAATGTCAGTATTTTATGCAACGAAAGACATTTATTCCACAAATTTTTATTTAAAATTTTATAGTGTGTCATAATAAACACACATTGTTATAAGATTTATAACAATATATTACATGTCCTCAATACAGCAATTTCCTTTATTGCAATTTTAATATTCTCATGCTTCAGACCGACAAGATTTAGTATATACGTGCTATAACCAATAAATAACGTCATAAAATGAAACGAAATTGATATCCATGTTTAAATAAACAGTAATTTTGCAGAACAGATGTATTGTTGCAGTTTTTACGACGTCAATATAACGTATAAAGTGGAGTTTATCATTCGAAAATGTCCTAATGGTTTGTCCAGAATGGGTTACTGCCATATGTAACAGCATAAAATCGGAAAATATATGCTTTTCGAATAAAATTGGACTCATATTGAATGAATTGCACACGTTTCATATAACTGCCTGGGATTTTAAAAACATTTTTTGTTGGTTCAGACGGTATTCTTGTTATTTTATGAGAGGAAAATCCAACGATTTTATGGATGAATAAATCTGAATTCTGTAATATACAAACGCGACAAATAACTCATTTTTAAACAAGTAATAATCCTTTTTATTTACTTTAATAATAAATGTACAATTGTAAAATATTTTCAAATTTACTAAATAAATATTTAGAGCACATATTGTTGTGTACTTTAACCCGTTACTAGCCATAATTCGATTGGTGCAAATTTTAAATTTTTTTCATCCAATACCAACTAAATGCTTACAAATTAAGATAGTGATAGTTTTTTTCGAAAAAATATTCACACTTACAAAAATATAGTATATTGGCTGGAAATGAGGCATTTAGGAAACAGTAGAGCTCATAATAAATAATACAGAAAGTTTAATTGATTGAAAACAATAATAGTGTAATATTGCAGTAATATTGAAAATAATACATTTATTTTGTATGGAATGGAGCAAAACATCTATCATGTAGAGGTACATCGCATTGGCCACAAAGTCTCATTGTTTTTTTACTACAGAAGGCGCACCTGCGTTGTGTCGTAATTGGCGTTATCAAATGACTTTTACCGTCAAATCTTACGTCACAGCTCACTCTTCCACCTAGCAATTTAGATGTTTGCGGCCCCGTCCTTTTTGGGGTAGAAGAAATTGTTTTGGAAATATAAGCCAACACTATTCTTCTACGTACGTCTAGAAGCGATATCTTGTCTTCAGGATTTGTTACTTGATAGAGTCTCCAAGTGTTTACAATACTTACATCTAAAAGTTGGGTGAATAAAGGCCACCACCATTTTTTGGAACGAATTTACGAACGATATGTTTATCTAACGATATGTTTATCTAACATATCCACTCCACCCATGTGCGAGTTATATTCCTGTATGACCTTCGGTATTGGAATTTGAATTTGCTTTCTGTCCTTACGGGAATAACGTTTGGTTTGCCCTGAAGGTTGAACGCAACTATAATTAGTGGCAAGTGAAACGGCTCTATTATCATTCCATTTTAGAATAAGCACTTCATTTGATCGGTCGAATTTATAATCGAAATAACCTCGTTCCTTCTCTTTTTCCATTGTTTTGTTTGAAATCAATGGGCATTTTTGAGTACGGTTTTCTCGAATTGTTCCCGTTGCTTTCATTTTCAGTGCTCTTAGATTTCACATTATTTCATGACTTGTGAAAAAAATATCAAAAAATAATTGGTGTTTTTCATACTCTTAGGCTGGTATTGAAGAGATAAGATTTGTAATTACCCGAACACCCAACGGTCCTTCCACGTTTTCGCTTTGGCTACAATATGTCTCAAAATTGTATAAATAACCATTCGAACTACACAAGCACCAGAGTTTATAGCCAAATTTTATTGGCTTTCCGCGCACATACATTTCTTTCCGCGCACATACATTTTTGCGGAATGTCGCCTGTAATACCGCACCATCATTTCATCTATAGATAATTGGGATTGAAACACACCGAATTTCAAAAAGTTTTGTTTGAGCATCTCAAAATACGGTCGTAATTTGTACATTTTATCCTCTTTATCTAAAAGCGTGTTATTAGCTAAATTAATATATTTCATTGAATCGTCTTCTCGGCAGTGCGTTATATACTAAAGGTATACCAGCATCAGGAGATTGTTGCCAATACATGTCCTCCTGAGGCAACTTGTGATAGCAACTGAACAATAGAACGCCAATGAAAACTCGCAAATCTTCAGCCGTGAGTGCCCGGCAAAAAAAAGATCAAGACTTTTGTCTTGATCGTTTTTTTGCCGGGCGTACAATATGCTTAGCTGTACTATGTAATCTATTACATATTCGGTAAAAAATTGCTCAAAAATATCCACAACAGTTTTTCCATGTAACAGTGATGTGACATTTTCGAAATCCTTTTCCCATGCACCGTTTGCGTCAGTGTATTTTATTTCATCTACCCAGTGCGGTGTTTTTGCTGTTCTTCCAAAGTTTGAGTTATTTTTCTTGTAAAATTCAAATACTCTTTTTTCTTTCGTTTTAGATACTCTACGCTTTTTCACGGCAAGTGGTTCATCATCGCTGCTGTATTCAGATTCGTCGCGGATATTAGGTATCAATAGCTCTAGAGTACCTGCAACATCTTGTACTTCTTCTTCTTGTAGATTATTTTCGTCGAAATTCTCCGTATCAGTCACTTCATCTGTCTGTGGTGGAATGATTGCGATTTGAATATCTTCGCCATCAACGTCGTTATTATTCATGTCTTCCCAAAACGCTGGATCCTGTAAAATTTCCTCAACTTCTGTTGTAGTTAGACATTTCGCACCGTTGTACTTTGCAGAGTTCATACTTGTTTTATTTTGATAATTTTATAAATATCCTTCACGCGTATTTTACTATATCTCTGGAGACCTACACAAACCTGTTGATACTGATATCAACCAATGTCCTAATATTGGGACGCTAACATAAACAACATATACACTATAAATACCAGAAAATATATATCAAATTTCAGTTGAATCACATACTGTAACTCGAGAAGACTATTGATCAAGAGCAATTATATTGTTTTGATTGCATTTACCGTTGTTATGTACTTGTATTTCTTCCGATGCACGTGAGCTTGAAAGCGTAAAACTTCTAACCACTTTCTAACCTTACTTGTTGTATTTTATCGCCATCTGGCGATAAAAGTCGATTACGCGTATAAGACCCAAACCACAGCCCAAATTACAATACAGATTTCTATTGTTTTAGTATTGTTATGTTGATTCAAAGTCACGTCCCATAAATGGGGCAATGGCTGGTATTGGGTTAATTTCCAAAATGGGTTCCAATTATCAAACGTGAATCGTCACACACACATATTTATAGTTTACACTTTTATCAATTGTTGTCAGGGTTTTTGTTTTCTGAAAGGGTTCTTTGCAACTAGGCCTAGCCTACAATATAATAAGGAGAGAAATAATACGATACAATATCAATTTTAACTTGCTAAAATATACATTTTTTTTTTTACATGATAAATATCATTAATTATATTTTCTTTTCAACGTGAAACATAACATGTAAATGTTTATGACTAATCAAAATATACACATATCTAGATACAAAATACCAAAGTATGACACAGTGTTTTCTATTTTAAATTAATAAAACAGCGAAATTTATGGATTTTATAGTTTTTCCAAAATGGTAATATTTTAAAAGAGAAATGTGTTATTTCATTATTCATGTGACGAGAATATACCCTACACATGAGATACTTAATATCACACAATTTGTTTTATTAGAAATCTCAATTACTTAATGAAGATTTTTAATTATGAGTTCGAAACTGAGACCTTTCTCTACTTGCGATTCAAAAGATGTCTGTGTTATTCCTTCTACTTTTAAGAACAGAAATTAGAATTATTAGAATTAATCCCCCCCCCCCCCTATAAAATTAGTAATCTTTTTAATTTACGAGCTTCAAAGTCTTGAATACGTTTAATACATTATACTGACCTGTCAAGCTTATCAAATTCTGCATGAAACAAATCCATTCTTTAAAATAAAAGTGATATTTATTAATTAAATGAAACAAAGTAAAATAACAATTCTCTTTTAAACTAAAATGTACGAATTCTAAAAATGGATGAACTTAATATATTTTACACTGTCTTTTGCTATCAATGGAAATTTATGTCTCTGACCACTGCTTTTAATCGAATTTAAGAAAATTTTACTTTCTTGAAATAATTTTCTATATATATGGCTGCTGACGTCAATTCTCTTTCAAATGTGAAAATAAATCATCTTAGGCCTTTCTTTAAAATTATGTCCTATATTTAAAAACTCTTGTTTTTACATTCATTTAAATTTCTTGGTGTTTTCTTTAAATAGTGTTTTATATTATAAAACTTGTATTTTTAGTGTTCTCTTAACGGGATAAAAATTTTGTTAAGATGTATTTTAATAGTAGTAGTATATGTTGAGCATTTGTGAAATTATTACACTATTAAACTTAAATAACACACCTTATATTTTCACAAACAATAGTATATTAACTGTATGTACATTTCATGTGCACTGCACAAATCGTCAGTAGTTACTATTTATAGTAACTACTGGCGATGTGTGCAGTGCACATGAAATGTACATATAGTTAATATACTATTGTTTGTGAAAATATAAGGTGTGTTATTTAAGTTTAAAAATGTATTTTAATATTTGCTTATTCTATGCTTCTCTGATGTCCAGTTCTATGCTTTCATTATCTTTCACGTTAAAGTGTCCCAAGTTCACGGCCCGTATCTTTCTTTTCTTACTAACTAATTGACTATCTTCTTTCTGCCATTCGTTCGGCATGTCATCATGTGCCGCAATTTTAATATAACCTCAAATTTCAAACATAGTTTGATAACTGTATTGTTTATTAGGTATAAACAAATATATATCTATTTATAATTGATAGCAGATACCATATTACGCTCTGTTTTGTATATTATAGAATCTTTAGAGGTATTACCATTAGCATTGATTCTTCTTTTGGTTAATTGTACTTATTTTTAAACGAATGCCGTACTGTTCTTATAAGTTGTTATTACAAAATGTCAATTTTAAATCACATATTATATCATGTACTTTTTTATTAAAAAGTTCTTATTGTCTCTTTAGCTATTCAAATTTGTTGCGTATATATAATGTATTAATATTTACCAGAGTTTCTAAGATTTCAATGGATATCTTTTATTTAAAATTTTACATACTCCACGACAGTCAAAACAAACAATGTCTATTTATTGAAGAAATTTGCAAGATTTAAGTTTTAATTATAAAATTTGCTGGCACTATAATGTTTTAAATATCCTTTTATGTTTTGGTGCGTGTTGCATTATCTTAAATTCTAAATTTTTAAATTTATAGACTAAAACGTAAAAAGATAATAACCTAAAGCATTGAATATTGAATACAAATTTACTAAATATACACAGATGTGTTTTTCTAGCACGATCTGTTTTGTTGCGTTTTTAAACATATTACAGAAAATAATGAAAAACTCTATATAAATGAGATTTGTTGTAACGATGCTCAAACAGGATGCATTCAAAATTGACTCGTTTCCAATTTTTCACTGCTGTTTCCTAATGACTAAAGACTGCCACTTAGGTAGACAAACAGTGGCGTCACTGCGTTGGCTTTACTGAAATAAAAGTTCATCTTATTTAGAAAAATGCTTTCCCATCGAATTACACTTACGCACCTCCGCGTATTCGTAAATACGTCTGCAAACAATTTCACACTATGATAACTGTTCATATAGTACATACACATAGCACGCGATGCGTTGGTAAAGTAGTCACCCGAGCCTCCCTCTTCTTCACGCCTCTGTAAGCTGACCGAGAATGGCGGTTTTTATTAATGATCTTTCGTCAACAAATAAGTACTTCAATATAATCAATGAATGTTTTTTTCCAGTCTTTTGTGATTTGTCTTGTTCTTTTGTTTCACTAGCACTTCCGATATCCTAGTTGGCAATGTCTTGAATAGTTCTTTTACCATATGTACTGTATTTCATTCTAATTTAGTTTCTTCTTTAGTAATTCTTGTATAGCTGCAAACTACCTCGAGTACTTGTAGATTTGTTTAAACAAATATCTCTAAACGTTCCTACCTCGTCTTTCTTTATATGAAACAAGAACATTTTTAATAACATCCAAATTTTATTAAAAATCTGGTATGGAAAACATAACTTATATATTTGTGTGAAAATTGTTATCCACGCAGGGAGAGAAGTGTTTCGTCGTGTTATAGTTTCGTCAATACACGATGTTGACATAGTAAAATTCACTAGAAAAACTCTCTTACTACAAACAATAAGTCACAAAAGACAACATGGCAGCACTCTCGGTGCCGCTCATGGACTAACGTTAATATTACGAATGCAGAATCAACCACTGCTGTCTACAATAGAAAGCTATCTATCATTTACTCACCACTTGCTATGTCTTACACTTATCGTGCGGACCGCAATGGTTGATTTAGCGTTCGTGATATTTACATTAGCCAATGAGCGGCGCAGGGTGTTCTTCTATGCTGTCTCTTCTGACTTGATTAAATGTAGTAAGAAAGCTTTGAAGTGAATTTTGCTATTTCGGCATCATGTACTGACCAGCATATAAGAGATATAGTACGACGAAACATGTGTCTGTATGTTTGGATAGCAATTTTCACACAAATAACACTTGTAATATGTTTTCCATACCAAATTGACAAGTTAAGATTTAACCTATTACTAATAGTACGACATGTAGGTTAATCATTTAATCAATTTAAGACATAACTGACTTATCCACGGCATACTCTGAAAACTTTTTTCGTGGCTCACTTAATATTTTGATATTATTAAAAATATTCTTCTAATATTTGTAGTAAGTGTGATTTCAGTACTTTTCATACTTACTGCTGCTTACACTTGTTTGCAAAAATACTATATTATTTTTCCCTTCATATGCTATTGCAGCCCAAACATTATTTTTTTTTTCGTAACTTATGATAGCAGTACGTTGCGCAATATGGTTCATTTAAATCAAATTTCTTTTCGTCGAAAAAGATAATACCTTTCCATTGTCCTTTCCACTCCATATGCTTTTGTATAAACTGTAGTCAGTTTTGTATATTTGTTTGTGCAATTGCTCTTGATGTAATTTCCGATACGAAGAACTTAATGAGATATTTTAGAAGGTGCAAGCCGGTTTCAGAACGGGAAAGATCCGCTATGTTTTAGTCTTGGCGCTAACAACGCATCTTGAAACAGGTTTTCAGAAGGGCCTGAAATCATCCGCTGCTTTTGTTGATCTCTCAAGTGCCTATGACACAGTCTGGAAGTAGGAAATTATTTTTAAATTACAAAAAATAATTCCATGTGCTAAATTAAGCACATCCTTAGCAATCGCCGATTCGCAGTCTGCTAAACAATCGTACTAGTAATGGCAAAACCTTGAAGAATGGACATCCTCAAGACTCGGTTGTGGCTCCTCTAATGTTCAACATTTACACTAATGATCTTCCGACAACAAAATCCTGAAAGGTTCTATATACAGATGACCTGGCTTTATCTATTCAAACCAAGAATTTAGCGAATGGACAATTACAACTTGCTGCATATCTGCAAACCCTTCGAATCACGTGTCTTTCATTTGAGTAACAAGGAAGCCACCAGAGAGCTGAATGTTTAATTTGATGGTAGTCGGATCAACCACAATCTCCACCCAAAATATTTGGGCGTAACATTAAACCGGTTTGTTACGTTCAAGCAGCACCTCTATAAAACTAGTAAAACGGTGAGGACTCGTAATAACATATTACATAAACTAGCCAGAAATTCATGGATTTGCGAACAGTAGCCATTACACTGGCTTACGTTCTAGCTGAATACTGTGATGCTGTCTGATAACGAAGCTCTCACACCGAGCTAGTAGATATTTAAATTAATGATATGACTATCGTTATCAGTACTGTTAGATCCACTCCTAGTCTTTGGCTACCGTTTCTTTCTGACATTGGCCAGCCGGATATTAGACCTTTCGCTGCAGCACAGAATGGATGGACTAAGATTTCCAATAACATTGATCTTTCCATACACGATGATTTGGATGGCATCCCCAGGACCCGGCTAAAAACCAGGAGATCGATTTGACTGGACACAGAAGTTCAGTATCCCATCAAAGTGAATGACTGAAACTCTGAATACTAATTCTTAATCCTTTAGAAACTCTGCCGGGCGTACCCCTCCTGTGTAGGCAATAGTCTCAATTAAATAGGTTCCGCACAGGACACGGAAGGTGCAATTAAATATTGAATAAACGGAAACTTGTTGATACTATCTTCTGCAACTGTGGATATGTGGAACAAACGATGGCTCACATAGTAAACGGCTGCTCCAGAAGAGGTTTTCCTGGTGGCATCCCCGAGCTGAGCAAGGCAACTCCTGCAGCTCTCGACTGGTTTAGGAATTTAGGTATCAGTGAATAAATTAGTTTTATGACCTTTTTTGTCATAAAAGTGATTTATATACTAATATCTAAATTTGGATTTCGCTTCTCACACGAAATAAATAAATAATTCTCACAAAACGAGTATAATAATAACTTGATATAGTATTAAAACATCTGCGGCTATAAGTTATTAGCATTAGGATAAGCTTCTTTATGTAAGAATATTTACAATACTAACTATCGTACTAATTGTAAGTAACATTTATAGATTTTATAAACGAGTATTTTGTATAGTTTCCTTTTAGATGCGGTTATTTGTATCTTCGCGGAGTGTATATCAGAATTTGACCACCTATTTGAATATAGACCACTGGTGACTCAACCACTTACGGCGCGGCCGAAAACTGATCCACTTGCGGCTGAAGTGTCTTTACCTCTTGTCCGTCAAGCCACTTACGATACGTACTTAAGCACTCAGTTATAGCTAAATTCTGATAAAGTTTGAATGTATAATAAAAGGATAAAATGGAATATAAGAAGTGACATTTTTTAATTATCATATTATTTGCAGTTTGTTTTCATTCCGTATTTACAAGCGACTTCATAGAATAAGGAACCACTGATTATATTAAGCGATATTATAAAAATACATTGATATCGATCTTATTAAAAGTCTTTAAATAAGGTCGAACATATTTATTTTGATATTTTATTGAAATCGGTGTCTTGTTTAAATAAATAAGTCTCTATAAATGTTGACCATTTATATCTTGAGCCTTACTAATCTTAACTTGCTCTTCCTGAAGGAACTAATTACAATTTCTCTTAATTACGCTTTGAAATATATTGCGCGCTTAAGAAATGCGTTGGAGAGTGTCCTCTCTGTCTCTTAAAATGTATTTTTGAAAATTATGCTATTTTAAATTTTTAATATTTGGATTTTAGAAAATTAATGCCATAGAGGCATATGCTATATTTGGAATGATTATACGCAATACTGGTGTCCAGTTAATAGGTGTTCAAAGAACAAAAGTAAAGGCAATAGTAATCATCTACACAAAAACAGAAGGCGAAGTAAAAGTAGATGAAAAAGACCCAGAACTAATGGAAGTAATTAGATACCATCTGAACATTTAAAATGATAAACGAATGGTAAAATTCACAGGTCATAACCAACATTTAAATATAATTCGAAGTATAAGCGACTAAAAATAACTAGAGAAAGATTCGAAGCTCGAAACTTGCGAATTCAGGAGTAAACACGAGATTGGTTGGGATAGGAGATACAACTAGAGTGGACCAATTCGGAGCGAAAGCAGAGGCGTGACTAACGATTTGGTTCCCGCATGCGAAACATTATTAATATCTAGAGATATACTATCACGAACGGTGCTGTTATTATGTTAGGTACAAAAAAAATGTAAGACGGTTTTTCTAGATTATGAAACGTTCTCGATGATACGTATAAAAAATAAAATCTAAAATGCATGTAATTAGATTACTAAAAAAAACTTACCGTCTTATGCGTTTTCCGTGACTTGAAAATCTGGAGAAGCGCGATGAAATATTGTTAGCATAAGGTGCGTCTCCAAAGTTATTTCTCGAAAACGCGTCCGCCGCGAGGAAAATATGTGCTTGTATAAAGAAAACTATCGCTCAACATCTAGTGATGTGAAGTTTGCATAATAAAATAATCTTTGAAACAACTTAACACATCTGTAGACGAACCTTCACAAATTTGTCTAAGTGTGGCAAAATCTAAATCTTTATCTAAAACACTTTCAAACTTACTTAAAATACACTCATTTCTTGCGTCTTCTATCGAACATAGCTGTGCGTGTCTATCTTTCACAACCAGCACTGATTCCTGTAACGATAGCGAAGAATTTTGTAGGTTTTCTAATGCTTGCACTATTTTGAAGTAATTGTTGTGAATAGTTTGTAAATCACTTTTAACCTTACTATTTTGAAATTTTTTCCGGCTTTCTTCGATAGCGGCACTATCTCTCGGATTTAATAATAAAACCACTTTTTTTACATCCCCAAAATATTTATGATAGTAAAATGCCGCTCGTAGCCATGTTCCCCATCGTGTCAGGATCGGCTGTGGTGGCTCAGGGGTATGGGGGACACAATTCGTGAAATTTCCGAATACGTTTTGGAGATTTCAGGAATACTGCCTTTGTACTCGATATTAACGCATCTACATTTGGGTAACATTTACGGATCCGTTCTGCTACTAGATGTAGGGCATGGATTTTACATGTAATATGTAAAAAGTTACCACACTGTTCCTTAAGAGACCGACCTACAGAAAGCATGGTTGCGGCTCCATCTGTCACAAACATTAGGATTTGATCATTGGAAATTTCAAATTTTTCCAATAAACTTAACACCACTTTTGAAATTACCCGCGCAGTACATTCTTCTATTTGTCTGCTAGCTAATAAAATTGAGGATGGCAATTGATTTGTTTCCATTTTGTTCACCATAACATTAAGTACAGATCTTTTTTTGCTATCAGTTGTTTCATTCACACTCAACCACACTTTTTTATTTTTCAGATCAGCCTTAATTTTATTTTCTAAATGTACACGAACAGATTTTAAATAACGTCGTAAGTGGGTGCAGCTCGGTAATTCTACATTGCCATATTTTTCAAGAAATAAAATAAACGAATCATTGCGTAACAAAGTAAACGGCAAATTACACACAACCATCATTGTACACAAATCAAATAAGAACACTTCGTATTTTGTATTGGCACCAGTGTCTCTATCTTTATGTCTTGCGCTATGCACGTGGCGTTGCAAATTTGATTTTGTTAAATGGTTTATATATGTATTGCACACTAAACATTTTACATTTACCCCATTGTAAGATAAACAAGGATGGTTCTCAATAAACCTATTGACTAACTTTGATGATTTTTTTACTGTACGCTCCTTCAACATTATTAAATACACAGAATAAACTTTCCTGCTGCTATTATACGCGTACACATGATGACCGTGAACAACATACTAAGTAATCGTATGTGCGATGGGGCACGCGGGAACCAATTCGTTAGTCACGGCTCTGCTTTCGCTCCGGATTGGTCCACTCTAGATACAACACAGAGAAATTATTTTTCAATTTTGCGTTCAAATGAACCATTATGACACCCAAAACAATATCGGAATGAGCTTGAAATGAGCTTCATTTCGATACGCTTTTTTCATTTGTCAATGTTGGCGTTGTTCGAACACAGAAATAAATATCATTGCTGTCATTTGATTTTAAAAATTGAAGTACATTTGACAGATATGATATATGTACGTACTTTACACACACAACGTATATTGTATACAATTGACAACAAGATATATTAGTTTCTATGTCACTCATGTTTATATTTTTAAATAAAATATCAAGTTATGTTAACGAAAGTTAATAAATATTATGTAATATAATATAATAATAATAATAATATCATATTCTTTATTTCAACATAAACTTCCCGGATAGCAAGATTTAAATTTGAAAATGTGACCACGTGCATGCTTTATATAAAAATAAATAATTTAAATTTATTAATGTAAAAAATGCAAAATAGAAACAATAGTATACAGAACTCGTTTCATAAGGCCCTTTGCCGCACTCGCTCTTTAGAAAACTCGCCGCTATCGGGGTTCGTTTTCTAAACTGATCTCGTGCAGCAAAATGGTGCCTTATGAAACTTGTTTTTTAATATACTATTTCGCGTTATTAATATAGTACATACTGTAACTTTTTGATAAAGGGCCAAGACTACTACGTTTCTTACACGTAATAATTCAAGAAAGGTTACATATTTAGTTATAAATAAATAGTTATATACGATTTTCAAGGCCTTAAATAAAATCACGTTGGCTGAATGCGAATCTCGCTAAACTGTAAGCAGCGATTGTGGTTTGATTGAAATTGGTATCAATCAGCAATCTGTACCCGTATGGTGACCGTGCAAAGAACACGTCGACTCGGCAGTAAATAGAATATTTTAATAATACTTTTATTTCAATCGTATTTTCTCTCATTATGTGGCAAAATTCCATACATTTATAAAGGCCTTCGAGAAATATCCCTGCCGGTTTTAACCTTTGTATTAACAGTATTTCTTTCTTTCTTTTCAAAACCTATTTTGAAACCTATTATGTTCACTATTTTAATTAATACTATAAAATCTAGTTATACTTTTTATTCAAGTTTATTTACAATTATTTGATGATTAAGAATGGTTGTTACAATTTATGTTATTTATTCAATTATATATCTTAAATATATATATATATATATATATATATATATATATATATATAGATAAAATAAATTAAAATCGGGTAAGCGGTCTGTCAATTAAAAAACGCCTTTATTAAATAGGTAACCCTATATTTCGCAACAAATTTGTTGCTTCTTCTGGGGATAAAAATGTAGAGTTGAAAAATAATAAAATTGACGTATTCTACGTCAATTTTATTAAATTAAGAAAACCAGAAAATCATCAAAGAATACATGAAAATCAGAAAAAAGCTGACAAACCAGATTAACAGAAGAAACTTTTTGTTGAAGAAGAAGTTAAGAAGATGTTACGAGATGGTGTAATAGAACGAGGCAAAACTAGATATGCGAATCCGTTAGTAGTGGTAAAGAAGAAGTCAGGAGACGTCAGATTATGTTTGGATGCGCGCAGACTTAATGAGAGAACAAAAGCTCAATTTGAAACTCCGATTACGATTGAACCATTACTGCCAAGATGTAGCAATGCAAAAGTGTATAGTAAGTTGGACTTGAAGAGTGCTTTTTGGTTGGTTCCGTTAGAAAACGATTCGAGGAAATATTGTGGTTTTATGGTAAATGGCAAAGTATATCAGTTTAGGGCTGTACCATATGGATTAAGCAGTTCTGCTGCTGCGTTGATTAGGGCAATGCAACAAATATTGGAACCCTATGAAGATTATGTAGTACATTACATAGATGATATATTAATATACAGTACAAATTATCAGGATCATTTGGAGCATGTACGAAATATAATGGAAATATTGGTAAGAGAACGTCTAAAATTAAATATTAAGAAGTGTGAATTTTTTAAGAGTGAAATAAAGTTTCTAGGATATAATATAAGCCCTAGATATGTCAGTGTGGATCAAAGTAGGCTGGAGCTGAGTAAAGAGTATCCACGTCCTAAAAATATAAGTATGTTGAGAGTGTGATAACGTAATGCAGCTGTGTGTATGCAATCAATCTCAACCAGGTCACAGCCTCGTCCCAGTAACGCAAGTGTAACGCGTGTTACAAATACGTCCTCGCTGACGCAAGTTGTTTCCAAACACAAGCCAAACACAGCTACATGTCAGGGTCTGTATTACATTCCCTAAGTAGTCCGAGGACCTTCTCTTATGTATATATACTGTAGTGTAAGAAGCATCAAGATCATTCTAGTCTCATTCTCATTCAGAGTCAGAGATTCAGTCTACATACTAGTTAGTAAGAATGTATATATTTGTTATGCAGTTTTAAGTGTTGTTATGTATTAAATATATGTTACCCGAACTATGTGTATCATTTAACGGGACAACGATATCTGCATGACGGCTCAACGATGTAGCCCTCAGGACCAGGCTAACATCACGTGGCGTCCTGCCACGAAGTGCGCTAAACGGCACTAATACCACATGCCGATCCTCCAGGCACATAGGACCTTATCACGTAAGGCCCTAATATCACATGGCGATTCTGCCTCAGGGCTTAAGGCCCCACTAGTATTACATGGCGATCCTACCTGTCCACACCACTAGATGGCTCTGCCAGCCATCTAAGGCCGAAAAAGACCAAGTGGAAATTCGGAACGGACCAGGAAAAAAAAAAAAACCTACAGTTTAGCAGGCCAAAACCAAGAGGATGGCAACAAGGAACGGAGGAAACAGAAGCTCCACAAGAAAGAAGAAATTCAGGTATTCCTTGTAAAATAAATTTAAACAAAGACAAATATTACGGTGTATAAAAATAAAGTGCAAGGCGTTCATATCTATTAATTACGTACATTTCGCGAGTGAAAATGTTTATTTGTTTTATAAGAGACAATAATATTGATTTAATGCATACCATGTTATTTATGTCTAGTTACGCAAAAATGCAAAAGTTGCAAAGCGCGTACCATACGTTTCTTTATGTAAAGGTCAAGTTTATTTAAGAATTAATATGTACTAAGTAACTTAGAGAGATTTCGGCCGTACACTTCGCAATTTTGTTAGTAATGCAAAAGTTTAAATATATTTTTTGTTTAGAAGGCGCACATATATATATATATATATATACAATTATGTTATATTTCTTTTAACAAGTTTAATTACGTGCATAAAAAATGCATGCGTTGTACTTTTTAATAAGCGCCATATATTGCATAGTTTACAAACAAAATTAAAAACAATAACTTGTATATTCAAACGAATCACCAGTAAATAAACATCGAATTCAAATTGAAAATATGTATGTATCGACAAGATAGTTTAGTAATACACGAAGTCAAGGTCACTGATAAAATGCAACACAATGTTTATTTTGTAAACGATCGGATAAGTGACATTGAAGGAAATATTGTTGACATATTCAAAAAAAATTTCTCGCTAACAAAAGAAAATAATTTTAAATTAAGAAACCAATATACGAGGAGTAGTGTATTAATTTTATTGGTAAAGATTCCGAAATTTTTGTCACAAATGCCTTAGAAGTTGATTCCAATGCCATAATGGTTAGTAACGGCACGATACGATAGCATCCTAATCACGTCTGGAGCTCTATAAGACGACAGAGACCTATCGATTGTACCTTTACGACACCAACAACAGGGCAACCTACAGGACAGATCATCCTAGAGTTGTGGACTTGGCGAAAACGTTAACCAACCGAATCAGACGAACTTCAAAGTAGGAGAAAGGCAAAAAAGACTCCAATTCGCCCCTAGGTCGTGACGAAGCAAGCATGCGCTTCCAGGGAAGTGATCCTGCACGACAAAAAACGCTCTCAGAATTTTTTTTTTTAGAGACAGTTATAACAAAAGTGTGTTTTGTTAACTGGTCTCAAGTTTTTCTAAATTGAAGAAAAGGCTTACAGCATAAGGGATCAGCAGCACGTGCCACCTTACTGTAGTCAGAATAAGCTTCAAAAGATAGTTCTGCGCAGGAACATGACAGACACGAAATATGTGCTGTCCAGGGAAATACACGAAAGAGTGATTTCCAGAATAATTTTTTCCATGGAGGAAAATAGATAGAAAAACGGAGAGTCGATTTATTTTAAAGTATGGTTGGAAAGGGAGAATAAGAATTGGGAGCGCACAAAATTGAAGACAAACAATCATGTATAAGGAATCGAAAACGAAGAATTCAAGACAGAGAATCGAATGCGAAAAATTGGAAATTAGAAGCAAGAATTGCAAATACGAAGTAAGTCAACTATTAGATATATAAGAACACATGATATAGAAATAAAATACTAAAAAGCGAACAGACTAACAAGATTGAGACAGTGTACAAATTACAAAGGCCAAATTAACGATTATTATCAATTACTGATTATTATCAATTAACGATTATTATCAATTAATGTTTATTATCAATTAATTATTATTATCAATTAACGATTATTAATAATTATTATTTTTGCAACAATGTAAAAATGTACTATGAAAATTTATTTAAAGTTTTACAATCTATGCTATATATTGATCATTACAGTTTATTCGTTTATATATTTATTCGTTAAATATCTAGTATTGTATTATTGTATTGTATTGTATTATTGTATTGTATTGTATTATTGTATTGTATTGTATTATTGTATTGTATTGTATTATTGTATTGTATTGTATTATTGTATTGTATTGTTGTATTGTATGGTATTTTTGTATTGTATTATAATATTGTAGAATAGGAATAAGGAAGGTAACCGGAGAGAAAGGTCTAACGTAAGAAAAACAAACACCTCAGCGTTATTTTTCTTAACCCCAGGAAGGGTGGTGTGATAACGTAATGCAGCTGTGTGTATGCAATCAATCTCAACCAGGTCACAGCCTCGTCCCAGTAACGCAAGTGTAACGCGTGTTACAAATACGTCCTCGCTGACGCAAGTTGTTTCCAAACACAAGCCAAACACAGCTACATGTCAGGGTCTGTATTACATTCCCTAAGTAGTCCGAGGACCTTCTCTTATGTATATATACTGTAGTGTAAGAAGCATCAAGATCATTCTAGTCTCATTCTCATTCAGAGTCAGAGATTCAGTCTACATACTAGTTAGTAAGAATGTATATATTTGTTATGCAGTTTTAAGTGTTGTTATGTATTAAATATATGTTACCCGAACTATGTGTATCATTTAACGGGACAACGATATCTGCATGACGGCTCAACGATGTAGCCCTCAGGACCAGGCTAACATCACGTGGCGTCCTGCCACGAAGTGCGCTAAACGGCACTAATACCACATGCCGATCCTCCAGGCACATAGGACCTTATCACGTAAGGCCCTAATATCACATGGCGATTCTGCCTCAGGGCTTAAGGCCCCACTAGTATTACAAGAGGGTTCTTAGGTACAATTAATTATTATAAACGTTTGATTCCGTACCTGGCACAGACAAGTGCACCACTGTATGAAATGTTAAAAAAGAATGTTAAATTTAGTTGGAATGAGGAAAGAATAAAAGCTTTCGAAAAATTAAGGAATGAATTTTATAATCAGTTAGTTTTGATATTGCCAGATTTTAATAAACATTTTGTATTAAGGGTAGATGCTAGTGATGTCGCAATTAGTGGAGTTTTAATCCAAGTGAATAATGAAGGTATAGAAGAACCTATTTGTTTTATATCTCGAATCTTAAAAAGATATGAAATTAAATATACTATTTCTGAGAAAGAAATGTTGGCTGTAGTACACGCGGTTCAAAAGCTAAGATTTTATATATTGGGCAAGAACTTCCTAGTAGAAACAGATCATGCTGCATTGACATCACTATTGAGTACCAGATTTAAAAATAATAGAGTGTATCGCTGGTCCTTATTACTGTCAGAGTACAATTTTGAAATTCGTCATATAAAGGAAGTACTAAATGTTACTGCCGATGCGTTATCTAGAATGTATAACAGTAAAAGTAATTTTAATTATGTTGAATTAAATACGTATAATAGAGATTACTCTGAGGGGGCATTTGAGTATGATGTGATCCTTCAGGTCCAACAGAATGAAAGTTTTGATAATTTAAGGGAGGTTTTAAGAAATCAAGAGAATTATAAAAATTTTGTGTGGGTTTAATAATGAAAAATATTAGAGATCAAAGTTATGTGGTAGTTGATGATGTATATGCTAGACAAGCAATGTTACAAATACACGAGAGTTTGGGACATATTGATGGATATAAAGTATGCCTTACTTTTAGAGAGGCATTCTACGCGAAGAAAGATCGAACTATTGCTAAAGAAATAGTTAGAAATTGTATAATGTGTCGGTTAGGTAAACATAAAAACCACACGTGCCAATTTGAGGTAAAGAGTATAGTGGCACAAGCTAAATTAGAATTAGTCGCTATTGATTATTTAGGAAATCTTATTCCTGGGGAGTTCGAATATAGAAATATTTTAGTCATGGTAGATATATTCTCTAAATACGTTAAACTGTTTCCTACCTCTCAATATAATACAGAAACCACATTGCAATGTAGATTCTTGGATTACCCACCAAGCGAAAATGAATCGCATTCTTGCAGGCAATGCAACTTATTTTAATAATGCCGGATTTATAAATGCTTTGAAAGACCGAAACATTAATATTTATTTCTCTTCCATACGCCATCCATGTGGAAATCCATGTGAGAGATACATCCAGGAGATTATCAAGTTCCTGCGAATCAAGACTCACGACAACCATGAAGGATGAACCATGTCCAGGAGGTTGAAGATAAGATAAGAAATGTTGCTCTGGAGTGTCTTTCGACTGTGATGTATGGGATAAAGCCTGACAGACCCTGGAATCAACAAATAGAAAGGGTAGAAAACATCGAGCAAATTTCAATCCAAGTAGGAAGAAGACTGGCAGAGCAAGGGTTAATGTATGTTAACAAACAAAACTAGAAAATTACAAGCAGAACCAGATTCGAAGTTGGCGACTCTGTTATTGTAAGAAGCTATCGTCTTGGTAGACGTCGCCAAGGTAAATGCCAAAAGCTCAATCTTCCATACATTGGACCCTATCGTATCACCAGAAGATTTAATGATGTCACATACGAGTTGCATACTGTGGATGCTCGTCGAAAGAAGGGACGATACCACATTAGTGCTCTGCAACCGTTCGCTCCACAGGTGTGTGTTGAGGAAGAAGGCCCAGACTGAGACTGTTCATCAGCTGATTGCGGGGACAATAGTGTAAGTGTAAGAAGCTGACAATTTTCGATGAGTGCGGAAAACTATGTAATAAATAAGATTTTGACATGTCCAGGCTTATTAATTATATATTTTTGGGGATGTGCTATTGATTTTTTCTAAAATAATATTTGAATATTTTAAAATAAATTAATTTTGGATAGAACTGTATATTGAAAATGTATATAAATTTAAAAAGGGAAAAAACTTGTTATCCGAGATTTCATGTAGAGATCGAAGTTGCGGGGAGATGAAATTTATAATTTGAACAAGAAGGTTGCTTTGTGAAATATATTTAAATATATTTCAATTAATTCGGCTTGATTGATTGAAAGTGATTTTGTTATATTGTTATTAAAGTCCAGATATTTATAGAGAGACATTCTCATTGTATTTGATGTTTAAAGTTGATTAAGCCCCTTGTTCGTTAGAATCTCCAGTTTAGTTTTTGTAAGTATTTAAGATTGTATGACGTTATAAGCATAAATATAGTAACTATATTTCTATTATATTAAAACAAGTAATTAAGAGATTTAATTATTAAGAATATAGATAATAAAGTTAAATATTAAAATTTTATGTTAAAATGATAATTGAAAAGTTTGTTCGAGAGGATTCAAGGGTTTTTGTGCGTGTCGATAGCACACGTGTAAGTTTTTGTTCACGTATCAGTATCTGAGTATACAGTGTGGTTCTCTAGGGAGAAATTAATATTAAACTTGATTATTTTTAGATAAGTTTTGATTGGTGTCATTTAGAGGATGTTTTATACTTTGTAAAGATATATATTTAATTTTTTTTTATTTTTGTGTTGAATATTCATTTTAATTTTTATACTGCGTTTGTTTCATTTTAATCGTAACAATATTGCTGTTCTAACTTAACTTATATAAAATAAGTAAATCAATTTTTGTGAACATTTCACTGGCGCTCAACTCATTTTATAGACACGTATTTCCTAAGTGGAACCCGAGAAGTTAGAAGTCTCATATTTGAAAATTCACCGGCTGAGAATCCTAGTTGGGAAAACTAGTTGTGGATGGTGGCGTGCTAAATTTTCAAACCACTATTCATAGCAATATGTTTACCACTACCCTCACCCCCTCCAGAGAAAAAAAAATATTTTTTTCGAAAAAACAAGTTATTCTTACTTTACGAGCATGGAAAAAGTTAAATAATAAATGCACGGAGAAAACGTCTTGAAAGGGTTAAATTATGAACTTATAATTATAATATTCGCGTTTCATATTTTTCATTTTATATTATTTGGCTACACAATATTGGCTATTAGTGCGTTATATTTAGATTATTCCAATGATTTTATTTATTACATTGTATGCGTGTGGTTTCCGGCTTCGGACAGTTAACATTACGTTCATACACGTAAAGCTCTAAAGAGCCACCTATTTTCATCTTATGTCATATTATTTTTATGTCAACCATTCGTGGGCATAAAATTATTTAGTAGGCGACTGAATGATCAGGTATATAAATTTTAGTTCTATTCTGTTTTACGTGCGTCTGTAGCTCTACGTAATGTATATCTTAGACGTAAAAATCATGTATCTGTATTGCGAATCCATATATTGCTTTATGGTACATACTACATATAACAAGAAATACAGCATTCAACTTTTTTCTAATAAATTTGTTGTAGGGTATTAGGTTTCGAATCAAATATGATAACGTTAATTAATGAGTCGATATATTTTTAAATATCTCTTCTCAGATACCTATACAGTATATTAAAATATATCCAGGGTTTATCAATAATCACAGGCACTTATCCTTCACTGTTTATACAGAATGAACAATGGGAACTATTGAGAAAAGGACTGGTTCATAAAATAAGTATGAATTACCTTTATTCAATATTTTATATATCTAACATAAATTTCCTTAAAATTATAAAAACCTTAGACACAATTCAAATCTCTTGTCACAGTCTTCTGTCATTTAATAGATTTCCAATATTTCTACATCGATCAATTTTCCCCTTCTTACAATTATCCCTGTTCTTAATTATTCATTAACTGTATTCTTGTCCAGTATTTTTCACTTTTACATTACTCTTCTCATAATATTCCTTGTTATGTGTCTTCCAAATTTTCCCTATTATCTTATCTTATTTTTTTACATATATATTTTCATATACGTATATTTAAACTCTTCAATTTTTAACGTTCCGGTACCTGTGGGGCGATACAGCTGTACCCCAAATAGTTATTTTTCTTTGTTTTCATGAATTAGGTTTGTATTTTCGGCTAATCCAATTGAGTTGTATTTATTTGTAATGTGTACCAATTTGTAATGTGTACTAATTTGTAATGTGTATATGCGCATTACGTCGTAGTTTCATGGTCTGTGTTCCCAAAATTGCATAAAATTATGCATAGGGTATATCTGTACCCCACCCGGCATTCATGTTTCGAATGGAATTCTGGTAACGTTGCGAAATTTTACGAAAACACCTTGTATCATCTGTTCTTTTTCAAGGCGAACCAGTGATATCGGTATTGCTTTAATCTCTGCGCGTAATATGGACAACTAAAAATTATGTTTCATCTCAGGATGCTTCTCACAGACGCAAGCAGTTTATTCTTTCTTTAAGACAAGAACATATTAGACTACATGTGACTGGAAGAAAAATTCAAGATGATTCCACAAACGTGTTGTGGACACCATGTACAAATTGGTTCCCCCACTACAGACACAAATTAGCAACTCACAAGATCAACTGAAATCTGCGGGCCGGTGTGTTTTATGTCCACGTAATAAAGATCGCAAAAATAGAAAAACATGTTATTTGTGTAAAAAAAAGCTTTGTTCTGAACACCAAACAACTGTACAAACAATAACATGTTCTAAATGCCAATTGCATCAAATAGAATAGAGGAGCTATATAAATATATGTTTATTATATAAATTTTTTTTTTCGAAAAAACATTGCCTTATTTATACCCTTTTACTTTCATGGGCGGCTGTATGAGCATTTTTGTAAGTATACTTTCGTACTTGCAATATGGGGTACATAATATACCCCCTTCGTCAACGTCGTCATTTTACCACCCTTCGGTATCGAAATGTTAAATTATATACGTCATTATATGTATTCCATCTCGAACCAAAATTCTTCTATTATCACTGTCATCGACATATACATACTTTTATCACTTCTGAAACAATAGCCAACACTTCTAACTTGACAAAAACTAAGATTTTAATGAAATCTTCATACTTTCGACAATTCAGTATTATATCAACATCAAATAACATTGTTTTTATGTTATACTAAATATTTCAAGACCTTTATGATGTTATCTTAAATCAATAATCATTTCTACTTTCTTTTTTATTTTTTTACCAAAATTCCAGGCTACTTATCTTATAGTAAGTAAAATTAATCTCATACCTTAGCTTTGATGTTTGACAAATTCCACATTTTTTGACATTTAACTATTCTAACATTAAAACATTTCATAGTAAAATTATCTATATTTAAACCATTTTTTCAATAAAGATTTCATAATATATTGTATTAGGGCGGAGTTAACCCTAAAACAAATATTAAATGGAGTATTTAAGTAATAAATAGCAATATCCAACGAGATAACAACTATAGTACATAAGAGAATTTTATGTAATCGAATTATAAAGTCTTAATTAGTTTTCTTATTTTGATACCGAGATTAACTGTATTCTAATTTATAAATTTATTGTATTTTGTCATTTAAGCATTCACTACATTTATTCATCGCGTTATATTAAGAATTCAAAAACTAATTATGATTAATGAAATAATGTTCAAATATTTTGTATATAATTGTATAACGACTTTTGAATGGTCCTCGTTAACGTCAACTAGAAATAACGCCAAACCACGGGACCTATACATATTGAGAATTATGTGAATCAAAGAAGTATTTATCATACAAACACTAATACAAAGGATATGATAATTTGAAGAAAATTGAGAAAAAAATTATTGACTAAAGAAAAATATGCAAATTATAACTAATATATTCAGAAAACAGATAAGAAAAACTGATTTTTACGAACTTTCTACCGTTGCCATGGAGACAAAAAGTTAAACAACTTTTTTGTCTCCATGGCAACGGTAGAAAGTTCGAGATTCGAGAGCTAGAGATTTTTGCATTGTTGTTACATAAAGCACGCATCTCCAAATTAGTAATTTTAAAATTCATAAAAAACAGTAAAATAACTTAAAATATATTCTAAAACTATTAAATAATTAAAGATAAAGTACTGTGTGTGTACAGAAAAGTGTTTATTTATTATTATATCGGGCATTGTCCATATAAAAGCCCATATTAGTGACCAGTCGCCAGTTGAAATAAAGCGAATATTGAAGTTTTGAAAAGAGAAACATACAAGAAGGTGTTTTATCATATAAATTTGGCATATTTACCTGAAATATATATCCTGAAAGTCACAAGAAGAAACTACTTCAATTTATGACCCTGTACCATTGTTCCATGTCCTCATTCCCTTCTACCTGAGAATTACAAGACGTGATAGCACAGAAATTCACCTGGAAACCTGTTCTAAAAAGACGAACAAATAAACAGGTACTAGATTGAGGTTAAAAACCAGTTAGATATAATTATTTCACATAATTTAAAAAAACTATGTTTGTTCATAAATCAGATCAATAACTTACCTGCACACAGTTTGTCGTTATAGTCAAAGCACTATTTAATTAACTATTTTTGGATTAATATAGAATTAAGTGTCCATCGTAAGAATCATTTAAAATAGTACTTATGCAACCAATTACCCTTACTCATCTATAGGGTTGATTGTAGATTTATTACCTATTTATATGCCTGTCTATATCAATTTTTTTAATTAAATTTGTTTACTAATTCAAAGATCTTTTATTTCATGCGTATTATAATTAATCTGGGTTCTGGAACCGACTATCACAGAAATATTAAGTAGTCTGTTCCTCAGTATTCATTTCTGAGTTATACCCAGGCATATATTCAATGTAAGTATAAATGTATATTTTTTGTGCATCATTTATTTTCTCACACATTCACACTCAGTATATAACAATATATATATATATATATATATATATATATATATATATGATAAAAACCACATCCGTCCAGAAACGTGCAGATATCGATATTTCGCTGTCGTTACAGCTCATCAGTACACGATATTCAGACAAGACATGATTTTTATTTGTATACTTTCGTGTATATATACGAATTATATTGAATTTAATTGGAGCGAGAAATGAGAATTATTCAAATCTCATCTCACATGCAACTGTCGCTAAATTTGTGCAGTTGATTCTACAATCTGACAAGATTACTCCTGCCGAAGAATGTAGACGCAAACACGTTGCGACGTTAGTCATCCACCCGTGCGGATAATGAAAATTGTATGAAAAAAAAACACATCCGTCCAGAAACTTGCAGATATCGATATTTCGCTGTCGTTACAGCTCATCAGTACACGATATTCAGACAAGACATGATTTTTATTTGTATACTTTCGTGTATATATACGAATTATATTGAATTTAATTGGAGTGAGAAATGAGAATTATTCAAATCTCATCTCACATGCAACTGTCGCTAAATTTGTGCAGTTGATTCTACAATCTGACAAGATTACTCCTACCGAAGAATGTAGATTATCCGCACGGGTGGATGACTAACGTCGCAACGTGTTTGCGTCTACATTCTTCGGCAGGAGTAATCTTGTCAGATTGTAGAATCAACTGCACAAATTTAGCGACAGTTGCATGTGAGATGAGATTTGAATAATTCTCATTTCTCACTCCAATTAAATTCAATATAATTCGTATATATACACGAAAGTATACAAATAAGAATCATGTCTTGTCTGAATATCGTGTACTGATGAGCTGTAACGACAGCGAAATATCGATATCTGCACGTTTCTGGACGGATGTGGTTTTTTTTCATACAATTTTCATTATCCGCACGGGTGGATGACTAACATCGCAACGTGTTTGCGTCTACATTCTTCGGCAGGAGTAATCTTGTCAGATTGTAGAATCAACTGCACAAATTTAGCGACAGTTGCATGTGAGATGAGATTTGAATAATTCTCATTTCTCACTCCAATTAAATTCAATATATATATATATATATATATATATATATATATATATATATATATATATACATATATAATATATATATATCAAAAATTAATTAAAATTCGGGTAAGCGGTCAATTAAAAAACTCCTTTATTGAATTACCCTATATTTCGCGACAAACTTTGCCGCTTCTTCTGGGGTAAAAAATGTAGAGTTAAAAAATAATAAAATTGACGTACAAAATATAAAAATGATGAATCATTATTATATTTTGTACGTCAATTTTATTATTTTTTAACTCTACATTTTTTACCCCAGAAGAAGCGGCAAAGTTTGTCGCGAAATATAGGGTAATTCAATAAAGGAGTTTTTGAATTGACCGCTTACCCGAATTTTAATTAATTTTTGATAATATATCACGGTCGATAGTTTCTTTTCAATTATATATATATATATATATATATATATATATATATATATATATATATATATATATATGGTTAATGTTTCTTGGCGTTCGGCTTAATTTTTATTCATCAATTAAAAATGCTCAGATTAACGTTTCGACTTTTATTGTCTTCATCAGATTAAATTGTTGATAATACAAGGTGTTTTCTGTAAATAAGTTAAACTAATAATACATTAATAATATATGTTATATATTACTTACAACATTGTTTTCATCAGTGTTACATGTTATATATTTTAAACTATTTTACTTAAATATATTGTGACATATTGACTGTTTTACATATAGATGTAAATGAACTGAAATTTACTAGACATACAGCATCTGTTTATTTTAAAAATTTTTGTGCTTATCCCTACATGCAATTTAACACTTTATTCTCGTGGGGGTGATTTTAAATAGTTAAGTGTTGACTTTGAGTTAAACTTTACTTTATTAATAATATCTCTTTATTTATATTATAAAAAAAATAGAATTTTGATGAACTTGTAATCTCACTACGGTTGTTTACGCCATTTTCTTCTTGTTTTTTTTTTTATGTGAATCAGTTCTAATAAAGCAAGTTCAATATTAGAACTAATTGGCGTCCAACCCAAAAATTAGAAGAAGAATGTTCTAATTGCCTGTGGTATTTTTTTTTCACTTTTTAACCTTTTTTGATTTCCAACCTATTACTATCATCGCCCTTAGTTCTTTCTCCACGATATTCTCCCATCCCTTCCTCGGTCTTCGCCTCTTCCTGGGCCATATCTGAATATATCGTTTTGCCTTCCTGAACATTTGAGTCTGTTTTCTCATTATATTTCCGGTTCATTACAGCCTTAACCTGCGTGCCTTAATGTATGCTATTATATGTTCTACTCCGAGTTCGTCTTCTATTTTCTTGTTTGTTTTCAGAGTTACCTCTCTGATATATTTGCTCACAATTATGTTCGCATTATTTTTCTTTACATTATCTTTACATAGTTATTAAAAAACATTTGGAAAATGGCAATAAATAATTATCTTTTGTATCAGTGACTGCATGATGCTAGTTTCTTTCAGTTGAATAAAAATGTCTTAGAAAACTTTTAGAATACAAGCATTCTACTTAAAGTGTATTACTTGAACATTTAAAACAGAAAATACGAAAACACATGTAGAGCACATTATGTTTAGGAATGTAAATTTGGCAGCAGTTGTGCTAAGATGGCTACAACTGTGCAATGGGTAAAGGAGAAGAACAGTAATAAATCGTATAAGAGCGGCTTAAAAATTTGGGAAATATAATGACAACCTTCCAAGAATATCTACCGAACGCTAAACCCAGGAATTCTCGAATGTTCTTTTCTAATCTCTACTCTTCTTCTTCTTCTAGTTTTGCATTGGACGCCAGCACGTTCAATCACTTGAGCACAGTGATAATTTCTATTTTATGATTTCATATTGTGTACAAGTTCTATTCTAATTATTTCTTAATTAGCAATTTTATTTATTATTCAAGTATTTTTTCTACATGTTCAACTTATACCGTATTAATGTTGACATAATATTTATAGCCACATTTAAATCACTATTGTAAACTTTATCTAAAGTATATGATGTGAGGTATTATTTTAAAGTATTTTTCACAAGAAATATTATAATGATATTAATTTCATTGACATGACAGCTCTTCAGTTCGCGTCTTTATTTAATTTCTAATTCTTTAGACATCAATAGTTTCCATACGATTGGCTATCGTTAAATTAGATCATAACACGACCCCTTTCCAACCACGAGATTTCTTTAGACAAGATTCTCTCTTGGTTTTTCTGGCTGTCATGAGGTGAAAATCTCTCACGACAAGAGAATACAATCACGGGATCCCGAATCCCGGGAACTCGGGATTCCGGCCGGGTTTTGATCCCGTAAATCCCGGGACTATACTTGGCTAATCTCGGGATTTTCGGGATTGACAGTTTTTTGCATTCTGTAATCCGTTGCGCCTTGACAATGACCTTACCTAAATTATATTAAGGGCACTTATTACATAAAGACAAAAAATCAGCCTTAGGTACGCCGTGCGATAAAAGAACTACATAGGTACAGCCCAAATAATATGCAACTTAGAAGGGGCTTCCCCGCCCGGCATACTTCAATACAATACTGTAAAAGTAATTCCCCAACGGGCCAACAGGGGAATCACCCGATCACCTCATATGATATATCATAATATTGTTGCGAGTGATTCCCCGTCGGCGATTCCCTATACGAAAGTATAAATACGCTTATTAGAATTTACTTTTTTCATTTATTATTCTACCAGCGATAAGGTTACGCAGGTTACGTGATTTAAATTAGTCAATAAGTCAATTATCTGAAAAAGTTATTTTAAATGGCGGGAGACATTGTTCAACATAAAAAAACAGTGATACGTCGTCAGCGTGGAGTTATTTTTAAGTTGCGAAAGACGGGAATAGTGCTAAATGTAAGCGAAGCTCTGCCATTCTCAAGACTGGGTGGATCGACTAAAGGATTACATACACATTTGTCTTCAAAACATAACACTAAGATTTTAGCTGACGTTAATCGTTTAACAGCTTCAACAAGTCAAGATTCTGAAAATCTGAACACAGCACCGCCGCCAGCTAAACGAAAGTTAGAAGATAATTTTACTAAAAGTGCCGACGATCGCCTGGATGATGTTTTTGCAAGAATGATTGCATTAGATGGATTTCCATTCAGTGTATTCATAACTTCAGAAGATTTGAGAAAATTGCTCTTATGCACAATTCGAAAGTGTGTTATTACAGTGAAAAAATCAGAAAGCAAGTAACTGCAGAATTAAAACATTTGAAAAGTGCAGGTGAAAGATTCAGTCTATCTTTCGAGGAGTGGACATCAACGTCCAATAAACGATACATAGCTGTCAACTTTCATTCATATAAAAAAATTTGGAGCTTAGGGCTCGTTCATATTCATTGAAGTATGACGGCTGAAAATTGTCTTCGTATATTGAAAGAGCGTCTAAGTAAATTTGATGTTTCCCTGGAAACTGATATGGTGGGTACTGTAACCGATGTAACCAATCTCAACCATGCAATCCATTTAGAAGATGCTGATTTTGACTTATTATTATAAATTAAATTAACAGTAGAAGCAATCTGTCGACGAGATGCTAATTTATGCACAGCTGATGCCGCTTTAAAATTCCTTATAAAACAATTGTCTAGCAAAAACTCAGCACTCGCCAATAAAATAAAAACATCCTTAGTGGAATGTATAAAGCAACGACGGAATGATGATTTAACTGGTGTGTTGAATTATTTACAAAATCCACTAAAAGATTATGAAAATCAGTTATTATCGGATTTGGAATGGCTTAACTTATTTC
Organism: Melolontha melolontha; assembly: GCA_935421215.2. Classification (NCBI taxonomy): domain Eukaryota; kingdom Metazoa; phylum Arthropoda; class Insecta; order Coleoptera; family Scarabaeidae; genus Melolontha; species Melolontha melolontha. The sequence continues at coordinate 11,125,453 of OW285243.1, forward strand.
CAGTTCCTACACAGGTTTTAGTGAGGGCGCAAATAAATAGTATTGTTAAAAGACTAAATAGTCGAGATGACACGGAAGAGGAAGAAAGGTCAGGATCACAAACAGATGATGAGCCAAGGCAACAAACCTCCCAACCCCAACTGACACTAAAGGAAAAGTTACAGCTGGAAATTAATAAGAACATTGAATCCCCAGATCCTGAAGTACAAAATGAATTGGGGTTGGTAAATAGTATTAGACGCGAAATGAGCCTGTTCGAAAATGGAGGAGTTCGTGGATATCACTTAGAATTAGCATATAAATATCTATTGTTTATTCCTCCAACCAGTGTAGAACCTGAGCGAGCGTTTTCAGCTGCTGCTTATGTTGGCAATAAACTACAAAGCAGACTTGGAAGTCAAACATTGGATGCTTTGATATTTCTGCGATTGTATTTTCGAAATTCTAAATAGTTTTTTGTATTGCGTTTTTTGTTCCTTATTTTAGTATATTTTGTATTGTGTTGTGCAACAATATTAATAAATAATTTTTAAGAAATTACTTAAGTTTTTTTTTCATTTGAGACCAATTAGAAACCAGATAGTCTAATCCCGGGATTAATCCCGGGACTACGCTTCAAAAATACCGTAATCCCGGGATTGAAAAACTTGCTCTGGATTGTATTCTCTACTCACGATATATAACGGGTGTTCAGAAACATTCGAAGTCAAGTGGGCTCTGAACAAAAAATCGTATATCTTTACTTAAGTATCTGATTTGTAATAATTATTAAATGTCAACTGCTGTCTGTCAAAAATCAATCTATCTCAGACATGACTTCATATTTTCAAGGACTACTTTGACTTCGAATATTTCTGAACTCCCGTTACTTGTTCAAGCATTCACAGTGAAGTACATGCCCGATCGCAACATCCTTCGTAGATAACCTCTGTATTGTTTGATACAGATATTATTTGAATAACATTCACCAAAAACTATTAATTTACAAAGTAACTAACTTACTCTTCAGTGTATATTTGTTTTGTAGTTATTTTTAAAATACTTATTCGTTGTTACTTGTATATACAGGGTTACCGGTGAATAACGCCCAAGCTATGTGAACCTGAAGAAAATGTATAAATGTTTAACTGAAGTTCTAAAAAGAAATTCTTTGAAATTCATAAAAAATTTCAACATTTTTAGGGCTGGATTGTAGTTAAAGTCGGTCCATATTTTGGTTTATTCTATATTTAACTATAAATATCGGATTTTTTGGTGGATATCAATAATAGCTTTTGCTTCGAATATGTCGACAAACCTATGCCGCATTAATTAAAATGTGATTAATAATAAATTCCTTGAACGTTAAACTGCTTTTAAAAATAAAATTATTATATTTATAATAAAACAAAAATCGTTATAAAACAAAAAGCTTTATGCAGCGTGTGTGTGCCATGGTGTGTCCAATAGAATAGATACCTGGCGTTTAACTATTTGTATGGAATTATTTACAATTTTTTTTTAATTTGTGTGCTTTACTGACAAATACCGATAGAACAATATAATTAGTCGATAAAGAGAATTACTGATGAATTAAAGATGGCAGCCCAGCCCGTATTGCCGCCCATATATTTAACTGCGACAGAGCAGGACTCGAATAAAGAAAAATTATTTTCTCGCTATTGCGTGAACATTGGACCGCGATTTTTTATATGAAGGCATTACTCACATATACCTTTCCCCCCTTTTTTTCTTTGGCGCTATACACAAATGGTATTGTATAGCTTCCATTTAATTACTTTAACCCATTAGTGCATAGAGATACGAAATCAAATAAAATCCAAGTAAATTTTGAATCATATATTAAATTATGCAAATAAGCACTTATAATATATACGATGGAAAAATATATCCAAATTTTAGAGTTACACCCCATCCGATATATCGGATTGTATGGGATATTTTTACTTTTTATTAAAATGTATGATAGTTTCGAAATAGTATATTAAAAAACAAGTTTCATAAGGCACAATTTTGCCGCACGAGATCAGTTTAGAAAACGAGCCGCGATAGCGGCGAGTTTTCTAAAGAGCGAATGCGGCAAAAGGCCTTATGAAACGAGTTTTTTATACTATTTTTTCTATTTTGCGTTTTTTACATTAATAAATTGCTTAAATTGGAATTATTTAATTTGAAAGTTCAGAGTTTAATTTTTATATAAAGCATGTAGTTGGTCACATTGATAATTGACATTTTCAAATTTAAATCTTGCCATCCGCGAAGTATATTATTTTACATATTATTTATTAATTTTCGTTAACATTACTTGATATTTCATTTAAAAATATAAACATGAGTGACATAGAAACATATATATGTTGTTGTCAATTATATACAACATACGTTGTTTGTGTAAAATACGGACATATATCATATCTGTCAAATGTAAATAAATATAAATAAATTCTTAAAATCAAATGACAGCAATGATATTTATTTCTGTATTCGAACAACGCCAACATTGAAAAATGAAAAAAAGTGTATCGAAATGAAGCTCATTTCGATACTGTTTTGGGTTTCATAATGAGTTCATTTCGAACGCAAAATAGAAAAACATTGTTTTGAATGCAAACCAATATTGCATTTACTGCATATAAACTTAGCTTCACCCCCACAAAACCTGCACAATTTTTCTGTCGTTACATATTCGGGGCAGTAGTTTCTACCATCGTATCGTTGATCTGATAATAGCGCAGGGAGAGCTCTACGTATGTTGGAAGATGTGCCGTAAGTCGACAAAATAGTTGTTGCAAGAGATCTTCTAAAATTTAGTAAATTTGAGAATTCCTTATTATCTGGATTTACTTTTCTCATTAGCAACCATGCATTTGTCACGGAAGCATATAATAAGTAGCAAAAGATTGGCCACCACCATTTCTTTTGTCGCATTCTGGTTCGGTAAACAGCTATCAGTTGATCCATTTTGTCAACTCCTCCCATAAAAACGTTATAATCTACGAAAACTTTGGGTTGATCGACTAGAATCTTACCTTTCCTTTGTTTTGACCAGCGCGTACATTTTGTGTCTTCAAGATTAGTAAAATTAGTAACGCATGTTACAACTTTATTGTCGTTCCAACGTACAAGACAAATTTTATTGTTATCCAAAATTCTATAGTCATAAGCACCAAGTGTTTCCTTTTCCATGTCTTTATCCGATTTTAGAGGGCAACGAGCAGTTCTCCTATTTTGAATAGTTCCTGTCGCGCAATAGCCCTGGTCACTAAGATGCAAAAGAAGAGGAACAGAAGAAAAATAATTATCAAAATATATTTTGAATCCATTATTTGCAGGAATCTGTGCAGATTCTATAAGAGAAACCACTACGTCACCTCCTATCCCAAACTTTTTTTCGACATCTGATTTGCCTGTATAAATTTCAAACGCAATCATATATCCCGTGCTAGAACAGATTGCCCAGTTCTTGAACCCAAATCTTATTGGCTTTCCCCGAATGAATTGCTTTGCATAGTGACGTCCATAATACGGAAGCATGGATTCATCAACACAAAGATGTTCTTCTAATCCACCATGATACAAAAAAATCTTATTTAGTTGAGACATAAGAGGCCTAAGTTTATAGAGACGATCATTACCGTCGACAGCATCATTATTATTGAAATGTATGTGACGTAAAATTTGTTCAAACCGATTCAGTCTTATGCTATTTTGAAGTATTTTCGCAATATCTTCAAATCCTGACCAAAAAAGTCTTTTATTTGGGTATTTGGCGCGATAGGTTCGTTTTAGCTGTACTTCTAGCTGATGCTTGATTGTTCAAGTTCGGACGAACGTATTTACATAGAGCCTCTTCGTCACTTGTATCGAAATCATCATCTTCAGTTAGATTATTTCTAGTGTCAACTGCATTCCTGCTATGTACAATAACTTCACACTGAGTTTGTAGCATCTTGGGCCCCAGGTGATTGACGTTACCTTCGTGGTCATCATCACTACCGTCACTATCACAATCAGTATCTTCTCCATCCTGGGGAGGTAATACGTACATGTCTATTGAATCGTAGAAATCGGCCTTTGCTGCCTCATCTAATAGCTCAGCCAGTGATAATCTGCAATTTTATATTGAAACATATTTGTCATTTGAATGCATATAATCCGTTATATCGGACGAGCAAAAATAAAATTGTGTAGATTTGACTGAATACTACATGCTTCAGAGATTATCTAGTACACAATATCAATAATGTCTAGTGAACAAATAGAAAGAGTGATAATTGAATTTTATTTTGTTTTCATAGAAATTACGATTATTTTACTTACCCCTTACCACGAGCACTGTAGAGTGAAGGATCTATGTTACACAAATACACAAAACTAAAACATAAACTTTGTTGTTGGCAGGGCTTTTGCAATTTTATTATAAGAAAGTAGGTTGTACAAAACTAACAACAAAATCTTAAATGTTGAGGTTATGTATTATATTGTATACAAGTGTCAAATGTATGCATTCGATATATCGGATGATATGCACTAATGGGTTAATACATCTCAAAGCATAATTTCTTTCATGTAAACATTAACTAAAACTTTAAGAACAACATTGTTGTGTTTTCTTTTATTTAATAAGTTGTATTTAATAAACCTTTATTTCAGCATATTACACACATTCTGATCTTTGATGCTCATCATTATTATTTATTATACTTTAAATCTACCGTCTTATCGTTGGAACGCCTGATCGGGTGTCGTTAATTCCTGGTAACATTAGTAATACAAAAATATAGTGCAAAGGAAAGCGGAGATAAAAGCACAGAGCGTAGCTTTACAAATTAACGTTCATAATCGCACAAGGTCTACATCAACGGACGATAAATTTAATAGGTTAAGGAAATATGCTACTTCGGAGTTATGTTAAACATAAGTGGGAGGATATAAATAAAAATGGAATAGTGATTGCAAGAGGGAACCAGACGATAGGAACTCAATTGAGGTCCGGACATCGTCTCAGATTAGCAATTTAAAAACTTCTTTACTGGATGCGAGACATTTAGAGTGTCTGAACGGTGTAGCAAGAGGCTTCAAGTTAACATATGTCTACGCAAGATATCAAAAGTTTTGACTAATCACGATAATAGAGAATACAAACCAAACTCCCCCTGATCTTGATATCAATAACAGAAAATTAGACTGCATAGGACACACATTACGGAGCTCAACGTTAAGAATGCTTCTGTATGGAAAATAATCGAAAAGAGAGAGGCGGAAAGAAGAATAGAAAGGGAATATCGGGATATGAAAAGAAGTCTCTTGATTCGCGAGTGATAAGAAAACATGACGAAGTTTGGTGGAAACTCTATGCTTTGTCAGAAAAAGACAAGAAATATTTTTAAATGCCTTAATATTAAAGTTAATGTAATAGTTGTCTGATTAAGAGGAATATTTAGATTTTCAAAACAAAAAATTACTGCTATTGAGGTATGTTTTTTAAATAATATTATAGTTAATAATTAGAGTGGACCAATTCGGAGCGAAAGCAGAGGCGTATTTTGTATCGGCACCAGTGTCTCTATCTTTATGTCTTGCGCTATGCACGTGGCGTTGCAAATTTGATTTTGTTAAATGGTTTATAACGAGTGATCATTAAAATTTTCGGTCAAGTAAGCCATGTACACAAAAAGTATGTCCTAACTTAAGCTATTAGAGGAGATCTGTCATTATAATTTCAAACGTCATGATTGTTAAAAAATAATTTGAAATGCTGACTTTTATATTAAATATATTTATAATTTTTATACAAAGTAATAGAATATTATAAAAAATGTGTAAAATGATGACCACTCTCCACCAAGCATAATCGCACTCTATTTCGTAGAGCATTGAAAACATTGATCACTATTTGAGGTGAGTTATTGATGTGTTCACATTTTTCAATGATTTTATGTCTTCACTCTTGTAGATTATTAATTTGTGATTTATAAATAATATTCTTTCTATATGGCCACACAAAAAAATCCATGACTGTTAAATCACACGATCGTAGTGGATATGGAATCGCTGTATTTCTACTTATTATCCTATCGCCATAAAATTGTTGCAAAAACTGAATATTTTCAAGTGTAACGTGAGATGTAGCCCCATCCTGTTGAAAATATCCGATCTGGAGTTCATCATTAGTCAATTGATTAGTAAAAACACTGAGAATTTCGTTACGATATTTCTCCGATGTTATCGTGCCCTCAAAGAATATTGGTCCTATTAATCGGTGACGACTCATACCTACCCATACGCCAACTTTTTCTGGATGTAGAGGAACTTCTCTGAGGATTTTCACCGGACCACATACGCATATTTTGCGAATTAACATAACCTTTCAAATAAAACCAAGCTTCATCGGTGAAAAAAGTATGATTTAAAATATTGTCTGTCATTGTTTGAATAAACCATTAGCAAAATTGTTTTCTTTTTTCATAATCTGTAGGTAATAGATTTTGTACAGAAGTTAATTTATATGGATACATGTGCAAGTCCTTTTTTAAAATTATTTGACATGGTCCATACGAAAGCCCAACTTGTTGCGAAACCCTGCGAATAGATGTTTGAGGAGATTCGTTAATAATTTGTCTGACATTTTCAATTACGCCGCGACTTCTCTTGAGAGGAGGACCGCTTCCTTTTTTCCTTAAAATACTGCCTGTTTGACGAAAAAGATTTACACAATGCATTAGCGTATCACGGAAAGTTTTATAGCTAGGAATAATATTTGGATATCTCTCTTCAAACTCCGCAAGGAAATTTTCTATTGAATGCTGCCAAATACCATAAATTTTTTGAGATTTCAGGAAGTAACATTCTACCATAAACGCTTTATGCATATCATTAAAGGCCATTACTTTTTCTTTTGATGAAACTTTAAAATATATATTTGACACTGACAGATGTTTGAAATAACATCTTAATGACTAAAGCTACGACATAATTTTTATATACACGGCCAGCTACGAGTGAAAATTTTAATGATCGCTCGTTATATATAATTGATTACAATAATACTTGTTACCTAGATAGTTCTGATTCAAATGATAACAAAAGAATACAAACGTTTTTAAACTTTGATATATAATATAAGACAAAATAGAATATTCATCTTAAACAAAATAATATAAATAATGTTAATATACTACAATGATACACTATAAAGGAAATTTAAATATTTAAACCGTAACATATATTATAATGATTAGGCAACACATGATACATAAATATTTTATAGGCTTATAATTTACTTTTATTATACTTAAAAAAAAAATTAAATAAACAAAATAAAATAAACAGAGGATTAACTATAACAATTAATTCAAAAATAATTTATTACAATTCTTTCCACAACTTATATATATTATATATATATAAGTATAAAACTATAAACTATAAACTTATTGAAAACACTAGTTTTAATTTGTTACATTTCTGTTATTGGGATTTCTTAGAAGGTGGAAGTCTATTATATTTGTATTGTTTTCGTAATTTAGGGTGTCAACTCTATAATTAAATTTCAAAAGTATATGACTTTCTTACATTTACCAATATTATAGAACTATGTAAATTTATTTAATTTTGTATACTATTGTTAATGTTTGGTAATGTCAAAGGTTATGTATGAAGGAAAATTTAATTGTAAACCAATAAGTTCATAATATTAATCAAGGATCAAAATTGTAGTATAAATGTCAAATATTTTGGAAAATTATGTATAACTAAAGCGACCAATGAGCTTAAAAAGAGAAAAAGCTGTTGGGTTGCCATAGTGAGTTATTGAAACAATTTTTGCACTTGAATGAATTGGATGTGTTTTTGGAAAAAACGAATTTAAAAAAAAAAAAAAAAAAAAAAAAGTATAATTTATATTACCAAGAACTGAACTGTTTTCATCTTATACTCCGCTATCAATTAATGAGCCACAAGAGACGTGTACCAGCTTTAAATATATATTGGGAAACATTACAAGGCCTTATATTACCAGGATTGTGACCGTAAATTAGAAAAGCAGAACTTAGAAATTTAGAAATATATATAAACCATTTAACAAAATCAAATTTGCAATGCCACGTGCATAGCGCAAGACATAAAGATAGAGACACTGGTGCCGATATAAGATACGCCTCTGCTTTCGCTCCGAATTGGTCCACTCTATTAATAATATAATACATCGATCACATTATACAAAGAGACCCTAACAACGTCTTTATTTAAAATATTACAAATTTTTGTTTGATTTCGTATAACTGGAACAGGAAAAACTAGAATTGATGTGTGTGCTGTTTATAGTCTAAACTACGTCAACATGCTTTATAACAAAACATTTTTATATTAACTGCAATTATAAATTCATATTATATAAACTTGCAAGTACGTCGTAGTGCATGATTAAGTAATACATGTTACATAAATTATATTCAAGTAAATAGCTTTTAATAAATTTTGAGGTTTCCTTAAGATGTGATTGCCATACATGTTTTATTCCATTCAGTTTATGTAAATGTACGTTCAACATGACAAATAGTCGCTAAGATACAAAAGCTGAAAGCAGTGAAACCATGATTTGTGAAGAGGTGTTGACTGACTTCTCAGTAGTTAAATCACTAGACTATATAATCAATTAATTATCACATTTGTGCATTAAAATGCAAATGTACATACTGAGTGTCTTTTCTAACTTGAAACATTCAAATATCTCGATAAATAAGCAGTTCATGAAGAAATGTCCAGATTTAAAATTTAATAATTTAATGGAGGAAATACACTAGTGCTAGAATTAGTCCCTCTCTCTCCCTCTATGTAGGAGCCAGAGCGAGGTTAATTTTGAAATCTTAAATAAGAACCCGTATATTTTATTATAGATTCGAATTCTGCTAGACTTCAAGTACTTAGGATTTGTTCGAAGCATTTTTATCAATTCGGTTCCAATTTCTCGCACTGACAACCTATGCATACGATTCTGCAATACGTGTGCAAATAAAAAAATACGTTTTCTTTATAAATAACAAAGGCCTGCATTTTTCAACTCTTTGAATGTTGATTTAAAAATTTTAACTGTTTTCTAGTAATTGGGTAGCGCTGATTTCAAATCTGCTTTTATTTTTTTTGTATCACGTAAGGTTATTTTTCAAACCAGTAAAATCAAAAAATATAGAAAAAACACGATTTATTTAATTTATAATCATTTATATTTACCCTCTAGCAAGCCATGAAATTATTTCTTGAAAATATCGTGTTGGTAGTGACAAATAATATACATCTGTCATTATGTGTATGTTCTGATAAATAAAACTCATCTGTCATTAATGTATTTATTAATTGACACTTAAAAATGTTTACAATAAATCATAAAGTTTTTCTGATCGAATCATACTTTAGGTATTGTTTAAAATTAGAAAATGGAGAATTGTCGTACTCCTTGCAGCCTTGTATAGATGAATTTCGGGCCGAATTTCCAAATTTTCCAACAACATATGACAGTTTGCGGCAATTAATTCAAAAGTCAGTGGTTAAATTCCGTGAAACAGGGTCTGTGTCTCGAAAACCAGGTGCTGGTATACCACTAAAGCGAACAGTTGAAAATATAGCAGATGTTGAGGGACGAATAAATCAATCACCTAAGAAATCGATTCGTAAGCTTTCACAACAAACACAACTGTCATATGGGACCTGCCAGAGAATCCTTAAAAAAGACTTACAAAAATTTCCATACAAATTTCATTGCGTGCAAGAGCTTTTACCAATCGATCATGTAACCAGAGTTAATTACTGTCAGTGGTTCTTAGGTATGATTAATAACGATGACGTTCTTGACAAATCCTTCTGGTCCGATGAAGCATGGTTTCATTTATCAGGATATATAAATAAACAAACAATGCGCATCTGGTCTAATGAAAATCCACATGAAATTCTTGAAACACCCTTGCATTCACAAAAAATAGGCGTTTGGTTTGCTGTTTCTCGTAGACGGATTATTGGTCCAAAATTCTGTAATAATACGATAAATGCAGAACGATATCGTAATAATTTATTGCTACCATTTGTAAATCAATTACATGATGATGAGCTCCACGAGGGATATTTCCAGCAAGATAATGCAACAGCCCATAAGACAAGAGAAACGATGGAATTATTGCATGAATTCTTTGATAATCGAATAGTAGACTTTCCACCACGATCTCCGGATTTAACAATTATGGACTATTTCATTTATCCACATCTAAAAAATAGAGTATTTACGAATCGTCCACATACAATTGAAGAACTTACTAATGCTATCCGAAATGTCTGTGAGGAAATTACACCACATAATTTAAGGAATGCCTTCAATAATATGAGACGAAGAGTTGCGCTATGCATAGAAAATGAAGGAGCTCACTTTAAACATTTATTGTAGCTGTTTATATTATTAAACTTTTTATTTTTTCAAATGAAACGTTTGTATGTAATTATTTGTCAAAATGACAAAACCTAATCTGTCATCAGTATAAAATAACCTATATCACACACACGCTGCAAAATAAGTTAACTTAAATTATGGTTCCAACTTAAGTTTAAAAAAGAAAAATGTCATTGCCTTCTAGAGGGTAGAAATATATGATCATATGGTACTAGAAATAGCTATTTATTCTTTATGCTTCTTAGAAAAACGTTTTCGTTTTTCTAAGAAAAGAAAAGCTTCGTTTGGTTGTTTTTCTGTCATATTCAGCTAAAGGAAGATCTGAAGGTAGTTTCTGGCGCACGCAAATTTTTTTGTTTCAACCTAGACCCCAGTACTTCAGAAAGATATTCTGAAAGTCCCAAATCTCTTACTAAATCATTCAGTTCGGCTTGTGAAAATAGCTGAGGTTGGTTTTGAGCTGAGGTTGATGGTTCAAAATCACTATCCATCTGTACGGAGCCGGAAGTTGAAGAGGTTTCAATATCTTCTTGTAGTACTTTGGGGGGTATAGGTATAGGTACATGATCACTGTGAGGAACTGGTCTGATAGCTGATTTAATATTGTTTGGGTACAAAATATGTTTCAAAGTTTTTCTATTATGCCCCTTAATATCACAAAGACAAAAGTAGCAATCTTCATGATGATTTTGCGGTTCTCTCCAAACGATCGATATTCCAAAAGGAAGGCTTTTTCTATTCCCTTTGGTCCAATGTCTTAAACCTTCTTCACATACCTTACAAACAACGTGCGGTGCCCAATCTTTATCTTGATCTCCTAATTTGATTTTGAAATAAGCATAATATGCATTTTTCACAAATTCACCAAATGGTCTTTTAAACTTTTCAAGGCGAAATATCCACAAATATAACAGAAATCATCTGGTTTGTTTTTGCAACACCGGCTAGACATATTTTTAAGCAATGTTTATTTATCAAATACCACGCACAACACTAAAGACAAATTAATTTTACTTGTTTACTGATCGACACTCAGAGCTATACTGAAGTAAATGACATTAAAATATACATTTTGTTTGGAGTGATAAACTTGAAATCCTTCTTCGCAATACTAATAAAGTGAAAGCATAATAAATAGGATTTAGCAGGTAAAAATTCCCGGAAATCTTGTCCAAAATTAATACATGTAATAAAAGATTTACATTAGGTAATGAGAGCCTATTTAACAAATTTCTTTAAAACCACAACAGAAAATCATTATTGGGTTAATACCTAGAATTTGAAGTAGTACATTCATTTTAAAACGTATTAAAACATCTATTATAAGCTTTTTTATATATTTTTTTCTTTTTCTTTTGTGCAAAAAAAAATCTGTGTGGTAGAGACCAACTGTATTTTAATTAGTTATTGCTATATAAAAACTGAGCTTAACAAACAAAAATCACGTCATCACAAATTTTATGCAGGCCTGTGTAATTAAAATTAGTCTCTGAAAAACTTCATTCATTTTACAAATTTCGAATAACTGGGAAAATGTCACCTGTAGAAACGTAAATTGCTGGTGAATAAATTACTTTTAGCATAACCCAACAACAACGTAGTACGTAGTATTACCTCAGTGTACTTGATTAACATGAGTCTCCTTGCCTCTCAAGTATCAGGGTGCTTTGTTTATGTAAGACCCTTCGCCTCTCACTTATCAAAGTGCTAGATTTCCTCTCGCTTCATCATCTTTCAATAAAAAAAATGCTCAAAATGATGGTTTTGATTTCAATACACTTATTGATCAGAATTTCAAATGAGTTTAGACAACTGAGAAGTGTATCTTCTTGAATTTTGGCGCAAGCATTTCTGAATCTCTTAATCATATTTTCACGTAATGTTTCACCATCAAATGGCCTTCAATAATGTGGGGGCTGATAACTTAATTTTCAATTATTACACATCACAAGTTGACAGTCCACGGGCACTGGTGTTCAACTTCAGCTAGTGCGTATTTTCAACACTCCAGTAATGTGTGTTCCGTCGATTAACCGTTCCGTGTTTTGTGAAAGACGTCTCGTCGCAAAACAACACGTAACGAAAAAAATTGGAGTTTTGTTGTAATTGTTCACACGCACACTGGCAGAAAGCCCGATTTTGTAAATCAACGCCATGAAGATCTTGATATAAAGACACATGATATATATGATATTTATGACTAAAGACGGCAGACTATGTGCCGGGTGCATGGTGACATGAATCATGTTAGCATGTGTACTAAATATTATTTTGGATACTATAATATAAATATGTTTTGAAGGTGCATCTGTTATTGCCAATAATACCACTTTTTCTTTAGAATAAATGTTTCGTTCATTGTTAGAAATACAAAATAATGTTTTTCTATTTTGCGTTCGAAATGAACTCATTATGAAACCCAAAACAGTATCGAAATGAGCTTCATTTCGATACGCTTTTTTTCATTTTTCAATGTTGGCGTTGTTCGAATACAGAAATATATATCATTGTTGTCATTTGATTTTAAGAATTTATGTACATTTGACAGATATGATATATGTCCGTATTTTACACAAACAACGTATGTTGTATACAATTGACAACAACATATATATGTTTCTATGACACTCATATTTATATTTTTAAGTGAAGTATCAAGTAATGTTAACGAAAATTAGTAAATAATATGTAATATAATATACTTCGCGGATAGCAAGATTTAAATCTGAAAATGTCAAGTATTAATGTGACCAACTGCATGCTTTATATAAAAATTAAACTCTGAACTTTCAAATTAAATAATTCCAATTTAAGCAATTTATTAATGTAAAAAACGCAAAATAGAAAACAATAATATAAAAAACTCGTTTCATAAGGCCTTTTGTCGCACCCGCTCTTTAGAAAAGTCGCCGCTATCGCGGCTCGTTTTCCAAACTGATCTCGTGCGGCAAAATGGTGCCTTATGAAACTTGTTTTTTAATATACTATTTTTTTTTATTTTGATTTAGAACTGTAAAATATATGTTCAAATTCTGTTATCTCTTTGATAAATGCATGTATGGAAATATTTAGGAAACTACTAAATATATGTTTTTCTGCTCCGATATGTAAACAAAGCGAGAGGAATGAAAAATAATAATATATGTTAAAATTCTGTTATCTCTTTGATAAATGCATGTATGGAAATATTTAGGAAACTACTAAATATATGTTTTTCTGCTCCGATATGTAAACAAAGCGAGAGGAATGAAAAATAATATTTAGTAAACATGGTGACATTTTTGCCGTCTTTATTTATGACATTTTAAAAATTTCCAAGCACAGGCGTGGGACAATTCGGAATGGCGAGCTATTTCTCTTGTCCTAACATGAACGTTAACATCCACTGCAGCTAATAGAGCGACTTCATTATTTTCTCCGGTGACTGTTGCTCGACGGGGCCTTTTTTCAGTTGAACACTTCCATCATTAGGAATTGTTTGATAGTATGGCAAAATGAAGCACGTGACCGAATCCTATCCGGAAAGCGTAGAGCGTAGATATTGACAGCATTATCAAGACTTCTGCCAGTTTCTCCATACACCTGAACCATTTAAGTTTTCTCTTGTATAGTTACGAATGTCCGAAATAACACAAACGTTAAAAACATACATACATTGTGCATACAAAAATATTTTTATAAACATTATTTTCAACGTAAGAAATGGTATTTAAAGAAAAACATTTTTTTTTATTTGAAAAGCCTCCGGTAAGTCATGAGCCTAGGAAATCGCGTTGCCCAAATATGTGAAGAAGGACGCCCGTTCTTGAGTTATGATAATAGTACTTTCTTCATGACATTTTTCGTGGTATTCTCTTTATTGAAAAAGAATTGCAGAATCGTATGTATAGGTTTTCAGTGCGAGAAATTAAAAAAAAATTAATTTAATCAATTACAGCGCCATCTATCATGAATTGAAAAAAATACGTTAGACAGATCTTACGTACTTTTTCCAATAGAATTCGAATCTGTAATAAAATATACGGGTTCCTATTTAAGATTTCAAAGTAACCCGTCCCACCTACATGGAGGGAGGGAGAGGGACTAATTCTAGCACTACTGTATTTCCTCTATTGAATTATTAAATTTAAATCTGGACATTTTTTCGTGAACTGCTTATTTATCGAAACATTTGAAAGTTTCAAGTTAAAACATACACCCAATATAACAGGTATTACGTAATGATTTGTTTGCCGAACTTGAAAACTTCCATTTAATTATATTTATTATAATAAATACTTCGTAAATAAATACTCTGATTCATTTCGTTTATAAAGCGCAATTTGTGTCTGTCTGTAAATTTTAAGATGCCTGTCTATTAGTGCTTTTCTAACTGTCAACTTCTTATTTTGAGTCATAACCTTTATGTGGACTGGGAAAAATAACACCTTCTAATGACGACGTAGGTACCCGGGTACCCCACGTTGTATATACGTTGCAGCTATACATATACGGGAGACAGTGGTGGGGAGACATAAACGGCGCTGTTATGAACAAGATTAGACATGTCTGAAAATGAGTAACAGTCCATTTTTCGAAGTGCTCGTATATAATTTGTTCGCTACAGTACATACTAAATATTTCTAGTGTTTTTGGTAATAACAAGTGCAAATTTTATTATTTTTATCGGAATATGTGATAATACGCCTGGTCCTAGTTCGAGTTCATTTACAAAACCAAGATGGAGGAGAACCAGGTATGATATAGAAGTTAATATAATTACAAATCCTGTAATAGTAAAAGTAATAGTAATAATAAGAACGTAATGTGATATTTTATTGTTTTCAGACTGACATCAGTAGAATTACTAGCAGCAGCGGAAGAAGCATTAGAAGAAGAGCCATTTACTGCTTCGGATGAAGACGAATACATTCCGGAAATCGAATCTGAAGAATCTGATGCAGAAATAGAACTTCTAATCGAACATGAGGAACCTTATTCAGATGAAATTAGTGATGAAGATGAAACGCCTGCACAGCCTACTGTTTTAGTTGCTAAAGATGGAACTCATTGGGCTAATGCTCCATTACCATAAGCGCAGACAATTAGCCGAAATATCTTGCTCGAAAAATGTGGCGCACCAAGTTTTAGTCATTATATACTGCTAAAGAAACTTTTAAATCTATCATGTCCAATGAAATTTGTACCATAATTTTAAGGGAAACTAACAGAAAAGGCACACAAGTAACTGGAGATTATAATGAAAAACAAGCTCAAAAGTACAAAGATTCTAAGCGGCAACCACCACCACGAAAGTTTTCAAGGCATTTACTGAAGAAGAATTCGATGCATTTTTAGGAATCCTAATTGCAGGTGCTGTACATAAATCTAATAAGGAACATATATCTGTAATGTGGAAACTTGAATCCTTACCTCTTATTCGTGCGGCTATGTCTCGTGATCGCTTCGAAATGTTTTCACGATTTATTCGTTTTGATAATCAGAATACACGTGCTGAACGATCTAAAAATGACAAAGCTGCTCCAATTCGTGATATATGAATAATGCTAAATAGTAATTTAGAAAACAACTATAAGCCGTCTGAATGCATAACGGTTGATGAGCAATTATTTCCTTATAGAGGACATACAAAATTTACCCAATACATTCCTTCAAAACCGGCAAAGTATGGGATAAAGGTTTTTTGGGCTTGTGATTCGGCAAATGCTTATCCTTTACGAGGTAAAATTTATACTGGAAAACCACCAGACGGTGAACGGCAAGTGAATATTGGAGGGCGTACAGTTCTAGATTTAGTTACTAAATATATAGGTTCTGGAAGAAATATAACGACATACAACTTTTTCACAAGTTTACAGTTGGCTCATAACCTAAATTCTTGGAACTTAACTTTAGTGGGAACCGTTCGAAAAAATTAAACTTTTCTTCCTTCCAATATGTAATCTAATAAAAGTATGTTCCTAAAAAGAACAAATCTGTCATCCTATTATCATCAATGCATACAACAGGAAATGTAGAACATACTGGTACTGCAAAACCCGAAATTATTAAATATTATAATAAAACCAAAGACGGCGTCGACACGATGGATAAAATGTTATCAGAATATTCAGTAAAGCGTAGAACAAATCGTTGGCCCCTAGCATTTTTTTACAATATGGTCGACCTTGCTGCACTGAGTGCATACATAATTTACACGGAGTACAATCCTAGGCTTACATCAACCGACCGACAACGAAGATTTTTGAAAGATCTGGCAAACGAGTTATGCATGTCTGCTGTACTAACTCGAAGCAGTATTCCAAGAGTTTTGGGCAATCATTATACACGTATATCACTAGAAATGGTTCTAGGACGCCAAATTACACAACCAGTCGTTACAGCAGTCAGAGATCAATCATCTCGAGATACTTCTGGGCGTATTTTGGTAGTTGGAAAATGTTACATTTGCCGGGAATTGAGTCACAGACAAAGAAAAACGCGAAAAGCATGTAATTCTTGTTCAAAACCAGTTTGTAATGAGCATTCTGTTACTAAGGCCGTATGCGATACCTGTAACCAACAGGCAGTTTAATCCTATTATTATTTATTTTCGTTCCTTTTATACATCTTTTTTATAACATATATAAATAAAAAAAAGTAAAAATGCTACTTTTGTTCTTGCACATCCATCCATATGTAATTTTAAATGGAGGTACCCGGATACCCATGCCGGTCTTAGAGGTTATAATAATTTCAGATGCCATTTTTTCGTTAAAAATTAAATCTAGATAACGAGGTATATATAATAAAATGTAATATAAAAAAGTTTAGAGATGTCACAGAATTTCCAAGCTCAGCAAGTTCAAACACAAAAAATATTAATATTTAAATCTGAAAAAGGCACCCGGGTACCCTTTCAGTCACATAAAGGTTAAACGGTATTGACTATTACATTAGTGGACCTGTTTTGGGGACGTCTGCTTTTATAGGTTGTCTAAAGTTATCTTTTCCATACTCATTGTTAGTTTTGAGAATACATTTTACAGATAAATCCTTAATTTGAAGGAATAATATTTATCCTTGTACGAGGGTAGTTAACGTATAGTCCCAAAGTTTTCGGAAAAATTTTAGATGATTTGTAGTTGTACTAAATGATGTTTGGTTAAGTTGTCGCTGGAAGTCACAATTAACTTGTTTTAACTATAAAAGTTTAGTTTTTGTGATCTGGTTCGGCAAAATGTCTTATCAAGCTAGATATTCGTAAAGGAATTTTGCGTGATATTGTTGGCATTTATGGTGATTAAGATATTTTATATCAACAAGTTATCAAATCACAAAGCGAATACTCTTCGTTAGGTTGCCCAAAAGTGTCAACCAAGAATTTTGAGACAATTAAGCGAACCATGAATGTTTGAAGCCATGTTTTGTATATTTACCGCCATCTGCCTTATTTATGGACAACCCGTATTGTTTCGCTCTTTGTATCAGCATAGCTGGTCAAACGAAAGATTCCTTTTTTCGGCAAAGTCTCTTTCGCCCGTCACTTATTAAATAAGTGCCACCTTATAGGATGAAATTTGCTTTATCTAGTAAGGGATTCCGGCTTAATGGCATATTCAGATACAGATCTATTTATAAAGATTTGTATCATTTGTATACATTGCTTCACTAGCTTAACTGACGACGCCAATAGATGGCATAAACATATGTCTTAAGCAGAAGTAAATGCTGGAAATACGAGGTTTTGTCCAAGTATACAGTTACAGATATGTAAATCTTTTTACATGTCTGTTTCATAATGAAATCTATTACGACGTCGAATTTTTCAAAAATTCGAGAAATTGATCCTGCTGTTGTCCCGAGGATGATGGGACAAATCAGAAAACTGAGGACTATCGAAGATAATGGTCCTCTATCAATAATTTCAAGATTAAGTATTGACTGTTGTATTAATTGTTAATTGTTGTAATATATAATTTATAAAGTTAACAAGTTTTAAGAATATTATCAACATCTAAAATTTTTCAGAAAACTTCATCAGATCATACGTTATTTACGTATCCGGAATTAGCGACACTAGTGTTTCCAGGCTAGATATAACATATGCATCGTAAAGTTTTACTTTTTTGACGATGTACGTACTGAGAACGTTTTTTATATAAACGCCATTTGTGTTATTTACAGTGACTTGAAGATATCACATCAGTAAAAAAATGGAATTTACTTTTGAAAATCCCCGTGAGATGATTTACTACTACTTTCGATGTGAACTGTCCCAATAATGTGGTCGTTGTTCGATTACGGACGAATTTGAAGAAGACGTCCAAAATTGGTTGTTGTGTCAGAAAACATCAATTCTGTGGGCGAACTGATAAAGCAAAATTGTTGTGTGATATAAAGTGAAACTGAGATATCCCTGGGCATTAGTATGAAAAGCATACATACAAGATATTGCATGAAAATTTAGCCTTGAGAAAGATTTGTTTACTTTGGATTCCACATAATTTGATTACCGCTCGTCCCGTTTGCTGCAAACAAATGCTCCAAAAAGACAATCGTACTGCGTCAAAAGCATATAACGTCTACTTAGGTGAGAAATTTTGGATCTATGCGTATGAGTCCGAAATCAAACAGCTGTCGACCGCGTGTATTTCAAGGTGAGGCAAACCCAACAAAAGTTGTTGCAAGAAGCGCTTCGAAGCAATTAGTCTTTCGGTTTTGAGAACATGAACGTGTGGTAATAGTGCTATTAGAAAATTATATATCGGTCAATTCTAAACGATACACAATCATTTGACAATAAAAAAATAATACAAAGGCATTTTTAATAATATAAAATATTATTAAAAATCTGGTGTGAAGAACACAAATGCAGGTTCACTATTAATATTTTTTGTGAACGTGTCCGAATATATCCTATCCCCAGAGACGTAGATACGTATTTCACCTTTCTACAGGCTCATCGGTACGCCCCTGCTGGAGAAAGGATATTCCCAGACACATTCACAAAAAAGAACCACATCGCCCTATCACCGTAATTATCCAGACCGAGCGCAGAAGTAAATTCGGCGCTGCCTGTTGTCAGACAGCCGAAGTACCTCGCATACCGTCCACATAATTAATGTGAAGTAACGATGCCCTTCCAAAGGTGGCACAGCCAATCTCTCTAGAAAACTGCATTTTGTTTGTGTCTTCACTCATACTACGGCTTAACCGCATGTGCAATGTATCAGAATAATTGAAACATACATGAGTAGGTAAACCCCACCAGTTTTGTATAATACAAAGGTATTTTTAATAATATAAAATATTATTAAAAATCTGGTGTGAAGAACACAAATGCAGGTTTACTATTAATTTTTTTTTTTTTGTGAACGTGTCCGAATATATCCTATCCCCAGAGACGTAGATACGTATTTCACCTTTCTACAGGCTCATCGGCACGCCCCTGCTGGAGAAAGGATATTCCCAGACACATTCACCAAAAAGAACCACATCGCCCTATCACCGCGTTGTTACTTCACATTAATTATTTGGACGGTATGCGAGGTACTTCGGCTGTCTGACAACAGGCAGCGCCGAATTTACTTCTGCGCCCGGTCTGGGTAATTACGGTGATAGGGCGATGCGGTTCTTTTTTGTGAATGTGTCTGGGAATATCCTTTCTCCAGCAGGGGCGTACCGATGAGCCTGTAGAAAGGTGAAATACGTATCTACGTCTCTGGGGATATGATATATTCGGACACGTTCACAAAAAATATTAATAGTGAACCTGCATTTGTGTTCTTCACACCAGATTTTTAATAATATTTTATGTTATTAAAAATACCTTTGCATTATACAAAACTGGTGGGGTTTACCTACTCATGTATGTTTCAATTATTCTGAATAAAAAAATACCCAACGACGCGGGATAATCCTTCATCATGACAATACGAGATCACACACATCGGCACAAACAACTCCATATTTGATCGGATAGGAGATTGAATCGATAGGTTATTCACCGTACGGTCCTGATTTTACACCCAGTTATTTGTTGTAGTTCCCGAACGTGAAGGATAGACTACGTAATAAACGATTTTCGATGCCGGAAAAAGCAGATCATGCGTTCGAAATGTTCGTTTTCGAGATGCCTCAATTGAAATATAAAAACTACTGTGAAAATTGATTCAAACGTATGTAAAAGCAAATCATTCATAACAAAGAATATTTTGAAAAACAATCAAACCATTTTCAATTTTAAATATTTGTTTTTATTTGTTATTTCGGATACATAAATAGCAATATTGGTATTTAACAGGGCAGCAAATGTTTAATTCTAGTAATTATACCGGGTGGCCGCCGAGGTATCCGAGATACGTCGTATATGACTTCAGTGACTAATTTTGAGCAAAATTGATTTTATTCACTTTTCCCTAATTCCTAACGGTTCTTACAATATCGTGGCTTGGAGTTGAAGTAAATTACTCTAGAGGGCTTAGGAAAAATGTGGTTTATTTTTAGAAAAGTGCAATTAATAAAGCTGCTCAATGTGATGCATAACTCCATCCTCCGTCGGAGCTCTCGTTTCCACTTGTAATTAATTCTCCATATTGATTTTCACCTCATAAAATGCTGCATGAATCTTCTGGATGAGTTGATCCCTATTATTAGGCTTTCGCGTTGAATTGGCAAGTGTCTTCATATGTCCCTACATGAAAAAATCTAGTGAGTTGAGATCCGGAGATCGCGGTGAGGAAATTAGTGACATGTCTTCCATAATGAGCCATTATGTAAAGACAACATCGTCCTTCTGATTTGAAGAGGAATGCCCTCAAGTAGTAGACGTAAATCATTCTTCATGTGCACGTATTCTTTATTTGAATAAATTACAGGCATGATTCTAACACAAATGACGCAATTAAAAAGAACAACTGTCAATCATGAGAATTAACGAACCGACAATCAACATTCCTTTTGTATCTACCCATGCGACCTGCCAACTTCAAAAGCCGATATTTCAAGAACCGTTAGGAATTCGGAAAAAGTGAATAGAATCAATTTTGCTTAAAATTAGCCCTTGAATTCATATACGAAGTACCTCGGATACCTCGGTGGTCATCCGGTATAATTAATATAACGCAATGTTACATTTACCAAAACAAAACATTTTTAATAAAATTACAACTATCTCTAAAAGTGTAACAGGTATGTTTGGATATTCTAGGCTTATTAACACAGCGATTGAATGAAGCGATTGAATGACTAATTGCCCCGATAAAACGTTGTGGGGGTTTCATGTCTAGTATGCATGTTATAACAGCTCTACTATTTCCTTGCTCGATTGCATTCGTCGAGCAGATGTTGTTATTTCAGTCGTTATTGTGTCCATTCATAAATTCTATGTTACAATGGCGTGTTTCTGGTTTCGTTTCCTTCGGTGTTATTTGGTTACAAATTTTAGTACTTTAAAAAATCCGTTTCATATTGTTATATTCTATATCTATCTTATAATTTCTTATATATATTAAGTTTAATTTACTATCTTATTTTTGGAGTAGTTTTCGTTTCTTCTTTTTAGTTCGTTTCTTTCTGTTTTTTATTTCTCTTTATTTTCATTAACTATGGAGAATTCTCGTAGGGCAACCATGGTAGGATGGATTAGAGGCCGTACAAATTGGCTGCATATTCGTAATGATACCGAGATGCCGGATGTAATGGGATGATATGTGTTAAATGTAGGTGTTGGTATTCTTTATCCGACAAGTTCATACCAACTATACTTAATTGCAATTAAATATTGCCAGTCGTAAATGTTGAAACAGTTGCAGAAGTAATTGATCAATGTATTCATAATATTCTGTCGTCGGATAACAACTATAAAGACAAGATGCTATTATTTTTGGCTGATGTGGCAATTTATAAGTTAAAAACAGGGAAGTTATTAAAGAAATTTTATCTCAATATGCTACACGTTACCTGTGCAGCACATGCACTATACAGAGTATATGAATACATCTGGGGATGTTTTCCAAATGTATGTAAGTTAGTTTCATCATTTAAAAAGATATTTCTCAAAGCACCTTCACAAGTGGCATTCTATAGAAAAATTCTTCTAAATTTGCCTTTACTCCCAGTTCCTGTATTAACTAGGTGGGGAAAATGGCTAGAAGCAGCATTTTTCTATTCGCAATACTTGGATGAATAAAAAAACTTTTTCATCTCCAAGATGATGGTACGCAAAGCATTTCTAATTGTAAACACCATATACAAATTGAAAATTTACAAAACCAGCTAAACTTTATTAAAGCTAATTTCCAGTGTCGTACAGATACGATTACTTACATGCAAAATCAATATATTAACCTAAAAGAGGCGTTAATTAACATAGTAACCGTTATCGATCGAATGAAAAGTATGCCTTCTGAATTTGGAAACAAGCTGAGACAAAATGTTGATGCCATATTTAGCAGAAATCCAAATTTGAATATATTATATCAATTCTGCACAGAGCCAATTGAAAAATCTATACATTCGAAGTATGGTGCACTTTTGCAACATTTTAATCACGCACATCACTAGTCGAACATTTTCTATTTTTAAAGACTTTTAACATCTAGAAGAACTAATTTAAGACAGGAACTCCTTGAACAAGTTTTAGTTGTTACTATATGCGGGGGCATATAGCAGACTCATAATCGATGAGCAACACTTTAAGCCAAAAGTGACATATTCATTTTATAGACGCGTCTTTGTAGAAAATTTCAATTTGAGTTTTGGTTCTCCCAGAACTGATACCTGTAAAGTCTGCGATATGCTAGATAATAAAATAATTTCTGCAAAGGATAATGTAGCCGAAACAAATAAAGTAAATGCTGAAAAAAGGTACACTTGACGGAAGCTGATACTTTTATAAGGAGTTGAAAGAAAAAACATCTTTGGCTAAAGAGGACCCTTCGATCGAAGTCATCTCATTTGATTTCGAACAAAACATGCCCTTACCACATATCCCCTCTAGTGATGTGTTCTACAAGCGACAAATGTGGTTTTATCCTTTTTGCGTTCATAAAGGGAGTGTTTCAAAGAGTTTCTTTTATGTTCTTGATGAGGTCACAGCTCGAAAATCTCCGAACGAAGTAATAAGTTCCTTACACGATTTTATTAACAACTACATAGCACCGGAAGTAACTACCCTGTACGTTTTCAGTGATAACTGTGCTGCACAAAACAAGAATGCTTTCTCGTTCAGTTTTGGCAGACTTTAATATTACAAGGTAGATTTCAAAAAATCAGACATCGCTATCCAGAGCCGGGACATAGCTTTTTACCTTGTGATCGGTCCTTTGCTCTGGTAGAAAAAGAAAAAGGAAGAAGGAAAGAGTGTACTTGTCACAAGAATGGAAACGAATGATAGAAAACACAAGCAAGAAATTTTTTGTTAAAGATCTTACGCCAGAAATGATATTAAACTATAAAGCCAAACTAGCCCCATTTTTTAAAAAACAGAACATCAAAAACACTGATGGGCAAAAATTCCAAATCTCAAAGTACAGGATAATGGAATTTAGTAGGGAACATAAGGAAACAATTTTATGTTCGGAGACAACAAGTGCTTTTTTAGTGGCAAGGTTCAATCTTTTGAAGAAACCTTCGGTCATGCCATTATTTCCCGGACCTGATGATAAACTATATAATGGTCTTTTACCTCTTAAAGAAGACAAGTTAAAAAATGTGATGGAGTTAGCTAGACAGTATGTAGGCCAAACTGATATGTGGTACTATGACCAAGTGATTCCTGTGCAAGACCAAGATATTCTGACTTCAGAAACTGAAGATGAAGATGATTAATTTTTTGTATTGTACTTTAGTATTAGTTTCATTAGTTTTGTATTTTTCATCAAAGAATGTTCATGTTTGTTACTTTTCGCAATAAAATAGAATACATAACCGCCAGTAAAGTGTAAAAATTACATATTTTTTTAAATTTTAGTCAAGAAACAGGCATCTCCAACAAATTTCTAAAAGAAATGCTGAAATATATCACTTTGTGCATATATTTGTAGCAGAATCGAGTAAAAACCGTATAGCAATACTTCTTATTTTTCTGTAACTTTTTTTTCAATTTCCCACAAATTTGCTAAAATGGAGCTGTCTGGTTCTTGCACTTACCCCTTCAATTACTCACCTCGAACAGTAATCCATGCGATCGCAAAATTATATCTTATAAAACCCGTGACATCGACGACAAAAAAAATCCGGGAACAACTTCCTCATTGTCTTGTATCACCCAGTGGAATTATGATCCACTATTGCGAACAAATATCATGTTTTAAACCAGCCAGATCAATCAGCGGCCATGGAACGGTGAAGTCTTAACCACTACTTACTTGAACGCGAGAAATAAGCTCGAGACACTGCGTCTCCACAATTTTATATAGTCCCATGTATAATGGGTGCAATAATTTAAATCTAGAGGGAACCTTTCATCAAGAAAAGCTAAAAATGAATCTATTAATTACCAAAGTATTAATTATAATCGCAAAAGTGAATTGAAGAACTAAGATGAACACATCTCTAAACTACTGAGACACCAAATTAAATATCATTAATAAAGGGCAAATTGTCAATCAAACAATTCAGCTATTTGACCAACTAATTACTCAAAGATGTCGCACTTTTTTGGACATAATAAAAAGTTCCAATTAAAGAAAATACGCCTTGCAAAAATTTCCAATAAATAATAAGATCCTATATAATTATGAATCTTACATTAAAACTGCGTTTTCAATGACATTAAAAATACATCTACAATGGCTAAGCAGAATCTTCATATGTGAACGCACACAAGCACAATTCACATGTATGTGTAAACCTCTAAAATTATGCGCGAACGGCTTGATAGACTGAAGCAGGGGTATTTCACTTAAATTGCCGTGTTTGAAACATAATTGTTAGACAAAGATAAAAGATATCAAGTTTGCGAACTTTTCAATAGGTGACAGAATGGATAGTAAACTTTCAATTACCGGCAATTATTTACTTTAACGACAGTCAATAATTTTAACCAATTAGGTCATTATCTTTTTGTTATGTTAATTATTATGTTTATAAGTCGTTGTTTTATATAATTTTATTCGTATTTTTATGGACTATGTTTTTATTTTTAGTGTTGATTTGTTCAAATGCTTTACTTCTTTTGTAATAGTAAGTTTACCGTAGAAAGAAAACTATAATTAAATTGGTCATTTTATAAAAATATTTTATATTATTAGAACTTCCTTAAATTCCATATTCTATAGAAAAAATACATAAATCTGATGTAAAGGTGATTCAATACAACAAACTTCTATTACTTCAAAAGCTAAGAAGATGCTTCAAAAGAACAGTAATCGAGAGCCACGTGAATCATTAGTTATTGTTTCTTTAAATTTATCATCTATTAATACATCTAATTATGGAGCTAATACATCAACTTGGAAGTATAAATGAAAGGTACAAAGTATATAGAAAATATTAATACATACAAATTTGTAGCAATCATATCCATTCAGGAATCTATGAATAACCCATCTACAAGCAGTAAAAAGGAAACTTCTGGTATGTACAACTTATTCAATTAGATTATTTATAAGACTCATTCTTTTTAGGACTTTTTATTGAAAACTGTGGGGGTGACCCCAATTACTGAACTTAGCTCCAAAGCTAATAAATTATACAATTGTGCTATATACTTCAAATCTGCTGCTGCAGAATTGTTAATTTGCTATCATTATATTATATAATGTATATAATGTTAAGATCTTGCATTTCACTATTGTGTTCTTACTGTAATCAAATCTTCAATGCTTGTGATATGCATACTGTTTCACAAAGTATCATAATGAATCTTTAAATTTGTATTTTTCTGAAAATACATTTCATTTCTTTTTTATTATAGAAAATTAAGTTTACTTGTTTGCACTTATTATTATTTTCTTTATTGTGCTTTATTTGTGCCAATGTGTGTGTTGTTAATTTTCTATCATATTACATAATGTATCCAGTGTTAATATTGTTATTATTTTCTTTTGTGTGAATAGTTGTGTTTACATTCATTTAATATTTCTCATAATTAGGATTACTAGTAGATTATTATTAAGTACATATTTATTATATTTAAATTAGATTTTTTTTTATTAAATGTATATATGTACTAGTAATTATGTTTTTTGACTTTTGTTATAACTTCTTACAAGAACCAATTTTGTTATTTGATTTAGTGTGTACTACGCATATTGTAATTGGTAAATGTAATTATACTTATTTTCACAAATTATTTCAGAAAATCATGGAAATTATATTTACCAATTTCAATATAGTTAGGATATACTGAATACTAAAAAAGAATATATTCGCTACGATTTAAAATATCCGCCAATATGGTTTAGTTTGCGAACTTTTCGTCAGAGGCGCTAAATATTGTTTTAAAAGGTTGTTAATAAGATAGCCTTCTATTTTATTCCTTTTCTATGGACTAAAGTACTTAACCTGTCATGTAAACAAAACAAACCGAAGAAAAGATTTAAATAAACTAAAAGTCATACAATGACCCCAAATGACTTTAAGATATTTATTAAATGATATCGAATTAACCCTCTAATTTAAATGAATTGCAGTACACCTTTTCACGATAATTAGCTAGAGGAATGGCAATTATAACCTTATATAAACAGACGTTGATACTGTAAAACACATTCGTAATCCGATGATATTTACCAAGAAACCAAGATATTAAAGGAAAATTGTGATATTTAAAACATATGTTACAGATACCATGTATGATTAACGTTCTAGATCACGTACGTATATAAAAAAAAATAACTATTAATGAAACCACTTATTATTATTATAGGAAGTAAAAATCAAGAAAGCGTTATTGAATGGTCCTTAATAATTGTGTAGAATATAAATACTAACAGAAACAACTCTGGATGTAAAAAAAAAATATATTAGATACATAGTCATTCAAAAATAAATGACAAACAGAATGATTAATTAAGGTACGGTTAGGTTAATAATTTAACTAGCATAATAGGTTTGCAATATTATAGGCTATACTGAAAATATACGGAAGTCGAAATCGATATACACTGTGTCCATAAAGTATGGACATAAGCCCGTAATAACGTTATTGTGCATTATTTGACAAAATGCAAAGATATATCGATTAATGTTTTTTATTAGCTATATTTAGATGCTACTATTTTGTTTTTTCCGTCGACCTTGAATAAGTTATGACGTCATTAATTTTTTCAAATGTCAACCCCATTTTTTTTTTGTGGATTTTGAAAGCTTTTACAATTCTTTATTCGATGTTGTAAAAATTTTGGTATGTTACATTAGAAAATTTTTGAGTAATCCTTTGCGTCCATAAAGTATGGACACTAGCCCGTAATAACGTTATTGTGCATTATTTGGCAAAATGCAAAGATATGTCGATTAATGTTTTTTATTAGCTATATTTAGATGCTACCATTTTGTTTTTTCCGTCTACCTTGAATAAGTTATGACGTCATTGATAATTTTTTTAAATGTCAACCCCATTTTTTTTTATGGATTTTGAAGCTTTTGCAATTCTTTATTCGATGATTTAAACATTTTGGTGTTAGTGTTACATTAGAAATGTCTATGCGACACAACCGGAAAATTTGGAAGTTTTACGACAACGCATCATCTACGAAACCAGACTAATCACTCCCGAAATATTACAGAATGTGCGAAATGGAATTTATCATCGCTTACGATTTTGTCAACAAAAGGAAGGAAAACATTTTGAGCATTTGTTATAAATTTGATACTGAAAATATTAAAAATAAAACTTATAATTACAACACAGTTTACTCAAAAATTTTCTAATGTAACATACCAAAATTTTTACAACATGGATTAAGAATTGTAAAAGCTTTCAAAATCAACAAAGGAAAAGTGGGGTTGACATTTAAAAAAATATCAATGACGTCATAACTTATTCAAGGTCGACGGAAAAAACAAAATGGCAGCATCTAAATATAGCTAACAAAAAACATTAATCGACATATCTTTGCATTTTGTCAAATAATGCACAATAACGTTACTACGGGCTTGTGTCCATACTTTATGGACACAAATGATTACTCAAAAATTTTCTATTGTAATATACCAAAATTTTTACAACATCGAATAAAGAATTGTAAAAGCTTTCAAAATCCTCAAAAAAAAAATGGGGTTGACATTTAAAAAAATTATCAATGACGTCATAACTTATTCAAGGTCGACGGAAAAAACAAAATGGCAGCATCTACATATAGCTAACAAAAAACATTAATCGATATGTCTTTGCATTTTGTCAAATAATGCACAATAACGTTATTACGGGCTTATGTCCATACTTTATGGACACAGTGCATAACATTGTTCATAGTAATGTTTTACCCTTTCAATCTTTCACAAAAATGCATAGTTTTGAGTTTTGTTCTTTGTAAATTATTTTTATTCAAAATTCGATACGCAATTCTCTTGTCAGCATTACATTTGTTTCAGCAGTAGTCGCTGCCGTTTACCAAACCGTTTATTACATTCGCTCTGTTGTGCATTGATAGATACATATTAACTGCACATGTAGGTATGTGCCACTTATGCAGGTAGCCACGCGTATTATATTCTTCGAAACTCACGGATAGCTTACAGAAACAAACCTATTGCGAATACAAGGCAGACGCCTATGGGCTATGAATCATCAATCGCTCAAGTCCGTTCTCTGTTTATCAAATACATATAGACTATTTTTTAATTATGCAATATCGATTGACGAATACATTTGTTAATGGCACAGATTAGTTGTTTCAATGTTTATGAAATATATGAAAATTGTCAAACTCATAACGTGAATAAACGAAAACGCCTGTCTACCGGCATTAAACAAAATCTATGGTTTCGCGATGGACGTGCGTTGCCTCTTTTCGATTTGAAACGCTCGGCAATAATGATCAAATTGGTGGAGAAAAGCTGTCAGTACTTATTTTCGCATTTCTTGTGTACATATAATCTTACATTTCTCAAAAGGATACATTGCTAAATATGAAATATTCAAAATTGTCATTCATGAGATGGATATACGACGACGCAAGTTGATGCGTGTCAGTTTCTTGTCTTATTATATTTACGTTTACGAATGGAAAGAAAATAACGAATGCAAAAACCCACTCTGATTTTGATGAAATACGGAGAACGTTAGAAATTCTTGAAAACAGTGAAATCAGTAAACTCTTTCCCATGATAATATTGATACAGAGAAGAAAATTTAAGAGGAAACAATCGACTGTGCAATGTATAAAACTGTATACTACAAGTGGTGTTTACAAAGGAATGGAAATTGTATTATTTGTATATTTAAAATAATTTATTTTATTTATTTATTTATTTATTACCCAACAGAATTATAATTCCATTTACAGGATAAAATCAAAATAAAATTGTAAATCATACACGTAACAATAAGCACTATTAGTAACAAAAAAAAAGTATTATAAATACTAACTCTGTAGTATATATGAATATAAACAAAAGTCTGCACAAGTAATAAAAAATAATAAAAACAAAAAACAATATCTAGGAATTAATTGTTGAGATACATATTAAGCAAGCCACAAACTTTGTATCCTAGGTAGGCCGTGAACGACCGAGATAGACATATAAGCCCCGTCTGAGCTTAGAGAATTGACGAAGTGTCATTTGTAAATAATCATAAGTTAAATTGACAAGTTACGATTTAACCTATTACTAATAGTACGAAATGTAGGTTAGATCACTTAATCAATCTAAGACATAACTGATTTAATCCATGGCATACTCTGAAAACTTTTTTGTGGCTCACTCCTTACATACAAACACTCTATAACGAATATTTATCGCAGGTGTAATGAAGGTCAACAAACTATATAAATGTATACCTCTAACAGAAGAAACCTGAATAATACGAATAATACTTTTTTGCTAAAGAAATGTTTTGTAATTGAATTGATTTTGCATTTTCTTGATGAAGAACCAGAGTTTTTTATATATGTATGTATAGTACAAAGAAGTTGTCAGTTTCTTTACGTGGTCATTAATAAACAATATTTTATTATAATGATCGCTACATAAAAAAAGGGAAAGGTAAAATGTATAAATAATTCTCGTAAAAAAAGGGATTGATTCAAAGGAAATACTAATCCGTCTATAATAAACTTCACTTCGCAAAAATATCTTCGAATTAGTACTGCTAATAAGAGGCGTATTATTATTTTTACTGCAGTAATTACATTTGCAAATAAATTATTCTTTAATATATGAAGAAATATATAATGTATATCAATTTGTGCCTATGCTTTACACTGTGAATTCAAAAAGGGCCGGAACAGATTTTGTATGGACGGAAGAAAATAAATAAGTAAGTAACCTTTATTTAATTTTTCATATGGTCCCCTCCTACATGATTATAATAATAGCTACTGATTGTTATTGATATAATATATTCTTACCTCTTAAGATATTGTTATGCTTCGAATACATTAAGATTTTCACAATTTTAAATTGTTTTTATTATACAAATTTTAAGATCATTTCAAAAACCAAAAACCCTGTTCTGAAGCATATGTGCTTACTGCATACACTCTCGTTGGATAATTATTTTTAAAATCTCTTTTAGATTTAATTTTTAATATACGTTCTGATGTAGTTCATCTCTAATTACGAAATTTTCCAATCCGCTCCTTATTTGCAGTTGCTGCTAGTGCCTGGAAATTCGGTAAGCTGCCTGCACGAAACGAAGGTGTAACATAGTGAGTAAAAGTTAGGTAGCTACTAAAGCTATTACGTATTCAATTACCAGGACGCAGCTGGCTAGACTGTAAGGAGGTCCTTAAAAGACTGGCGTAAGACAATACTGTAGCAGTGGTATAAATGTCAGGATATGGGTGGATTAAAGCTAATGAAATGGTCGACGAACTGCCAAGGAGGATATGAAGAGGAACTTTATAAGACCAGAAGCTGTATATGGAATTGCTAAAGTACTTTACCAGAAGGGAGATCTAGTTTTGGCTTCAAAGGAAAGAAGTGTCAATCGACGCACGGTCGATTCCATACTAAGATATTATGTCAGCTAATCGATTAGGAGTAAGAAAAGAAAATGAAGATTATCATCGGCTTGATTTAAAAAACTTCTCTACAGCCTGACTTTGGTTAGCGAAGTAAAAGAGATGTGAAAAACAGAAGTAAACTAGCCTATATGCAATTTGTACTTATTAGGAACGGAAATGACTTTGACAGAAGCTTTTTAGGAAGGATTTACTGGATCCTATGAGGCTACATAAATTTTCTTTGAGAAGGATTATGACTTTTATGGAGAACACAAGACTAATAAAATTAAATTGAGGGTTTTATTGAGCGATGCGCGTCATGCGATGTTACGTCAGTCGGTGATATAAGCGATGATATTCCAGACAGCAAAGATTTTCCAACATTATCCACTGAAAAATCGGTCACCGAAGAAAGGCGAGAATCCTCAGGAATTTGAGGCAGATATTTCCTATC
This sequence comes from Melolontha melolontha, assembly GCA_935421215.2. Lineage (NCBI taxonomy): Eukaryota > Metazoa > Arthropoda > Insecta > Coleoptera > Scarabaeidae > Melolontha > Melolontha melolontha. Next base: position 11,157,440 of record OW285243.1, read on the forward strand.
TGGTTCGACTTGCCAATGGCGCCAGATAATTTTATAGAATACTTGGCTGTCCAGACGTTTATAGATGGTGTCCGAGATACTGTTACGCAGCAGGAATTAAAACTGGCACGACCTTGGCCGATGCCTTGGCACATGCACTTGAGTTTGAAACTGCAAAACAGGCCTCTCGAAACCATGCACGAGTCTGTACTGTCGACAAACAAGAAAACGAGGAATTCGTGGAGTAAATGGCCAGCCGGGTATTAAATCATATAGAACTGAATAAAAGAGCCTTCCGACGCTAGAAATGTGAAGCAATCGGTCACATTAGAAGCAAATGTGGTAAGATATCCAAGAAAACGTAAGCTGAACAATAGAAAAACTATAGCGAGTCGATGAGCAATCATTTATCCAGCATCATTGAGAAGCCCCAAGGACACATGCACAAATCGCATCCTGACAACATCAAACCAACGGCCTCTATGTGGACGCTATTATGCAAGAAAGAACCTATGCCTGCTTGTTAGACACTGGATCCACAAAAACCATTACATGCGATACCTTTTAATTACTTAAATAATTACGTGATCGTCGTGAAACAAACATCGAAAATATAAATATGTACTCGCAGACATAATATTGACTACTATGTAGTTCTAATAAATTTTATGTTAGCTGTAGCAGTTATATCTATGAAACTTTCCATATTACATGGAAGTATTAATAAATGTACGAGTATGCGCTGTGTATATACATAGTCGACTATAGGAGGACGATAGTTGAGCATGGGATAGACATTGGACTCAAATAGAATGGCCCTCTAGAACAAGCCTTACACCTGGTAGCAAAAATGTATTAAGAGATAGCTTGGTTGACCCCAAAAAAGTTTTACTGCCTCCTCTCCATATCAAACTTGGGTTGATGAAGCAATTTGTTAAAGCCCTAGATAAAAATGGACAGTGTTTTAAATATTTGTGTGAGACATTTCCAGCCTTATCCGATGCCAAGTTAAAAGAAGGTATTTTTGTTGGGCCGCAGATAAGAACATTATGCAAAGACAAGGATTTTCAAAACACAATGACCAATGTCGAGAAAAACGCCTGGGTTTCATTAAAAGAAGTAATTGATAAGTTTCTTGGGAACTCTAAGGACGAAAACTACGAAAATATTGTTAAAAATATGTTACAACACTTTCATCGTCTAGGTTGTAATATGAGTTTGAAAGCGCATTTCCTGTTTTCACACTTGAACTAATTTCCTGAAAATCTTGGAGCAGTTAGCGAAGAACAGGGAGAGAGGTTTCACCAAGACATTAAGGAAATGGAACGGCGATACCAAGGCAGATGGAGCATAACGATGATGGTGGACTACTGCCGGATGTTAAAACGGGATATGCCCTTAAAAACATACAACCGAATGTCCAGACAACGCAGCTTTCTGGCAAAAAGACAAAGATTTCACTTAAAAAAGACTGAGTAAAGTATTTTTTTCCACTTTTTTAACTTGTATTCCACCTTTTTACTCAATAAACAAATAAATTTTTTTAGAAATATCGTTTTTTTTTCATTTAATATTTGCAAAAATACCTTACGTGAAACAAATAAATGCATAGAATTTTTGAAATCAGCCTACCAAAATTATATAAAATCAGTTTTCAAAATAAAAACATCTGTCAAAAAGTTTAATTTTGTAGACCTGTGTAATTACTTCACAATGTGTATAAGTTCGTAGTTAAACGATAAGAAATTAACATATTTAATTGAACATTTACCAATAATAACATTTGTTCTTATATTAACAGCAATAGTATGTACTTTCGAAACGTATTTTTCTCCTCCATATATTTTTTTTCTAAAAAAGACAAATGAGTTATAAACTGAAACGAATACAAGTATTAATTTATTGATACTGTCAATGCGAATAGAATGTGAATTGGTGGTAGTAGCAGTGAAAAGGCACCACAAGTAGACTTTACTGCATTCTTTAGAAACTACGAAATTTTTGATACGTCGACGTTGGCAGTAATAGCGAAACTTTAACGGCCTGCTGTCAATTTAAGCACCCAGACAGACGAAGTTTAAGGAAAAATATTAAAAAGGGTTTGTATTTTGATGTCGGTCAGAGAAATATTGTAAATATGGGATAAGGACAAAATATGATATATAACATAAGAGCATCGATAAAATAGAAAAATCAAAGTTCCTATTCGAGGTAATCGCAGAGAGGACGAACGAATAAGAGGTGGGAATAGAAAGTACATAACTGGTTTTAGAAAACTTTCTCCGAAAACTGAATTACTTTTGCTCCTTATTTTTGGATCTATTTTCTCCTCTATTTTATTTAATAAAAAGTAGATAAAGAAATTGAAATATCTAGCTTAAAGCTGGCTTTCCTTTTTACAATACTAACAAATTATCCAAATCTTAATATTAATAAATGAAATTATATTAATTCTTAAATTAGACTTTATTTATGCAATGTATGAATATGTCCAAATAATTTCAGTACCTTCAATAATTATTACTAATCTATGGTGCTAATTGAATTCTTAATTTTATCATTACACCTTAGTTATTCATTTTGTGGGCACTTATTTTTGAACCACCATATCGTAACAGGTTCGCTAACTTGGTCCCTATTTCCAGAGTTATTACTATTACACTGGCCTACAACCATTTTGGTGCTGGAGATTTTAGACCCGATTTTAAGTATGTCTTACATGGCGATATCAAAAATGTTACCCGGTTTCTTCTGTCAGCTCTAGTTCCCGAGAAAAAAAAACACAATTAACGAAAAAATATATATTTTATTGACACTAAACATCAAGAAATTGTCTTTTGAGTGATTTTCTAGAATGAAACTGACTCGGGCAATCTCGCATGATTCCCCAGCAATAGTCAGCCATCATATGACTGTCCTACCTTCCTTGGTATCTATTCTCCATTGTTTTTAGGTCTTGGTGGAAGCGTTCCCCTTGTTCTTCGCTTAGATCCCCTAAATTGTGTTGGAAATGATGTAGATGACTATTGAGATAGTGTAATTTTATACTCATATTACAGCCTAAATCTTTGAATCGCACCAGCATTTCCTCTACTAGTTCTACATAGTTGTCAGCCTTATGATTTCCGAGGAAATTTTGTGCAACTGCTACAAAAGATTGCCAGGCAAGCCTCTCCACATCATTCACACAAGTCTCAAAATTAGTTGTGTCTTTCATCAATTTACGTATTTGAGGTCCATCAAAGATACCTGCTTTTAGTTTTTCAGTACTTAAACCAGGAAATTTGTGAGAAATAAACTGGAAACATTGACCATTTCTATCGAGAGCCTTAACAAATTGCTTCATTAGCCCTAATTTTAAATGCAATGGCGGAAGAATGATTTTTTCTCTTGAAACTAATGGTTCATTTATAACATTTCTTTCCCCAACAACAAGAGCATCTCTCACAGGCCAATTTTTTGCAGTCCAATGACATGATTTAGCTCGACTGTCCCAGAGACAAATAAAACATGGGTATTTAGTATAACCACTCTGTTGACCCAATAAAAAATTAACCATTTTCTGAATGAGGAACAGGTCTTTGTACTGAATAAATATTGGGGTATTTCGATTTATGGCGATTGTTTTTGTTGATGCCCACTATATTAATCATACAAAAGTAACAATCGTCATAATGATTTTTTTGTTCTCGCCATATCATAGGCACTCCAAACTTCAAAGACTTACGTTTCCCTCTCTCCCATAGTCGCAAATGTTCAACGCATATTTTACAAACACTATGAGGCACTTGGTGTAGAATTTCAATACCGAAGTAAGCAAAATACAAACGACGCACTGTGTTTGTAATCGGTTTACGCTGATTTTTCAGTATGTATTCACCACAAACATAACAAAATATATCAGGATCGTTAACACAACGTCTGGACGTACTAGCCATAATGAAATAGTAACACAAACTTTATCGATGATATTGTAATAATGACTAGTTACGAACAAGAACGACAACAATTCACAATGAGGGTAGTAGGTAAACTAGAGCTGATGAGTTAAAATGACGTATGTCAATATACTGTACATTACCTACTTTATCGACAAATCAAAAAACAGAGATGCACAAAAAAAAAATTTTTGTAGGCCTGTGTTATTGGACTATTTAAAACCTTTAAAGGGTCCTTTAATAACGGTTTTCTTGCTTTGTAATATCTAGAATAATGTATTGTTTAACGACCTGATTGGTTGCATTTTGAGTATTTGGTAATTTACGTACTTGATTTAGAACGTTAATTTTATCTGGTAGCTATAGCATATAATTGGGGTAACCCATTCATTCGCATAAGATCTTAATTATTGGTTATATTAACATCGTTTACAACGGTATATTTTGTGCATCAATGTCTATTTAAGTTAGGATATATTGTCACTTTTCTAATAACTTATCGTATCTTGGTGTTCTATAATTCATATTAAATTAGAGGGTTAGTTAGATATAATTGTATAAATACCTTCGTCTCTCTGTGCCATTTTAGGGAAGACTTATGTAAATTTTTACTTGGCTGTCATTATCAGAGTCAAGAATGTTAACATCTCAGTGTCAGTCGTACATGCGCTATAGATTCACACGTACAGACGGACACGTATATGTGTGTACTATGACTATAACTGCAAGTCATGTTCTTTTGTTTTATGAAATTATAAACGTCGTTTTTAATCGTATTGTAGAATTTCTACACACAGATTTTATTAGTTTCTTACTTTTATTTGTTATTTCGTTATTGCATCTGAAAATTAGCGACATCTATACCGTATTCAGTTGAGTTATAGTACGATGGATTAATTAGCAAGTTAGACTTCATTATCGGTATTTAATGGATAATTTTTCGTAAATAGTTATAATGGATATCTCCGCCGCCGCTTCACTTTTTGGAAATAATTAGCTATGTAGTAATTAAAATATTCTATCAATATATTTTTTTTTCGTATGACGGCGCTTTGGTCTATTATCAAAAGGCGTCCATGAGGCATTTTCTCTCTCAATTTCTTGTTCCAGTCATAGTGTTAGAATTTTATTAAACATGTTATATGTTCGCTGGTAGCGGCTTATAGTTCTAATTAGTATTGTAAAACAAGGAGGAAGTTGTCCTAGAGTTATTTTTTTCGTGGATGTTCCCGGATTAAAAGAGATATATTTTGGCCCACCTTCAAGGTCCATATGACAGATCACCTGGAAGACATCACGATGATCGACACCGAGGAGCAGATGGAAGAAGCGGTGCAGCGACTCTCCGACAGCATAGCGGACAGCATCCGATACGCCACGAACTGGATTCCCGTTCAAGATGTCAGAACGCACACTCTCAGGGCGATCAGGGACTTGATACGGGAGAGGAATCGGGCGAGGAGACGTTGGCAGAGAACGCTGGATCCCGCGTCCAAGAGGGAACATAACCGTCTTTCGCAGCAGGTATAAGATGCCCTGGCAGAACTAAGAGATGCAAGGTGGAACGACGTCATCGATCGGGCCTCCGAATCGACCAACGCGTTTTGGAAGACATCAAGGTGATGAAGAACCGACGAGCTTCCATACCCCCCATCCATGGCCCACATGGCATGGCTCTCACAATCGACGACAGGGCAGAGGCGTGCGCAGAAACGCACGAGAGGCAATGCAGTCCAAACTACGAGAATGCAGACATCGATGACATCAGCCGCATCCATCGAAGGGTGAGGCGCATCCTCGAGGAAGACGAGAACGACGAGCCGACAGCGATCACGCCTGAGGAAATGAGAGGGGTAGCGAGAAAGTTCCGGCCACGAAAAGCACCTGGATATGATGGAATTTCATACCACGCACTCAAGCTCATGCCAAGAAAGGGTATCGCTGCGATGACAAACATCTTCAATGCAATTCTACGACTGCGTCATTTTCCAACCCCCTGGAAGTGCGCGGACGTAGTAATGTTGCCGAAGCCGGAAAAGTCGCCGACTTTCCCACAAAACTACAGGCCGATCAGTTTGCTCCCTGTGTTAGGGAAGACAGCTGAGAAGCTAATACTGCGTCGACTGGAAGACGAAGTCGAGGAGTTGGGCATCATCCCAGATGCCCAATTCGGATTCCGACGACCACGACACAGTTTTGCAGGTGCTACGACTCGTAGAGAATGTCAAGGAAGGTTTCAACGTAAGGGAATACACGGGAGCTGTGTTCCTGGACGTTGCCAAGGCATTCGATAAGGTCTGGCATCAGGGCTTGTTGTACAAGATGCATCAAACCGACATCTCAATGGGACTCCTGAAAATACTCAGGACGTTCCTAATCAAACGAACATTCAGAGTATTACTAACGGGCCATCGTTCTGATTTCAGGTTAGCGACAGCAGGGGTACCGCAGGGCTCGGCGCTCTACTACCTTTCCTCATCGACCATGTGGTGAGGTCTCCATTTTGTTTGATGTAAATTCATGAACAGTTATTATCTAAGAGTGTCTTGTAAAGGCATTTGTTCTCCTAATTAGTGTATTTCGTTTTCTTATATTTTCTCCTCTCCTTCTTATCTAACAGAGAAATTGGAATGGGCCATGAGTTTCTAAGAAATTGAGCAACTGACGTAATCAGCTTCGTTCCGAGTTACAAAAAAAAACTATACACTGAAAATTTCCATTTAATTGATTTGGACCACGAGATCGCAGTTTGTTTCCTATACTCGTCATGTGATAAAGGTAGTAACAGTTATGCTTAATTATTGAAGACTGCGGTATAATTTTCGTCGTTGCACAACGAAGAAATCCTGTGTAAAATTTTGTATATACACTATATGACTTGATTAATTAATTTATTTGTCAGTATTAAGACACTTGGTTGTTAATAGCCTTTTTTTAATATAAATTCATAAATTCTACGTCATAGATATAGGGTGTTAAACACGTGAAGTTACCCTAGTTTGGTTCAATTTGGTAATTGGAAATTGATTATCATTATAGTAAATAAAAAATTAAGAACCCTTACCACAAGAGAATTTAAAATTCTATATACGTCTTTCGACAACCACGTTGTCATCCTCATTAGAAATTTCTACTGAGGATGACAACGTGGTTGTCGAAATACGTATATAGAATTGTTAAATTCTATTGTGGTAAGGGTTTTTAATTTTTTATTCATTTAAAAGCCACAGATTCCGATTTTTCAATCATTATAGTAGATTTAATCACTGTATTTTTTTTCTATATATAATTTAGGCGCATTTAATTCGATGAAATAATTTTCAGAATGTCATACAATTAAGTATAGATTTGCCATTTGCTTTTTCTTAGTAAAAAATTCTCAACAGATTCATTATTCAATTTTTTTTTCTGATTAAATAATAATAATTTCTACATATACTGTGTGGAAAAATAAATTTTGGGATTAAATTGTGTAATATAGTTTATTATTATAACTGAAATTAATGAACTCTTTATTTTGTATTATAATTAATATATTTTCTGCATATATAGTGTGAACAAATCTTTATAGATTTATTTTTGTATAAATTTTCGTAAATTGGAGTATAGGCAATTAAATAATTAATTGTGTGTTATATATAAGAATAGTTGCATATGCAATGTGTATCAATCTCGATGAGGGATTTTTCCAAGATCTTAAATACATTATTTATGCAATTTTTAGATTAGATTCTTATTTAATTTAATTGCTTATCATTATTTGGTCAAATCATTTCATACGTTGACCTTACTTTTTTAAATCGTATGATTTACTTTCAGAGTTTATCTAAAACACCTGATTTTAGGTGCATATATTTTACTTTCACATATTAGTCAATTTATTGTCTACACTTTGATTCGTTTCATTCATTCATTATACTGGGTGAGACTTTTACTCATGACCAGACATTACTTTATTTATTGAGAAATCATATCGCTATTTTATTGTAATTATCGCTTTGGTCAATGTTATGTATAGTTTTTTTTTCCATTTATTGAAATTTAATCTGTCTATATCATTTTTTTTTAAATATTTTATTGTTAGTAGTAGCAGGATTTTTTAATTTTTTTAAATCAAAAAATTTCGTATGATTTGCTTTGTAATTTGTAGGCAGCAATGTTTACATCCCCCCTTACTTTGCAATTACATACATACTAACTTGATATTTGTAAATATTTCATATAAAAGCCGAAAAACTCCAATAATTTATCAATAGTTATATATATATATATATATATATATATATATATATATATATATATATATATATATTGAACATGGGGCTTAAGCCAACCCAAACATCGTGAAACACTTTACAAAATGAATATACTTTGAATATTTGAAGTAGGTAACTTAAATTTAGTGAGATTGTCATTTTGCCCCAGGCATATAATGTTAAAGCTTGGCACTTTAACTGTAACAAATACTCGTAAAAATCACTGAAATAGCTTCTAATTGTCGCTTGACATTCGCATTTCTTTCTCGTTTTCTATCGCGATTTAAGATTGCTGAAACTCACTTTTCTGAAATCTGGGACATACCTAAGTAGATCGTATCATTGAAGCAGCATGGTTGTATTCGGAGCTGCAATTGTTTGAGATAAACTTAAGTTCAAGAACACATGAAAATCTTCTATAGACAGCTAAGTTTTATTTTATTTTGTATATCTACGCTTTGTAATTGCCTATTTTAGTTACCGTGTCATGCATTTTTTTGTTGTTGTAAAGTGTTTGTTATGCTGTGATATGTGCTTTAAGTTTCATTAAATAGACTTTATGGTTCTTTAATTTTTTTTTAATTGTCATTAGATACTTTTAATGCAAAGTTAAATCGTGTCACTGTTTAAGTAAATATTTTCACGACAACCTTCTTGGAAAATCTATTTTGTGATTGTACCCGTAGAAGTAACAATAGTTCTGATTGACTCCATTAATTCAGGGTTTTCTACACTTGTTAATAATGGAAATTAATTTCGCACACTACCTCTATAACAAAATTAATGTAGGTACAAGTTTCAGTCCTTTAGACAAATCATAATTCAACCATCTAAATATTTAACAACGCGGTAGTATTTTAGTGTTCATTCGCGCTCCATAAACTGTCCATAAATATATAGTGTCTGGTTGCCTTCATATTTAGACTGCGCGATGTGTATATCCGTACAAACGTACATCGAGATGTGTACATGCATGTTCATACATACATACATGAAACTGGTTGAGCACAAAGAGAATTACACATGCAATCGTGCAAATCCAACACGAGAACTCTTGTCGAAACATCATTTATGTTTACTTCGCTTGTAAATTGTGTTTCCGTCTAAAACATAAAGAACACCAAGGCATACTCAATCTAAATAAAGTTTTTGCTAAAATTTAAATTTGTTTCTTAATATGTTATCTAGGTCGTTCGATTCAAGATATTATAATAAAGTAGGTCTGTAACCTTTTGGTGTTGCTATTACTATTATATTTTTGATAGATATTAGCGTATCCGAAATAAGTTACATACGAGGCGATAGTCAAAAGTTCCTCAGTTAACTCATACACTCACATTTTTTATCATAATTTAAAATTCACGGTATCTTTCTTGGCTTCAGTCGTTATCCTCACGATATCAACTCTTTCATCCTTTAAACTGCGATAACTAAACCAGGTCATGTATTTACAAAACACCTATTTCGTCAACACGGCCTCGGTGAGTTATGATCTTTCACCACATTGTGTTTATCTTGTAACCAGGTCACTAGGCTAAGGGGACACACTCTGATATAAAACAAGACACTCAGAGGTCTCGACACACAGTCAGTCAGACACAGAGTCACAGTCAGAGAGTTAGAGTCTCTACAAGACCAGTGCCTCATAATTATAATGTAATTTATTATTGTTATCATTGTTATTATCTTTATTAAATTATATGTTGTTATTTAATCGTTGTCCCGCCTATTATTTGACATACTGGTAAACCTCCGGCGTAAAGGCAATGTGACCTCCGGGACCAGGTGACATTACATGGCGATCCTGCCCACGTCTGATATTACATGGCGATCCAACCTTTAGTTAGATGATCAGATATTACATGGTGATTCTGCCATCTCATCATCTGACATTACATGGCGATCCTGCCAGCCACTTAAGACTGTGTATAAATTAAGTGGAAAGTGGAACGAGTCCGAAAATATGGTAAGCCAATAAACAAAATGGGAACTAGGCGACGGAAAAAGTCATCCTCAGCCAGGAGCTAGCCGAAGCCGCTCACAAGTCAACCCCGGAAGCTCTCTACCACTTCAAGAGAAGAGACGCAGGTATCTTTTTTTAGAAATCTAAGTAAAGACAATTACAGTGCGTTAAATGACTGAACAATGCATAAACTCTTTCATACATAAACTGTGTATATTTCAATAGTTAAAATGTTTCTTTGTATTATAAAGAATAATATTATTTTGATGCGTATGCATAATATGTGTAATAGTTTCTGCTTACGCCAACAAAATGTAGTATATAAACAGCGTAGCACCGTTCTTTTTTTAAGGTCAAGTTTACTTAAAATTAATATAATGTAATTGTAAAGCATTACATTGTGTCCGAAAAACTCAATTCAAAAACATGTCGCAAGTTTGTTATCCATCGTACACGAGAATATAGAAGTTTCTACATATTGTTTTACCGCCTACCTAAAATGGAAAAAACACGTTATATTTTAATACTAGCGAGCATAAATTCACTTACGTTCAATGCATATAAGCAATAAAATGCATACGTTTTATTTTTTTAAGTAGGCGCCACACAACAAGTGTTGTATTTCAAAATTGTTTATCCAAGCATGTGTATAAACAACAATATGTGTATTTAAACTAGTGGAATCAATACACATCGAAATGAAACACTTACAAAATTAGTTTAGAAATCGGCAAGGCCAAGTTCGTCTAAAATGCACGACATCATTTATTTCTAAACGATTGCACTTTGTGACATTGAACAAAAAGTATGTCTAACGCATTCATAAAGTTTTGCAAACTAAAGAGAATTCAGATTAATATACGAGGAACATGATTTTATTATTATATACAAAGAGTTCCAAAAATTTAGTTGCAAACGCCTTATCACTAATAGAAGTTGATTCTAATGATGTAAAGGTTAGTAACGGAACGACTGGTAGCACCCTTATCACGTCAAGGCCTCAATCGACGGCAGAGACTTATCGATCGTACCATTACGAAACCGACAATAGCTACAGATACCGCCAACTCCAGGACTGATCATCTCAGGGTTGTGGAACTGTTGAAAAGGAAACCAGCCGAATCAATAGAATTTCAAGTGATGGAAAAGGCAAAACTTCAATTCGCTCCAGAGCCGTAATGAAGCAAGCATGCACTTCAAGGAAATGGTCCTATACGACGAAGACGCTCTCACAATTTTTATAAAGGAGCAAGTAGGTATAACAAGTATTCAGCAGTACATGCGCTTGTTAACTACTCTCAAAGAGTTCTGCGCAGACCACGGCATGCAGGAAGTATGCATTGTCAAAGATAACTCAAGGAACAGCTGAGAAAAATTATTCCATGGAGCAAGAGAGAGCCGAATCATTTAAAAATAAATATGATTAAGGGAGCACAAAGAATTGAAGACAAACAGTCAAGCACAAAGAATAGAAGACAAACAGTCAAGCATGAAGAATTGAAAACAAGAATCTAATGCGAAAAAAGAAAGACAAGAATTGCGAACTGCGAAACAAGGCCACTATTCCAGATTACTACCACATGTTATGGAGATCAAATTTAAGAAAACAAACAGAGAACAAACTTGAGACAGTGTACAACGGCCCATTTACCATTTACAATTTAAAATTTACAATTTACTATTTACAATTTACAATTTATCATTTACCATTTGTAATAATTTTTATTTATAATAAATTTCAAATCGTTTATAATAATAATACTTTTAGTGTAACTTATATACACACACATCGTTATATAGTATAATATAAATTTGTATAGAACTTGTATAGACTAAATGTATTGGAAATATTATATAGTAGGTATAACAATATATAATATATCTCACTAATGTACAATATATTAAGCACCTACACATAGTATTTAAGGAAACGTAATTATATATATAGTTAAGACGGACAAGAAAAGCCAAAACGGCTTAGAAGCCCTTTTTTTTTCATTTTCGCCGAGTGGAAGATGCGATAACTAAACCAGGTCATGTATTTACAAAACACCTATTTCGTCAACACGTCCTCGGTGAGTTATGATCTTTCACCACATTGTGTTTATCTTGTAACCAGGTCACTAGGCTAATGGGACACACTCTAATATATAACGAGACACTCAGAGGTCTCGACACACAGTCAGTCAGACACAGAGTCACAGTCAGAGAGTTAGAGTCTCTACAAGACTAGTGCCTCATAATTATAATGTAGTTTATTATTGTTATCATTGTTATTATCTTTAATAAATTATATGTTATTATTTAATCGTTGTCCCGCCTATTATTTGACATACTGGTAAACCTCCGGCGTAAAGGCAACAATGTGACCTCCTGGACCAGGTGACATTACATGGCGATCCTGCCCACGTCTGATATTACATGGCGATCGTACCTTTAGTTAGATGATCAGATATTACATGGTGATTCTGCCATCCCATCATCTGACATTACAAAACAAAAACATTAATTATGTTGATAATTTTCGGAGTAGCAATTTTTAGTGGTTCTGGTTGCATATTATCTTCAATGCTTATATCACCACGTTTAAACTAGATAACGCAGCAACATATTTGGACTCACGATGAAACAGTTATTCCAAGTTAGTTGCCCTAAAACTTATGATTTGTTTAGGCTTTCGAAAAATCAATATTGTAAGAAAAGTAACAGATAGCATTGTTCTAATTGCAAGTATTATTCAAAATTTAAAATTTAAAAAGTAAACCAAATAAATTAATATACAGCATCGAGATAACTTCTATGTCGCGTAGGGTTGCGGATCCACAATCGCATGCTGTAAAATTACACACCTTGCTTTGATAAAAGAACTTATCAGTGAATTCCAGAAAATCCATGTTCAAAAATTTGATATATGAGGGTCATACAAAATCACCTTGGACTATTGTTTCATGTTTGGAGGGTAGGGCTTCCCTAAGCCAAATCAGATACTCCGTGACTATTTTTAGAAGATTCTATTAAGAATTCAAAGCAGACTTCAAGTATATATAAATTCACTTATATTTTTCATGTCAGATTATAACAGTAATTAGGATTATGTTTAAATGTTAATATTTCTGATATTACTGATGACTAGAGTTGCAAATCTTGTCCGCACAACAGAGAATAACGTGATCACCACTACGTCAATGTGCATATAACTTGATCTACGGCATTTATTTAAACATACTTTAATTCTTTGGCGGTTCGACATCTAGTAATGTAATAGCAAAATCCAAATAATCCAAGTAACGAATCCGTAAAAGCAGTAGCACTACACGTGTTAGCACGGTCACTTGGCAGTCGGTGCGTTCGACTCTATTGTACGGATTAAGACTCGGAACTCTACGTTGTAGAGAACGGACACACTTACAACATGACGCAAAGCCCAGTGCAGTACTGGCGAAAGGCTGTATTTCTAAAATATTTAATTTTATTTATATAATTGGAAAACGAACGGGTGGTGATCTATAAAATTACGAAATACATATGTATTTGTTGAAATTTATTTTGTTGTTATTTCTATAATTGGAACATTTTTATTTGTTCATTTTGTCGTTCAAGTTGAGTAAAGGAGTATTAATATTGACTAACAATAGTTTCTCAAGGTTTTCTTCTGTCAATTTTGTTCTCTTTGAATTAAGTACATCCTCATAAATAGAAAACGTCCTTTCTACATCGCAACTGGTGCATACTGGAAATATACTTTTATTTCTTGCTGCAATGTAATTAAATCTGGATTTCTATTAAGAATTGCTTCAAACTTTTGCCGAAGGCCACATCCGAAGTCACTTGGAATACTTTTCAAATTATTAACAGCCACATCTAATGTGGTTAATCCGTCATTTAATTTGAGATTTCTATTTTCAAAATAAGTGATTAGTTTTGGCAATTTTCCAAAGTGTTCGTGAAGATAGTATAACTGATTTTTTAAATTTGGGATTTGTGTGAGCTCCTTGCACTCACCAATACTTCTAGCATCTTCCTTTAGCAGTGTTACGAAATGTTTTAGACTATCGAAATTCTCAGCATAATAACTAGTAGCTTCCAGCCATGTTCCCCATCTAGTTATTACTGGAGTGGGAGGCAGTGACAGAGATGGAAATTTTTCCCTGAAAATAGCTACTCTCAATGGTGCTTTTCTGAAAACTTTTTTAAAAGCTGATATAAGTCTATCAACTTCCGGAAAAGTGTCTCTGATATATTCACAGATTCTGTGGAGAGCATGTGCTACACAAATAATATGCAGCATATTAGGATACGTTTTCTTCAATAGTCTGCCTGTTTTTATCATATACGCAGCACTATCACTGACAAATAAAAGTATGTTTTCTTTGTACGTGGCGTCCGAATGAAGCATTTTTTGAATATTCTCCTTAATGGTTTCAGCAACTTTTTCCGCATCAACTCTATTTATTACACTTGTTGCTATTACGTATGAGTTATAGGGAATAGTTGGATGTAGTACACCAGCTACAACATTTACCACACAGCGTCCTAACATATCCACCGTTTCGTCGGCGCTTATCCATATGTATTGATTTAAAACATGGCTTCTAATACGTTCTACTGTTCTCGTATAGCACCTAGAAACATAATATTTGCGTAAAGTTGATTCATCAGGAACATTTCCACCAGTATATTTTCGAAGAAATATTTTTAAAGTGGGAGTGCTAAGTTTATTTAATGGAATATTAGCCGCCATAAAAGTTTTGCAGAGTTCAGATGTGTTTGCGATCGTAAGTGACGAATTTTTGACGATATTTTACGGATTTTGTAATAAATTTCGGAATCACTGACAATGGACATACAATCAGTATGACCGTCAATCCAACTCGCCATTGTTTTACAATGCCGTTCTCGATATTCCTCCATATCATGTCTGATAAAGTAACTTAAACAATGCTCTAGATCTAAATAAATGAAAACTAAAAATGTGTGCGTAAGTTATTGAAACTGAACGAAATTCAATGCACACTTACGTCGAAATAATTGGTAAAAATAGATTCAATCAAACGATATTAAACAGGATCTATCACAAAAATTACGATGTAATTAACAGTTAAAACTATGAAAACAAGAAACTTACTCACAGCACTTTATTTATCTTACGAAATATAAACTAATAAATAAAATACTTTATAAAAATCTCGCTTCTATCTACGCTCATGAAAACACTTTAAAAAACAATATATTCTCCGAATACAATGGGTGAGTTGTTCATTGTTATCGTGCGAGACCAGGTGGCCGAGTAAGTCAAACAAATACCTCATTGGATTACGCCGGGATGTACGGTGCGACGTTATACACAATTCCAATTGCCGATTGCGTTTTATGGAAATTGCATTCGTTCTCTACTGATAACATAATGAGTTCTTTACATTCTTACATTGCGATCCCCCAAATCCTCAAATATTTCCAAATTTTTGGGGCCAAAATGTAGTTAAAGTTGGTCCAGATCTTTGTTTATTCTATATTTATCGAAATACAGTTGTAAATCAAGTTCATAGACCTGCAAAAAAATGGATGAAATTTCTAGACATTGGCTAGACGTTACGTTTAATATAAGTTCCTATGCCAACACATATGGTGCTTTTATTACGATGTTTTTTTGTGGATTTCAATAATAGCCTTTATTTCGAATATGTCGACATTAATTAAAATGTGATTAAAATTAAATAGTTTCGACGTTAAGACTTCTTTTGAAATTAAAATTACTATGTTTATAATAAAACAAAAATCGTCATTAACAACATAATGGTTTATGTAGCGTGTTCAATGGGATAGACAGCTGGTTTTTAATTATTGCTACGGAATTATTTACATATAATTTTTTTGTCTTCAAATTTGTGGTGGTACTGACGCATATCAATAAAATAATACAATTAATCGTTAAAGAGAATTACTGATGAATTAGACCTGGAAGCCCGTATTGGCGCCTGTGACAGGGCCGGAATCGAACTAGAGACCGGACACATCGGGCTGAAATGACGTCATTACGACGGACGATATAAATAGTCTACAACATCTGTAACTACATCACGCAGTTGTTGAATAGCACAATTCATTCGGTTAAACGCACACAAAAAATAGTTAACCGAATGAATAGTGCTATTCAACAACTGCGTGATGTACTTACAGATGTTGTAAACTATTTATATCGTCCGTCGTAATGACGTCCATTTCAGCCCGATGTGTCCGGTCTCTAGTTATAACAGCCCCATTATTTTCTTGCCCGATTACATTCGTCGAGCAGGTGCTCGTTATGAATAGTACATTGTGTCTATTCATTCTGAAATTGTATTATACAGTGCCGTGTTTACCTGCTGTTATACATGCATATACATACAGGGTTAGTTAAAAGTATGGAGACGGCGATTTATTGTCGTTAATATTCATTTTAGGGAATTATGTTCAATATAAAAAAGATATTTTGATCTACATTTGAGAATATTTGAATTTTTTTTTTCTTAAATTATTTTTTAGTTACGCCTGTCCGCGCATCTTTTTTTAATAGGAACTAGTAAATTTTACTATACCATTCGATAGAGAATTTTTTTCTCTTTACAAAAATATTTTTGTTTTTTTAAAATTCATTTTAATAATGTTTTTATAAGAAAAAGCCAGTTCATGTGTTTAGCAGATGTTTGGTACATCGCAAATAGACAGAAGCGCAGCGATAAACAAACTTAAGCGACATAATTTTATCAGTTGTTATTGTTTACGTCAAATCCTTGACAGAAATAATTCATTTGTGCAATTTGTTGCTGTTAATATTAACAATGGCGAGTTTAAGTGAACATGAACGATTTGAAATACTTATGTTGTTGGGTTATGGAGATAGACGCAGAATTTTACAAGACGTTAATAATTTATTTAATGATACGCATCCAAATAGAAATCCAATTTCTAAATCCGTTGTTGGTAAAACTTTAAGACGCTTTGAACAAACGGGTAGCGTTAAAGATTTGCCAAGGAGTGGTAGACCTAGAACAGCAAAAAGCGATGATAACAAACTGGATATTTTATTGACTGTATCTGAATATCCCCATTTATCAACCAATCAATTAGCGGCCAATTTCAATATTTTACAGTCATCGATCGGGTCATTTTTAAAAAGTGAAAAGTATAAACCTTATAAGGTACACCTTGTACACGAGTTAACGGAAGATGATTTTGATAGGAGATTACAATTTTCTGAAGAAATGTTAAGTATTTGCAATAATAATGAAAATTTTGTCAACAATATTCTTTTCAGACGAAGCTACTTTTTGCCTTACCGGTGAAGTAAACAGACATAACTGCAGATACTGGTTATCGAAAAATCCCTCTTGGTTTTTGGAGCACCATATGCAGTACCCCCAAAAGGTTAATGTTTGGGTTGGCATTCTAAGCGGTCATATTATCGGTCCCTTTTTCATCAATGGCAATTTAACTTCGGCTCTGTATTTGCAGTTATTGCAAAATGAAATAATACCTGCTAGTGCTACGCTCTATCCTCATGAAAACAATGAACACCTGCCCAATGACAGTATCTGGTTCCAGCAAGATGGCGCCCCACCACATTATGGTGTAAATGTTCGTCAATATCTGGACAACGTTTTTCCCCACAGATGGATTGGAAGACGAGGAACCATTGAATGGCCAGCCCGTTCTCCAGATTTAAGTCCTTTAGATTTTTTTCTTTGGGATAAGCCCGATAACGTCGAAGATTTACAAATCCGAATTACCAGAACGATACAAGAAATTCCCCGAGATTTTTTACAGAACTCTGTTCGGGGTTTTGTAAATCGATTGGGTCATTGTCAAATTACTAATGGACGACAATTTGAACACTTACTTTAATTTACTTTGTTATTAATTTGTTTAATTTTTCTTGTAAAAAGGTTATTAAAATGAATTTAAAAAATACAAAAATATTATTGTAAAGAGAAAAAAACCTCTATCGAATGGAAGAGCAAAATTTACCAGTTCCCATTTAAAAAAAAATGCGCGAACAGGCGTATCTAAAAAAAACAATTGAAGAAAATAAATCAAATAATCTCAAATGTAGATCAAAATATCTTAACAAACTTTTATATTGAACATAATTCCCTAAAATGAATATTAACGACAATAAATCGCCGTCTCCATACTTTTAACTAAGCCTGTATATGTATTTATTTTTCTTGAGATAGTATATTTTCTATAAGGGATTGTTTCTAGTTTCGTTTCCTCCAGCGTTATTTGGTTACAACTTTTAGTATTTTACAAATCTGCTTTATATTGTTATATTGTATATTTATCCTATAATTTTTAATCAATATTTTGTGATATGGAACGAAGATTTTCTATTTTTAAAGACGTTTTAAAATCTAAAAGAACTAATTTAACAAATTTTGTTGTTGATAGTAATGTTTTACACTTTCAATGTTTCACAGAAAATACATGATTTTGAGTTTTGTTCTATGTAAATTATTTTTATTCAAAATTCGATTGTGAGCATTACTTTTATTTCAGCAGTAGTTGCTGCCGGCTACCAAACCGTTTATTACATTCGCTCTGTTGTGCATTGACACATACATATTAACTGCATATGTAGGTATGTGCCACTTATGCATTGGCTACACGTATCAAATTGTTCGAAAGTCACGGATCGCTTACAGAAACAAACCTATACCGAATACAAGGCAGACGATTATGGGCTATGAATCATCAATCGCTCTAGTCCGCTCTCTGATAATAAGTGTACGATCTAAATATATATTAACAATTATTAACCAATTAGGATATTAAATTAATTACTGTTTTCAGTTAGTAGTGTATTCTTAGTAAAGATGGTCATCAAGTTAGATCGTTTAAAAACTTTTTTTATTTTTCGCACTATTCATGTTTCCGAAAACAAACTTCTGGTTAGCAAATTTGGATGCAGTCATTTTTACTTGAAGTATTTTCACAGATTACTTCTTGCACTGAATGAGCTCATAGTTCTCGTTGAATAGCACATTTAGGAATATACTAAGGTGCTTCAAGTATCATCCGTGATACCTTATTTTGAAACGTCTGCAGTATCTCAGCATTACTAATGGACGTCGTATCCTCCAATTAGTTGCTGCACGCCCAGATTGATTTTCCAATGGCTTTGTAGTCTAGCAGTTTGTTTTCTTGTTAGTTTGACTCTCTTCCGTTAATCTGGTAACTTGGTCCTTCTTACAGTGCATGCAACATGAATTATATTGGAGTTGTTAATTTAGACAGACGGGCTAGCTTTCACATACTATTTCTCTAACCAATTGGTTATTTTACAAAGACCTTTATGCAATAAGAGGATGCCAGTGTCGTCCATAAATGTCTTAGCTAATACTCCGAACGTAGTTAATAAATAACTTGTATAAATATTGGTCCAAGGACGCTACCACGAGGAAGTTCAGAAAATTCATGGCTTTGTTTTATAAAGAAGAATTTTATGTAATAGGCTAGTGGGTTAAACCTACTGGAATGCTTGAATGATATCAATAAAAGCTGCTGAACAATATTTTTTATTATTAAAATCTTCATGTATTTTGTTTACTAGCCTTACTATTGTGTGCTTGAACTTGTAACTCGTGCTTGAACTGATGACTAGTGCTTGAACTGGTGATAACAAAATATATACACAGCTTTGTTATTGTTCATTTCGCTTAAGTATCTTTCTGTAGTGGATACGTTCGATGCAATTTTTCGATTAAAGGTAATAGATAGTAACTTAAATGCCCGTAAAGCACACATCTTGCCGGTTAATTTAATATATCATCTTTAAAAATTTTCAAATATAAATTTTTAACCGCTCGCTGACGAGATTATCCAACACTAACTATTACAAAACTCATCGGTTTTATAAACATAATATTGTCGTTGAATACAATGAGGTTTTCTGAATCCGATATTCTTATTTTATATTTCTTATTTCAAACTAAAAATGAACTCGCAATACACAAGAAATTTTAGAATGATTTTTAAAATGGGTTTGTAAATGAATTTGACACACATCTTAATTTTTAATTATTTGTAGGAAGTATTGACTTTAGCATACAGGATATTATAGCTTCTATAACATCCGCAGCTGTTATGATTAAAGACGGCAGACTATGTGCCCCAGCAGTGGCGTTGCGTGGAGAGTTTAGCAGAATAACAGTGCGCTTACTTAAAAATAAATCTATCGAATCCCTATACAAAACGTTAATAAAAAACATAAATATCTTACCCAACATGTTTACATTGTTGCAAAAAAATGCGGATGTGCGCGATGAAAAAACTGCACCATAATATATGTTTCTGTATTAGTCTCGGAATGGTTCGTACGTAGCGACGTATATATATGTTTATATACAGAGAAGGATTGTTCGACGTTGAGAGATGTTATATTTGCATAGTTAAAGCGCTCTTTGTATCTGTACAACGGATCTTCAGTATTGGCAAAAAGTTGCCCTAATTTTGTAAAATCTACATTTTTATCTAATACACTGTTAAATTTTTCACCGACACAATCACTTTTTTCATCTTCAAGGATATGCAGCACTAGTTTTACGTGGTCAATAATTGCTAATGAGTTCAATAAGGACAGCGCAGTGTTCTGTAAATTTTTTATTGCGTCCAGTATTGGAACGTAACTGTCGTAAATAATTTTTAAATTTGCTGTAACTTGAGGATTGCTAAATTGAACCTGGCTGAGCCGTATTGCAGCTGCTTCTTTGGCATCTAGTTGTCAAATCACTGACTTAATTTTTTCAAAATGTTTAGAATAATAAAATGCTGCTTCTAACAAAGTACCCCATCGTATAAGAATTGGTTGCGGCGGCTCGGGTATATCAGGACACAGCGAATGAAATAGCCGAATCCGTTTCGGAGATTTAAGAAAAAACACTTTCGTTTGTCCTATCAGTTGATCCACATCAGGATAAGTTGTACGTATAGTGTTTGTTACAATGTGTAAAGCGTGAAGCAAACATGTGACATGCAGCAGGTTTGTTTGAATCGTTTTGAGTAAGTTTGCCGTGGAACACATAACCTTGGCAGCATCGGTAACTAACATTAACACTTGCTTCAGTAAAATCTCAAATTTGTGTAGTGTTTCTATTAATACATTATATATCGCTCTGGCAATACACCCTTGCATTCGTTTACAGGTTAGTAAATAAGGAGGAGAAGGTCCTTGCGGAGTCAGCGTCCGTACTAGAATGGCTAGGATGGACTGTTTTTTAATATCTGTAGTTTCGTCTATTGTTAACCACAGGAATTTTTTTTTGCCGTATTTTTCGTACAATTTACAATTCTCTCACGCACTGACAGTACGTAATTCCGTAGCGTACTTCTTGCTGGTAATTTCTATGTAGGATTGTATTTCTTCCAAAACTGACGAAACATTGGGTGTTCCACTTTCTGCATTGGTATATTAGTCGCAATTAACATCATTGTTAAATCACACACAAATTTATTATATGATCTGCGTCCACTATTATGATTTATATTTGTCACTATTTATATGTCTTTGGCACTGACTTGCTTTCCAAGTTAATAAAGTTGTTTCACAAACTAAACATTTCACTACGGTACCGTCATATAGTGATGTGTAAAACTGCTATTTTTCATTAGCAGCTACAAACTGCTACTTTCGTTAGCAGTTTAAAAAAACTGCTACTTTTTGTAGCAGTTTCTCCTATATAGCAACATACGTACTATATACTTTAAATAAAGCATTTTTCATTAAATACGGCTATTTTTTAATATCTTATTGTCTTACATAATAACTAATAAACGTTACAACATTTTCTGTCTTTTTCAATATTGATGTTATTTGGTTTTGCTATAATCAATACAAATGCAATTAAATTCTGGTATTTGAAAAATGATTTTTTATTACTAATACATGAAAGAAGTTTCTGAATCGATAGTTTATAAATAGTTCTACGAATTTTGAAAAAAATGTATGGGTGTACATGCACCAGTATGCATATACTTGCCGGTAAGCGATTTCTGTATGAAAGGATTACTGTAGTAAATAGCAATAAAGAAGATATGCATTATATTTCGTTTAGAGTACCTAATTGATTTTGTTGAATGTTTCTGGACAATCGTTCTCTATTCCTTATTATCCTGGCATATGTTCTATTCCTATAACGAAAGTATAAAAAGTATCGTCTATTGTTCTGCAAACCAAATTTCTAAAAGAAAAGTATTGTGAAATGTATCAATTACTTCTTTGAGAGGATAAACACTACCTGCCTCTTATAATAAAATGTTTTCTAAATTTTAACAATAAACAAAGCGCTTAATTTTTGCATTTGCGACACTTTTGATTATACATTTGTATTTGTAACATCAGTCATCAGTTTATTACAAATCGATTTTTGTATTACCAGCAGAAAAATTCATATAAATAACCAGGCTAGCCAAAAATTAGAGTATTTTAGTTATCACTTACAGGCAAACTTCAACATTAGAATAAACTACAATCTGAAAGTTTAAGTTATAGTGCTTGTCAGTGTTTGAAGAAAATTCATATATTAAGTATATTAAGCGATAGTATCAATTGCACTTTAAATGTAAGTATACGAGAAAATATTATGAAATTGAGTTCCTAACATATCAGTTTATATGCACACAGATGGCTTCTAAAACAGAAAAAAGGAAAACTTCTGAAATATGGAATTCCTTTAAAATTGAAAATGAGAAAGCCGTTTGTAATATATGCAAACAACTGCTTTCATACAAATCTTCTGTTACAAATTTGAAAACTCACCTAAAAAGAAAACATCCACTTATAAATCTACAGAATCTTGGTACTAAAAGATCTAGTATTTTAAATGAAGCCGAGCTTCAAGCATCTACATCAGCAAGAACTACAATAAATAGACCTGAAGCGTTAGTTGAAAATCAACAAAGTAAGTACCAAGAAAACATTACTGACTACTTGCTTCCGCGGAAAATGAATATTAGGGCTAAGAAAAAAATTGATGACCAGTTATTAGAACTGTTCACTCTAGATTTGCAACCATTTAGTATTGTGGAAGATAAAGGTTTTAAGAAACTAATTAATTTATTAAATCCATCATATACATTGCCCACCAGAAAAGCTATTAGCACTACATTTCTTCCAGCACTTTATGAAGAAACTTATCACCAGATCCAAAATATGGTAAATAATGTAAAAGCCTTAACAATTACCACAGACTGTTGGACTTACATTAATAATGATAATTATTTAGCTGTGACCGCTCACTTTATATCTGAAAACTTCGAAATGAAATCAGTACTGTTAGATTGTAGAGTTTCAAATACCTCCCACACTAGTCAAAATTTGGCAACACAAATTAGAAGCATACTTTTAGAGTGGGGAATTAACAGAAAAATCATATTAAGTGTGTCAGATAATGCAGCAAATATTAAAAAAGCACTGTCAGAAGAATTGCAACTTAAGCATTTTGGCTGTTTTGCTCATACATTAAATCTTATCGTAACTAAATCACTTACATTAGTTAATGAATTAGTCGAAAAGGTGAAAACAATCGTTGGTCATTTTAAAAGAAGCCCACAATCTAATGCAAAACTTTTAGATATACAAAAACAGGCAAATAAAGAGCCAAAAAAATTACTGCAAGACGTACCCACACGATGGAACTCCACATACTATATGCTAGAAAGATTTATTGAGCTTTAAGAAGTAGTAAGAACAACTGTAGCATTAATAGATAAAGATTTGCCAATTCTAACATCTACAGATTGGGAGTTAATTAAAGAAATTGTTCAAATATTGGAACCTATGGAGGATGCTACTAAAATAGTAAGTGGCGAAGAATATCTGACTGGATCGCTGGTTATCGTTATAGCCAATGGTTTAAAAACCGTATATAACGAACTAAAACAGAAACAATTTTCACAAATTGGATATTCATTATTACAAGAAATTGGAAGCGGAATTGATATAAGATTTGCTACTTTAGAACAGAGTAGCACTTTGATTACGTCTACATTATTAGATCCCAGGTTTAAGAATTTTGCATTTTCTGATGGAAGTACTTTTCAAAAAGTGAAAAAAATAGTGATAAACTTAGTTGCTGCCAAAATAAAAAACAAGGTAACAGAAGCTTCTGAGAAAAGTCAAAATGCCAAAGATGCAAGTGAAGAAAAGTGTTTGCTGTTTAAACATTTGGATCAAAATATTAAGTCAAAAGTATTTCAATCCGTCATATCAGTAGAATCAAAAGCAATAGTAGAAGTGGAAAGATATTTAGAGGAACCTTTACTACCGCGAACGGAAAATCCTTTAGTTTGGTGGCAACAACAATATTCTTTCCCGTTTGTTTCAGAGGTAGCTAAGGAAAAACTTAGTGTTGTAGGGACATCGGTACCTTGTGAAAGAGTATTTTCAAAAGCAGGTACAATATTAGTGGCCAGAAGAAACAGGCTAAAAGCAAAAACGGTACAGCAAATACTGTTTCTAAATGCAAACACGAAGCAAATGAAACCATTGCAATGTTAGTTATGTATAATTGTATTTTTATTAGAATTGTTTTATATTTATGGTTTATATTTTATATGTACTTTTTTTCTTGATCATTATATTTTATTCATTGTCTTATGTCTGTAAATAATATTTTTATATAAACTTTTTAGTTCAGCCCTTATATTTTCTTTGTACCTTTCCTTCAGTCATTAAAAGTTAAAAAAAGAAATTTACGGCATTTAGAAAACAAGAGGAGTGCGCAGTGAAACAGAATTTATGAAAAAAAAACGCTGCTAAAGTTTGGTATTAATAATATATTTAACAGTCATAAAACCATTGATTTTATTACAAGTACCGAAGTATCTACTACAAAATTATACTAATTGTAATATGTAAATTATATACAATACTAAGTTAGAGGTATGTATTATTTGGTATTATGACAGTACGGAATTCTTTTTAACACTGCTACAACTCTATGGTACATGTTATGTACTCGACGAATAGATAATCTGCTGCATAAAAAATATTGCTAGCTTAATATTACTTTCCGTTAGAGCTGCTACGTCAGAAATATTTACATCGGAAAACTGCTACAAAAAGTAGCAGTTTCTTTTCATATTCGTTAGCTGCTACAAACTGCTAACGATAGTTAGCAGTTTCAAAATAGCAGTTTGCTTCGTAGCAACCCATCACTACCGTCATATATTAAATCGGGAAACCGATGTAAAAATTTCTTTACTACGTTAGCATGCAACTGAGTCGATGCATTGTTTCTACGCACTCCCGACATTTTCAACACGATTGTGTCAACAATGTATCGCTTACAACGTCTCAACGGCAACTGAATTGATCGTCGTACGCCTCTACTCGATCCCTCCACATCACGCTACTGTTCGGGCACATATTCTGCCGTCTTTAGTTATGATTATAAACATACGGTGGGAGGTACATATTTACATTCTGAATATTTTGAATCTATAGGCTGCGGATATTAGAATTTTCAGGGGGGTTTTAATATTGAGGTTCTGGTCGTAATTGATATTTTCTAAATAATTACACCTTTCCACTTTTCATACGTTGTCTTTTTCTTTCAAGGACACCTGTATACTACGAGTTTGTTGTCTAAATATTAAATTATTAATATATAATAGAAATTTAAAATATTGGACACATTCAGTAATCTTGTTTATTTCAATTCAGCATAATGGCAGACCCAAGGGAATCTTGTTGTATTCCAGATAGATTTGAACATATTTTGGTTTATATCTTGCACAGATATCAAAGTGGGCTCATATGAAATCATGCATCTATGAGATTAGTTTTATTTATACCATAAAGTGAGTTTTAAACAATCAATTCAAAAATTTTAGATATGCTTTGTAATAGTGACATAAGTCAATAATAAAGAATTACAGTTAACTAAAATATTTGTATATTATACTATGCCTTGCTTCTATCATTCAGTTCATGTCGTACAAAGTGAAATTTATAAATTGTCAATGACTCCAATGAATTCATAAATTTCGAAAATTCTTGAACTTAAATAAATATTTTAGTGCCGAACGAATTGTAGCCTAGAGGAGAATGTATTGCGCAGTAGAAAACGTAGTAAAATTTAATGAAATCGTTTCTCGAACGTGTGAATCAGTTTGACTTTGGTAAGACAGGCTCAATGTATAGAGATAGTCGAAGTGCTTATCCCTCATGTCTATATATTCTTGGCACTATCAGAGTTGGTATATGTGATACTGTCGTGGATTTCTTTTCTGCGTTATCCGTATTGCACTGGTACATACAGTTTACAACAAATACGCTAGAGAAATAAAAACGAAATGATGTAGAATGGATAAGTAGAATGGTTAGTGGAAAATAATTTTTTTTTCAAAACACTAGAGGTTTGTAAGTCTAGACGGATTATATGAACGTTTCGCGAAATAAAATAACCTTTTAATTGAATAATATATTATATTGCAATTAATATAATAGAATTTAAGTGGCAAATTTTACTTCCTAACAGTTGATCTGTAAGGAAGTAAAATTGGAAGAGTGGAATTAATCAAATTAACCCTTAAGTGGTACGGTTAAATAAATTTGCAGTGAAAACTACCATGGACTTCAGGCTAAAACATTTATTCATAAAATGGTCATGACAATTTTATGTCAAATTTTACATTTTGAACTACAAAATATACAGGCTATCCTTGAAATAAAAAGACAACGAATGAAAAATGGAAATATGTAATTATATAGAATATGAATCCAAAATATTGTGAGTCAATACGACGCTTACCCCGAAATTATAAACCCCATAAAAATTCTAATATGTGTCGCCTAAATTCAAAATATTCAGAATGTAAATACGTACCTCTATTTAAATTACACACACACCGTACTTTACATACGTAATATAGATGTTATAGAAGCTATAATATACTGTATGCTAAGGTTAACGCCTCGTACAAAATCAACTTTTTATACATTGAAGTAAATAACGTAAAAATTAAGATTTGTGTTAGATTAATTCAGAAACTCATTTTAAGTCATACTAAAATTTCATGAGTATTACGATAATGGTTTCTATTTGAAGTTAAAAATATAAAAATTCTAATATCGTATTCAGAATGCCCCATTATATTCAAAGGCGGCAAAGTTTATATCTATAAAACCGATAAGTTTTGTTGTGGTGAGGATTAGATAACCAGTTAGCTGTTAAAAATTTGTATTTGTAAAATTTTAAAGCTGATATATTAAACGAACACGCAAGATGTTTAGTTTACGGGCATTTAAGTTACAATCTACGTATTATCTTTAAACGAAAAATAATATCGAATGTATCTAACGATCGACAACAGAACGATACTTAAAGCGAGACGAACAATAAGAAAGGTGTATTGTGGGTCAGCTTTAAAATATTGTCTCCGATAGTATTTATGATATATTCAGTCGAACAGTGGCATAACAACATTTCTTTAAACATCTTTTTCTATTCTCGCTTACGAAAAGGAATTTTGGGAAAATATTTTGGGTATACATTCTATATAGAATCTTTCCATTCTTCATACGTTGTCTTCTTATTTCAAGGACACCGATATATATATATATATATATATATATATATATATATATATATATGTTACTCTTGATGTTCTCGTGGACGTATGATGAAGGTGTAGTTTCTCAGGTTCTTGGCCGCGTGTGAGTTTTTTTCTGAAAAGGACTATTTACTCTGCGTTTCAACGAGAACGCACTCGTCATCTTCAGGAGCTAGTCGGTCTGTCGCTGGTTAGAGCTGGAGATCGTTTGATGTGCGCCTAACACTACGTCTTATTATATGCTACTGTGTCGGGAGGGGGCGTCCCACTATTGACGTCATGCGTGCGCGGTTTCGTGTAGTTGGTCCGAGTGCCTGTAAGTGCCCTGGTCGGTCCGTGTGTCTGTGTAGGGGTTGCGATCTGTCGCGATTTGGTTGTGTTTTTATCTGTCGGTGAGCTAGGAGCGGTTTCCATGTATACGGCAAGCGCCGGCCGTCGTCACGTTTATTTAAGCACTTAGGACGCTTTTCTATTTCTATCGCTTCTCTTGTAATTCTCGTGGTTAGGTTTTCACTTTTGGCTAGGATCTTCGGGTTTTCAAAGTCGATAGAGTGCCCTGTCAGAAGTTTATGTTGTGCTAACGATGACGTTACTTCTTTCTTGACGACCGCGTTTCGGTGTTCTTCTTTTCTCACGCTAACTCGCCTGTTTGTCTGCCCCACATATGATTGATCACACACTGAACATGGTATTTCGTAAACGCCCCGATCTTCTAGAGGAATTCTGTATTTCGCATTACCTATTTCATCGGCTATTCTTCTGTGTGTTGTGAAAACCTTCATATATATATATATATATATATATATATATATATATATATGTAAATATATATGTATATATATAACTATATAGAATACTTTAAAAACATTTTGAACAAACCGCATTTCTATGAAGGGCGCATATATGATTTCGATATTTTCGACACACCTGCTTAATTTTTAACCCTTATCCGAGCAAGGGGGGCCTGCCAGGCCCGAGCGACGATAAAAAATTCGATATCTTAATGAGTAATTTTACTACGACTTAATGCTCTTTAGAATTCCTCAGAAATGTTTACTGTTTTCTTGTTAAGTAATATTTGTTAAATTATGAATAATCGTTAGTTAATTGACGGATTGTACTTAAAATCCCATTAACGGGCAAGCCGGGCTTAGCAGGCCCATACTTTAAGCAATTATGGTAACTTTATTTTCCGTTTTTGCTTTCTAATCCTCTTTACGTAATTAGTGTTTCCGATCATTTTTGTGTCATTTGTGCAGCAAATACATTTGATGACGTATATAGGTCGTAATTTTTCGAGGAAAGTAATATTAGGTAAAGTAGGGGTTCCCTGTCTATTTATATATATACGAGCATTTTTTGTTCATTGCTTTTAGTTTATGCATTATAGTGAAAGTGTTATAATCATTCAGCAACGTCGAGAAAATTTTTATCAGACGCCGAACTCGCAGATATACTGGAAAACCTATCGGACGACGACCAGGCGCCTGCAAATTTTGAGTCGGATGTCGAAGATGAGGACGAAGAGGACCACCTTTCTAATGCTAGTGAAACGGAAGACGTGCAAGAAGGCAGTGAGGGACTGTGTGACACTCCTGTTGTCAGTATTTCCAAATTTGTTGCTAAAGATGATTCAGTGTAGAGCAGCCAGCCTCCTTCGACAGGACGGGTTCGTTCGTGCAATATAATAAAATCGCAAATGCATAAAGTTATCTTACCGCCGGGAAAAATTGTTAAAGATCCAATTGATGCATTTCTCTTATTTATTGATGAAGCTGTACTTACCGAAATTGCTTCACATACAAACAAGGAAGCAGAGAGGGTACTGATAGATATTCCCTGGAAACCATGTGATAATATCTAAATTCGCGCTTTTCTTGGTTTGCTTCTAACTGCCGGTCACCTAAGTGCTAATGATACTAGCTACGATGTGCTATGGAGTCGATTATATGGCCCTTCAATTTTTCGAGCAACGATGGGATTGAAACGATTCAAAATCTTTTTGCGATTTATACGATTTAATGACAAAAGTACACGTTCCGAAAGAAAGAAGAACGATAAACTTGCACCTATTTGAGTTATTTGGGAAAAAGTAAGTAACAATCTGAAAAAGCACTACCTCCCCGAAGAAAACATCACAGTGGACGAACAAATTGTACCCTTTCGAGGAAGATGTCCATTTAGACAATATATGCCTTCCAAACCAGACAAATATGGAATGAAGTTCTGGTGGGCGTGTAACTCTGAAACCTACTATCCTCTAAATGGTATTCCCTATATTGGAAAGGAAGGAAATCAAATCGCCAAGGGCCTCGCAACACAGGTAGTGGAGCTGCTGGTACAACCGTATTATAATACAAACAGAAATGTCACATTCGACAATTATTTTACGGACTTATAATTAGCAAAAACATTATTGACAAATGGGTTGACGAGCGTTGGTACCGCAAGGAAAAATAAACGCTACATCCCAACCGAATTTTTGCCCAATAGAAAACATGAAGAACAAACGTACATTTTCGGATTTACAGAAAAAGCGTCTTTAATGTCCTACGTTCCAAAGAAAAACAAAAGTGTTTTGGCTCTGTCAACGATGCATCATATTAATAACTGTAACGATAAAAAAAAGCCAGAAATAATTCTGTATTATTACAGCACAAAATGTGGCGTGGACACGTTAGACCAATTGGCTCATAAATACACATGTAAACGCAGAACAAATCGTTGGTCATTTACATTTTTTATGAACCTTCTCGACGTAAGCGGCATTGCAGCATATGTTACTTGGATGACTTTGAACCCAAATTGGAATAAAGCTAAACACCAAAAAAGGAGATTGCTTCTAGTAGATGTATCTGAAAACCTAGTTCTTCCGCACATTCAAAGAAGGAAGGCGAATGGACCTCCTCGTACCATCCAACACTGTGTCAGCGAGTTTGTAGGTGAAGAAGCAACGCCGGCAAAGAGAGCAAGAACTGAAACTAAAGCAAATTCTAGAAGAAGGTGCTACATGTCTCCTAAAACAAAAGACAGGAAACAAAGACAATGTTGTGATGAGTGCAAACAAAACATTTGTAACGAACATTCTTCATCAAAAGTTTTGTGTTATAATTGCAAGAAATGAATAAAGTAGATCAGTAAGTAATTAATGTTATTTATAAATGGTATTAAATATATAATTCCCATAAACTCTTTGTTTCATTAATTCTGTAAGTAAAAACATATACTAAAAGCACCGGGCCTACCAGGCCCGAACTGCCCGGTTACGTTAGTAAAATGTCTTGCCCGGACAAGGGTTAAGCAGCTTATCTTACCGGTTCAGGTTCAGCAAAGGATCCATGAAGTAAAGTATTTTTGCCACTATATCCCTTAATTCACAAGAAAGTTGTCTAACATTAAAGCGTTCAATATGGGATTTACTTAAGCCCATTTCCAGATTCTTAAAAATGTTTCTTCGTGCTGTTTGGTCCACGTAAAAGACTCTTTTTTGGAGATAAGTATTACTATTAATGACTGCAATATTTATAATTGTATAAAAAATTATCTTTCTCCGTGAAACTGTATAATTAGCCGAAAGTTAATCTAATGTCTGCTTCACCTACTTTATGACTATTGTGGTCCATGATGACACACAATAATGACTGACATGGAGTGTGTAATACTTTTCATCCCATATTTTCCTCACTGCAGCTAAATTGTCGTTTGCTTTTCTCGGTGCTCTTGTAGTAAAATAATAAAATCTCAAACAAGACAAAATACCAAAAATCTACAAGCGCTCATAGTGGTATAGAAAACGTCACGATCTGTACCATCCTCAAAAAAATTTTCGTGATTTAGGTTAAATTAATGACTTGTAAAAATACGAAGATACAATAAAAGAATTTTAACAATTTACATTTTGTTGCATTATTTCTTTACATTTACATTGGCTGCTAGGCCGAATTAAGTAGAACCCGAAAATTATAGCCCTGAGATATACATACAATATACAGAGTCTAAAGAAATATACGCTTGAATAACTGCCCACACAACAATCATTTACTTCATAGATAAACCAAACGAAACTCAGCAACATGTGTGTAAATTTTTAATATTTTTTGATTCTTAGAATTGTTCTTTATCTAGAAACACCTCAGAATAACACTTTCTAACAAACAAGAGAAAGTGCCTATCCCCTAACAGGGAACGGCCAATTTATTTGTTAGGAAATTATTAGAGAAAGAATGAGTTCTTCGTTACATCTAAGACAACCAGCATCACATACTGCATACTAAATAATAAACAAGTGATCAATCGTCACCACAGTTATTATAATAAAATAAACTTAGTATATAGTAAAAGTGTGTTTCATTTGTATAATTCTCCCCACAGACTTACAAAATGTGGTTCAAAAATAAATGCCAAACTCCAGCGCACAAACTACTTTACAGCAGATACGGACGAATTTATATTTAGTGACCGTGATATTTCGTCGGCAGCTTCACTTGAATGTGGTAACTCAGGAGATGAATCTAAGGATATACTGACAGAAAATTATGGTGAACGGGAGAAAATGTATTCAGCTGACAAATGTTTGTTAGCAAGAAAAAAAATATTGATTCATCCGATATACTCTCCCCATGGCAGTTATTTACCACAAACAAGTTTTTGAAAATAACATTAATACATACTAACAACAAAAAGGAAGTTGCGGGACTTCATTTGTTTATTTGTCTGGTGTTATGAAGTCCAATCACGAAAATATTTTAGGACATTTTGTTGAGGATGGTACAGGTCGTGACGTTTTCCATACCACTATGAGCGCTTGTAGATTTATGTTATTTTATCGTGTTTGAGATTTTATTATTTCAATACAAGGGCACCGAGAAAAGCAAACGACAATTTAGCTGCATTGAGGATAAAATGGGATAAAAAGAATTACATTAATAAATAACCTATTTATCATCAGAGTTTTATATAAACTGTTTTTTGAAGTTTTTAATCTTTCAAAATCACGCTCGAGTATTTCACTTAATCAAGGGAGTACTTTCTATCCGAACGTTAAGCTAGGAGTCAAGGTGTTTATTGGAGTCTTTAGAATATTCATACCTCGATTCTACTGATATCTTGGTTTTAATTAAGTGTGTTATTAGACGGTTATTTAAGTGGAAGTCTACTTAATACAGAACAACACGTCTACCTTCACACTGTATATAAGTTCTATTTTAGCAATGAATATTTGATTGCAAATTTCAATTACACCGATATCATGACATCGCTCGTGGAAATCTGACTTCTTATTTGCTTGCTCAGATATCTTGCATAAATCTGCACGAACAGTAGTGTATTTATGTTAATTAATTCATTATTAATTTATATATGTTTTAAAATATTTTATTTTAAGTTTTATAGACTGCAAATAATATTGTGCGTTATCTTTAATTATTCAAATCTTTCCGCTATTCCTTGTAATACTTTTAGTAGAACTAAACTAATTGTACAAAGAAAATATCGAATGACATACTAATAATTATAAATCAAAAATGCCTCTAATTGTAAATGTAGACATAACAAATTATTGATAACATTCTTAATAGCAATCTAAGTTTCTTCAAAACGTTCAAATCTAAATTAATGTTAAACGTTGAAATATTTAATGTACATTGAGTGAAAACTGTAGAATAAATCCGCGTATTTCGCGCTTTCATACGTTTTTGCTTTTCGAAAGATGCTCATCTTTTCTCTGCCACTTCTCGTATTTATTTAGAATTTTATTTCATTTCGTGTATTACTTCCATTTTAACACTTGTATTGATCTATCCACTTGGCGCTAATTTGTTCTTTCTTTCGTTGTCTGAAGTTATTTCTTTTACTTAAATTCTCATTTGTGTGTAATTAATGTGTTTTTAAATTTTTATTACGAGATTAAATTTGTTTTCCTTTTTGATATATACGAATTTTTCCCTTGAAGTAGTACTAAATGGCTTCACTTGCAAAGATTTCACAGTGTTTTGGCAATGATTTTCCAGTAAATTTGTTTTCTTGTTTTTTCCAGTTTGTTTTTCTTCCTTGTTTGTTTCAGGCTTATATTTGATCCTTTAAACTGCATATATTTGAACGTTGTAGGCATGCGCATTATGGTGAAATTTTATTTCTATTTTAATGACAGCTGTTTTGTTTGTTTACATTTTTAAAGTAAGAATTTACATAATTGTTATCCTAAATATTTCTAAATCTGGTTCACATTTGTTATAGGCACTTTATTGTTTTTCAGGTTAGACTGCTTCTCTTGTTAATAACAGATATTTTTATATTGATTTATTCTTATTCTAAAAAAATTAACAAAGCAATATTTCTATTTTAACTATGGATATATTTTCTAAAACATCAACAAATCTAAGATAAATATTATAAATATTGCTAATAATGTATAAAAAAAAGTTTACTTGGTTTCCTTTTTATACAGTTTTGGTACGTATAGCATGTATTTTATATCTAATTAGATTGTAATTATTATAGATTTACTATAACCTCTAAACTATTTACATCATGTATTTAATACAGCATTGTCATGTTATACATCAGGTGTATTTCAAAAGGCACAACCTGTATTTATTACGCTTCTATTTGTTTAGGCTACGTTTGATTAATTTATACATCTTTTCCCTTATTTAATTTCTTTAAATGTGAGACTTCGCAGAAATATGTACCTCAAAAAATATATATTTTTGTGCCGTCAAGGATTAAAATATATGAACAGCGTCTGAGTTATGCGAAACTTCGGGTTAGAAAACCCACCAACGCCGAATAGAAAATTAAAATATTGCCCTCAAATATTAGAAAGTTTTAACACGTAAAAATTTGTACATACTAACAATATTTTACACTCAGGTGTCTCTTGTGAGTTTAAAAATGCTGGGTCTTCCACTATTGCACCCAGTTCATCATCAGTTAACGGTTTAGATGAACCCAGCCTAACCAAAAATATCCTGACCTTAAATTCAGAACAACATCATTGCTAACTTAATCAGTAAAGTAATTTATCGTAATTTCATAAAAAGAAAAGCAAATTCGAGTGGATAAAAACTTGCATGAACGGTCATTTAAGATGCAAATTTATTGCATTTTCGCGAAGTAATGTAATTGTAAATATTCTTTTTACACTTTACGATGCTATTTTATACGAATTTTTCATAGAAAAAAAAATTCGCCCTCAAGTGGGAATCGAACCCACGACCTCTGGCTTACCGGACCATTGCTCGACCACTGAGCTGTTGAGGCGTGAGTTAGAATCTTTTGTGGGGATGCCTTGAATTACATCAAAGGAAACAGATGAAATATATCTTGCCCGTAGTACAGTCATTTAAGATGTTTCCTTATTTTAAAATGATTATTTATTAGTATAGTTAAGAAAATATTAAATTTTCAATTCATAGTGTGGTAATTTTAGTGGACTTTCAAATTTTATTAGAAAAAGAATCGTGCTCTCTCAAGTATAAATATCGTAAAAAAAACTGCAAATTATAAAAAGCATAACATTTTTATTGTGTTTCGTTCGGTAAAAAGCATTGGAACATACTAATATTTGAATATAGTTACTTGCGAACTGCTACCTAACAAAACATCTACTAATTTTATTATTCGCGGGAGTATGAGTTCGTAGTACAGGATATACGCGTATATACATACGTCTACGTGTAATTTGATTTTGGGTGTAATACAGAATATAATCAAATTAATTATCTTTGAATAATTGTTTAATGGGTTTAACCGACGGGATGACATTTACGGATATGATCTATAAATTCACTCTATCTAATAATACCATATAGATGATCTAAAGTTATTTGCAAATTGAACAGCACAATAATCCTGTAGTTCAAATGCAACTACAAATTAAAAAGATAACTTATAGCCAAGAATATTTTGCTAGCAAGTAAATTGCGTTGGTATTTTCTGTGTTGGATCTCATCGTTCTATTTTTTTTTAATTTTTAATACTTTTTCATTTATGCTTCAGAAAAAAAGTGGCATTAATAATTGTTAACTAAAGTAACTAAAGTCGCAGCCTTAGAACATTTAGCTAGAAAGTTTCATAAAATTCATCTGTAGGTGTGCATGCTTGAAGAGACGTATCGTTGCATCGCAAAGTATTAGTTAAATAGGGTACATATTTAAGGCTTATAGTGATATTAGAAAATCGATAAATCTCGAACGAATACCAGCATGTAATAAGCAGAGAACGAATACAATTTCCATAAAACGCAATCGGCAATTGGAATAGTGTATAACATCGCTCAGTACATCCCGGCGTAATTCAATGAAGAATTTGTTTGACTTACTCGGCCACCTGGTCTCGCAGCGATAACAATGGACAACCCAGCTATTGTATTCGGAGAATATAGTGTTTTCAGTGGTGTCGTGTACGTAGATAAAATAAATAAGTTTATCGTATTTCGTAAGAGAAATGGCACGTGCATTCCTTTTCTTTTCATTTAAGCAACATCTTCCAATTATTTTCACGTAAGTGTGCATAAAATTTCGTTATTTAATTTCGCTTATTTGGATCTAGAATATTCTTACTTTTTCAGACAATGGAAAAGCGCCGAGAATGGCATCGTGAAACAATGGCGAGTTGGATTGAGGGCCATACTGATTGTATGTACATTGCCAGTGATTCCGAAATTTATTGTGAAGTGTGTGAAACGTTATTGAAAAATTGCAATAAATCAACCGTAAAACGTCACGTAGGATCGTTAAAGCACGAAAAAAATTGAACCCGTTGGAATCTGACAATTTTAACGAAGAACTCTGTGAAACTTTTATGGCAGCTAATATTCCATTATTTAAATTGAACAATCCAATTTTGATGACAATTCTGAAAAAATATACTGGTCGAAATGTTCCTGATGAATCAACTTTACGCAAATATGATGTTTCTAGGTGCTATACGAGAACAGTAGAACGCATTAGAAGCCATCTTTTAAATCAATACATATGGATAAGCGCCGACGAAACGGTGGATGTGTTAGGACGCTGTGTGGTAAATGTTGTAGCTGGTGTACTACATCCAACTATTCCCTATAACTCATATGTAATAGCAACAAGTATTATAAATAGAGTTAATGCGGAAACAGTTGCTGAAACCATTAAGGAGAATATGCAAAAAATGCTTCATGCGGACGCCACGTACAAAGAAAAAATACTTTTATTTGTCAGTGATAGTGCTGCCTATATGCTAAAAACAGGCAAACTATTGAAGAAAACATATCCTAATTTGCTGCATATTACTTGTGTAGCACATGCTCTCCACAGAATCTGTGAATATATCAGAGATACTTTTCCGGAAGTTGATAGACTTGTAAAATTCTAACTACGTACATAGCTTTTCTTCCAGTCTCATAATATTCTAGCTTACACAACAGCATCTTACACACTGTATTAAATGATTAGTGTGTCCCAATAGTCCTGAGGCAGTTAATTTGGCCTTGTCTGAAATTAATATATTTAGTTACTTCAGATTCGACATAATTAAATTTAAAGCATAAAAAAGAAATTCCCATTGCGCGTTAGGTAAGGAATAATTATGTGACGTCATATATTGTTTTTTCTTGTTAATCCCATATCGCATTCTGTTCCCGTCTAGGAACACCATGCATCAAAAATTCGTTAAGACTGAGATTTAGGTGTATAATCTTTAAATATACACGATTCCCATTTTGGAACGCTCTTCTTCAAATTAAGCTATCCAGCTGTAGGTGGCAGGACATTCTTTTGCATAAAATTACTTGAACAGATGATAATGTTAAATGTTTTTAAGTTAGTTCATGTCGAAATTGTTTGATGTGCCAGTTTTGATGAAAATAGTTTTTAAGGTTCAAAAAATTCTATAAGCTGCACAATAACCTAATGAATTCACTTTGATTT
Source organism: Melolontha melolontha (assembly GCA_935421215.2). Lineage (NCBI taxonomy): Eukaryota > Metazoa > Arthropoda > Insecta > Coleoptera > Scarabaeidae > Melolontha > Melolontha melolontha. Next base: position 11,195,073 of record OW285243.1, read on the forward strand.
TTGTTAAAATATTTATTTATGTTGCGGATATGTTGGACCATTTGGCAATACCGGGACCAAAGTTGGAAAAATTCACTTTATGGGAAAAAAAATATGTTTATCAACTTAGAGATATTCCAAATGATAGTGAACTTTCCGTTCTGTCAGACGATGATGAAACCTCGGAGAATCAACATACGAGTAAAAATGAAGAAAATTCAGACGACTTCAACTCTGAAGAAGCGGTGTACCTTTGAGCAATTTCTTAAGTGTCGCACCATCTGCAAATTCAAAACTATTTTGGAGAGAAGAAGAAACTTTCACAGAGAACAATCATGTACGGTTTTGTGGTAACATTGATTTAATAGAAAACGTTTTATAATTAGTCACGCCTTATTATAAAACAGTTAGGGCGAGACCACGTGTTTCTATTGCGCTCCGGAGTTTTGTTTTTAATTAAAACTACATTGGTTAATACTTAATAGCAATAGTGTTGCAAGAGTGTTGAAACGAGAACACATAAACTTGAGTGGGAAAAAATAATTAAGGACACAATTGCGAAAGAAACAACAAAATTAATCGAAAAAAATCAAGTATTAGAAAGATTATGAAACAAATAAATTCGGAATTGTGCAAGTGCCAGTGTGTGAAAGAAAACAATATAACATTGAATTAATAAATAATCAAGTAAATGATTTAGATGGGCAGACGGTAACTGTTGGGGATAAGGACGGCCCTATTTCGGCTCTTGTCAGTAATAATTACAACAAAGACAAGAAAGACATTATTATAGATGAATTGATGATAAAATAAAAATTCTGGAAGATCAAATAGTGTTAGTGAATAGTAATCAAAATGTGGGAATAAATCGACATCAAAGGAGAAAAAACTAATGGGCATAAAATCGCCGGACGAGACAAGAACTATTTGCTCCGAAGAACGCCACCGGTTGGGTAAAATCTATGAATAATGATAATATAAATGATGCTACCACAACGCGACCAAAACAATTTAAGACAAGTAATAAGGAGTTTGCGCGATGTTCTGCTTGCTCTCCTCCTCTGGCCTGAACCTACCTGAAGATGGTCGTCCCCAGGAAAGTACTCTGCCGGCTAACTCAGTCAAGTAACGTAGAGTGTCGCGAGTTCCAAATGATTGCTAGATGTATATAAAGACGGCACCGTCTTCAACCTGCAGAGAATCCTAGAAAACGGAAGCAGGCGGGACCCTGGTAGCTTCAAAAACAACCAGAGAGAGAGTCAGCCCTCTACTACTTGTTTCAGATACAAATACGAGTCTTTGCTTCTCTCAACACTTGTAGGACAGGATTCAAACAAACCCAAGTCATCAAAAATAACAAAGTTTATTAATAAGTAGGTTCCAAAATATCAAAAGATTAGTTATCAGATGCCATATAACACAAATTTACAGGTGTTTAACAAAATAGAACAAAGTTTGCCAAAATTCAAATTCTATATAGATATCAACCAAGCAATAAGATAAAGTAATTAATTAATTTAATGAATTAATTCTTATATTGAGAAATATAATAATATATGAGGTTATATATAAAGATATAGTTACAAGAATTAATAAGATGATTCAAATTCTATACTATCTGTGAAAATACGTTAATTAGTAAAACTGAAATTAATATTAAATTTTATAAAATTGAAACTTCAATGCAAATCAAATTATTAAGAAAAGTTGTCTAGACTAGGTAGTTTTATATGAGGGGAAAAACAAAAGCAACAACAGTCGCTTGCGAAGTTACAAAGAGTTATATAGCTTGTGCATCTAAATTAGTGAGTAACGCCCTGTATACACAGGTGATAAAACTGTGAAAGATGAAGTTATATTCGTATTAAGAACAAGACATAAGTTAAACAGAACTCAAATTATGTATACTTAATAGTGATTCTTTACAAACAGTTTACAGTGTATATTAAAATAAGAAATATTAATGAGAGAAGTATCCCCTGGATATTGAAGTTAACAAGACGTAGGCTCGTCTGAAGGAACTTGCCACGAAAAAAGCACTACAATATCTGCAACTGATTTTCAGTGAAGCTGACGACCAGCTTGATTATAAAATACAAAATGAATGCTAGATTCCAGGTGTTGTAGCCTCTAACTGTTAAAAATTTTATGCACTAGCCCAGACAGCTATTAAAGATGTTTGATTTACAACAAAATAAAGTTTCATGTAAGCAAACAGACGTTGTTAAGCAGGAAAGATAAAGGATACAGTAAGCATACCAGAACTAGGTCTAGTAAAATAAATCCCGAGAGAAACTAACCCGATAACACAATCAGGGTTCTACGATGCCAATTTAAATGCAAAAAAACTAATCAGCGTCTGCTTCAAACAGAAAGTTCGGCTTATCTAAAACCTTACCCAGGTGTAAACCTTTTGAAATTTAGATTAATACATAGAATTAGCAAAAATTTAATTAAGAAAAAAAAATAGGATTTTCAAAACCTACTTCTAAACAAGTTCTCGATTTCGAAAAATTCTAATAAAAATTACACAATAATAGAATAGATTACAGAGAAACAAAATCTGATTTAATAACAAATATTCAATGCAACGTGTCTAAGCATAAAAATTTCCAAGATGTCGGACAGCGTACAGGTATATAAAAAAAACGGGAAAATATATCGAGTATATCATGACAACCAACATATTAGAACATAAATAAATTTTAAGAATAAACCAAGTTTGAAGTTGTCCAATGCGATTGATAATTAATAACAAAATTGAATAAACTAAAAATAAACGGAAATGTTGAATATGAAAAGCCTAAGATGTCTTTACGTAAGCCAATAATGAAATAAATTCATTAAAAATTCCCGAAAGATCTCAAAGTAATTTTTCGAGCGTAACAATGAACCAATTCGTTCTTATGCAGCTATTGCAGACAATAATAATCCTAAGAACAACAGGTTTCGGAGATCTGAAACAAATATAGTGAAACGTACACGAAAAAATACTTTACTAGAGGCGATGGACAGAACAGCAGGATATTTAACTCAAACTTGAAAGATCCAACAACAGTGGATGATGTAAAAACATATTTGGATGAAAACAATGTAAGTATAATAGATTGTGAAAAGTTAAATATTTTTAACAAAGCCAGAGCGGTATTTAAATTGACAGTAAGAGAAGAATTGAGGGAAACTGTTCTGGATTGGAGTTTATGGCCAAGTATTGTTATCATCAAGCCTTACCGAAATTTTCGGAAGAGGAATCACGAGGAAAAGCGAACCTAACTGAAAAAAATGCATTCAAATTGACAATAATGCATAACAACATACAGAATCTTAGAAATAAAGCTGACATTATAAGTGTATATTTGTATGGTTTGGTATAACCTGTTCATGCTCTAGCCTTAACTGAACACTGGCTTAAACCTGGGGAGGAGCAGTGCAGGATGGATGGCTATTTGCTGATCTCAAAATACTGCAGACCAACACGACAGCATGGCGGATCTTGTATTTTTGTTAGAGAGGCTGTGGAATTTGATGCAGCACTGGTACGAGAAAGCTACCGACTTTCCTGGCTTAGGACGAAAAAACCTTCCCGGACTGTTTTCAAATGTTTACATAGCAACGGACTAAAATACTAGAATAGCTTATTTTTGGATCTGAAATCGTGCTGAGAAAGTAGACAATCTTGACCGATTTCAGAAAAAAAAAATTGTTTCTATAGTTACCATAATAGGTAACATTTAGCAATATACATTTAACATCGCCAACGTCCTTGTGTGTACCCTTTCCTAAATGAGATCAAAAAATGTAATTGTAAAATTTTTTACTGTTTTTTGCATACTAAGAATGCCAAAAGACATGACAACAATCTTTTAATTTTTCTATTAAATATTGTTCAATAAAGAGTTAATAATAAAAAATCGAAGAGGCTATGATTGTATCCTGAACAAGAAATCAGACATCTCATTCGAAGACGCAATTTTAGTGCTAAGGTGAAATTCCGCGGACGTTACATTGAAATTAAGCTATCGTCGATTACAACGCATCAAAATCTGGTGTTATATATTTCGCGGAAGGTTACAATTTCCCAAAACAATAATATTGAAACATATAAATTATTTTCAGAAATTAATTTTCTTCAAATATATTTAAAATAAGTTTTTTTCATTATGGATAGTTAACATAAAAGACTTCTCAAATATTTTTAGCATTCCCAATGCACAAGTTGTTTAGCTTGGGTATTAGATCTTTATAATAAGGCTTTGTTACTCAACGATATATACAGTTGCGTTTCTTGTCCGTACAACAGAGTCGAACATGCCACTGCTACGTGAATGTGCATATAACTAGATATACGGCATTGGTTTAAATATGGTTTCATTATTTCATATTTATTACATAAATATAATTTCTATTTATAAAGTATAATAAAAAAAAACTAACTTTCAAAAATAACAGAGCTTGTATGACTACCTATGATAGATCAGTGGGCATTATTGTAATATTTGGGAGAAAGTTATAATCTAACTGGAAGTTGTAAATATTCTTTCTACACTTTACGACTCTATTTTATTCGAATTTTTCATAGAAAAAAAATCTCCCTCAAGTGGGAATCGAAACCACGACCTCTGGCTTGCCGGACCATTGCTCGACCACTAAGCTGTTAAAGGCGTGAATTAGAAACTTTTATGGGGATGCCTTGAATTACATCAAAGGAAACAGATGAATATATATTGCCCGTAGTATATTCATCTGCTTCCTTTGATGTAATTCAAGGCATCCCCATGAAAGTTTCTAATTCACGCCTTTAACAGCTTAGTGGTAGAGCAATGGTCCGGCAAACCAGAGGTCGTGGGTTCGATTCCTACTTCAGGGCTAATTTTTTTCTATGAAAAATTGGAATAAAATAGCGTCGTAAAGTGTAGAAAGACTATTTACAATTACATTACTTCGCGAAAATGTAATAACTGGAAATATTATTATATGAGGCATTATATTTCTTCTAAAGGTCTAGTTTATCTAAAATTCTTGCTCTGGGAACAAACTTTAGAGGAATTAAGAAAGCACTAAATTGATTTTGCAATGAAAAGAAATCCATAGATGTTTCAATATGACCATGCGACTATTCCGATGGGTAAGAAAGCATTAGAGCGATCCAACATTAATGTCAATATTATTTAAAACTTTGAGATTGATTTTCATGGTATATTTCTACTGGTAAACAAAAATATAAAGATGTAAAATTGGTAATTTTAATACTATCGGAGTGCTTTCAGTTAGTAAATTAGCGCTATTAAAAATAATCTTAATCAGAAAAGGAAAACTTCCATAGATTACAAATCCACTATTCAACTAATGTATCATTATAGTTGCGCTATTTTGCCCATACAACAGAATCAGACTAGGCTTTGGATTAATTAAAATATATAATACTAACAAGCTACTTATACAGGGTGCGGCAGGGAAACTTGCTGATTTGAATTGGACGCCAATGAGCGAGGCGTGGTCAGAAAGGGGTGGGGGAGGGTCTCATTAGAAAGAGGAGGTTCTGAAGTTTTGTTACCCCACAGGCCAGTTGTCGTCAGGCGTTGGACTAAGGAACAGCGTGCGTTCGCCGTCGAGGCCTACTTTTCCAACGGTTATTCGGTGGTCGCCACCCAACGTGCCTTCCGAACTCGGTTCAATATTCATCCCGCGGGTCCCGTTCCTGGCCGGTAATCGATTGTTTCTTGGGTGGACACATTCAGGGAAAGTGGGAGTGTTGCAAAGAAGGCCCAGGAGGTTAACGGACATCCAGAACTCCAGAAAATGTCGAAAGGGTGAGGGAGTCGTTTTTGCGCTCTCCCCGGCGTTCGGCGCGTAAGCACGCTGCTGCTCTGGGGATTTCTGATCGCACAGTGAGATGAATTCTTCACAACGAACTCCAGTTTCATCCCTACAAACTTGGTGTTGTCCAACAGTTGAGTGAACGCGATTTCGCTTCTCGCCAAACTGCATGTGAAGTGCTCAGTAACTTGCCAGACGACGCTCTCGTGTTTTTTAGTGATGAGGCCCATTTTCACCTTTCCGGCTGTGTTAACAAACAAAACATGCGGTATTGGAGTGATGTCAATCCCCGCGAACTTCATGAGATGCCACTTCATTGTGAACGTGATATTATGTGGTGTGCATTGTCGAGAGTTGCAATAATTGGGCCTAATTTTTTCGAGGAAGATGAACGCGCTGTTACTGTGAATGCAGTTCGCTACAGAGAAATGATTGAGACATTTTTTCTTCCACAACTTGAAGAAATGGAACTTGGGGACGTATGGTTCCAGCAGGACGGAGCCACGGCGCACACAGCGAGAACTTCGATGGAGCTTTTGAGGGAACACTTCCACGAGCGCCTTATATCCTTGAGGGGTGACGTACCGTGGCCGCCGCGCTCCCCTGATTTGGCACCCAGCGGTTTTTTTTTTATGGGGATATCTTAAATCCATCGTTTACAACGACAAACCCCGGACCCTGCAACACCTGAAGGACAACATCCGCCAAGCCATCGCCAACATTCCCGTCGATATGCTCGAAAGAGTGGAGCGCAACTTCAAATCAAGGATAGATCAGTGTATCACTAATGAGGGCCGCCATTTGCCCGATGTCATTTTTAAAACTACTTAAAACAAAAATTCAGAATGTGTACTATACGGTACAAAAAGAATTAAGTCGATATATGAAGTACTTTTTCTTTTATTGACTTTTCAAATCAGCAAGTTTCCCTGCCGCACCCTGTACTTTATAAATATAAATTATTTTTATGTAATAAATGCCGTAGACCAAGTTATATGCACATTCACGTAGCAGTGGCAAGCTCAACTCTGTTGTACGGACAAGAAACGTATATATATGAAACATATATATCGTTGAGTCAGAAATTCTTATTATCAAGCGCGGCTCGTTATGACGTATTTGGGAGGGCGCGTATAATGATGCGACTGCTTCATGTATTCTCGTGTACTAACTGTTGCGTTTTCTTAGTAAACACCGAAAACACACGAGTCACTCGTATCATTGTTTGCGCCCTCCCAAATACGTCATCACGAGCCGCGCCTGTTTATTATAAAGATCTAAAACCCAATCTAAACAAGTTTGCCTCTTCGAAGAAGCAATGTTAGTGCTAAAGTGAAATTCCGCGGACGTAACATTGATTTCTTTTCTTTTTGCCTCTTCGAAGAGGCAATGTTAGTGCTAAAGTGAAATTCCGCGGACGTAACATTGATTTAAGCTATCTTCAATTGCAACGCATCAAAATCAGGTCTTATGGATTTCCCGGATATAAAAAATATAAATGACGGAATATAAAATATTATATTCTTTCATTTATATTTTTTATATCCTTGACAAAGGCATCATTGCCGAAACATGTAGGGTTTTAAATATATATACTTTGAAGTAATAAACCAGACCTTTAATCGCCGACTTATTAAGTTTACCATATCATACCAAGGTCACGAAAATATTATATATATATATATATATATATATATATATATATATATATATAAGGTAAACTTAATTAGTCGGCGATTAAAGGTCTGGTTATTACTTCAAAGTGTATATATTTAAAATAATCCTACATGTTTCGGCAATGATGCCTTTGTCAAGGATATAAAAAATATAAATGACATTTATATTTTTTATATCCTTGACAAAGGCATCATTGCCGAAACATGTAGGATTATTTTAAATATATACACTTTGAAGTAATAACCAGACCTTTAATCGCCGACTAATTAAATTTACCTTATCATACCAAGGTCACGAAAATACTATATATATATATATATATATATATATATATATATATATATAGCAAGAAACGTAAGTGTTCAGAGAAAGAGATCAATTAACTATTTTTAAATTGGATTATATGTTTTTAGCCTAATCTTAGCACATCACATTATGCTGGTACCCAGCTTTAGTTAATAAAATATTTGAAATCGGCCGAACTGTGATCAATTCAAATATTTTTTAACTATATAATGTAAGACTATTGAAAAATTAAATTAAAATTTTTGCTCAGGTGGTATTCGGCAATTTTATTACTTAAACGAATATCTTTTGATTACATTTCTAGTAATTAACTTATATTTATTTTCGTAACTATACTGAAATAGATCATTTATTTATGTTTATTAGATTTATAATTTGTTAATCTAACGCATCTGGATTTATACAGATATCTTCTTACTAAACACGTATATGCTAATGTTTTAAATGCTATCATAAATCATCATGTCGCATACAAAAACAAACAAGTTGTTTGATATGATTATAGTGGGTATATCAGTAGTATTCAATTTCCTTCTGGTTCGTGAATAATTTTAATTACCGTTCTGTGTACGTGAGGAATTTATGCCTGAGATTAATTCCCGGCATTCAGGAAAGGTCAACATACATATATCAGAGGACTTGCAGGCATTTAAATGGATTGGTGTGCATAATCCGCGTATATCACCCACCTTAACGTTACATCACAAGATTACCGGGTCTCGACATTACTATATCAGACTACCGAACCGCTTTCTGTACACGATCGATGACCAACCAATTATCGGTCGTCAAATAAATATCAGCCTTAGGGATGCAGTTTGTTCTGTGAATTGCTCGAAAACTAAATTTACATGTATGAACGTTGCATTGCAAAGATGATAGCTTCTAGCAATTGAAGATATTTGATTTAGTATTCCCTGCAAGAGCTAAAGCTTGTAGTCAGATTAACATAAATTATTTATATATAAAAACTTGTTACAATGGCTTAATATCAGATACATTTTAGACAATTAAAATAATTTACTTTTATATTGGTGACATTGTTTGCAATTTTTTTTTACATTTATACCGCTGAAAGAACGTCGTTTGATAGGGTTTTGGTGAATTTAAACCATCTCAGATTCACGATCAAATGCGACTTGTATTAGGCTGCCCAAGTCTTCTCGAAGGCAACGAACCAGCCAAACTGTTAATTCAACTCAGAAGACCATCGGATAATGTTATTAGTACACCGAAGCTTTTCTAAATGGTCTCTCTAGGCAGACTAACAATCTGGTTATTATAACCCATTGCTTTAAAGAAATTTACATGAAGGTAGATGACTATAAATCATAACAGAACCAATACCACGAAAAGGAATACAAGTCTAAATAATTTAGATTTTAATTTAGGTCTAACGAATGGAACATTGCGCCTTATATACTGCATTAGCACCTTACGCTGCTTAAAACTAATTTGATATTTGTTATTATGCACTCACTGATTTGCAACAACTTGAATTGTCATTCTCAGATAATATCAATAATATCAATATCAGCCTAAACCATCTATGTAACGTTTTATAATAACACCTTTGAAACTTGTGTCTCTATTTGTTATGCTCGTCCCTTATCTCTTCCGCCTTGGTTTACTCTTGAACTTGAAGTTCAACTTAAAAGTGAAATAATATTGTCTATAATATCCCTTTTATTTTAGAGAGTATAAAAGAATAAGAATCTTGACGAAATTACGATTATCCACTAGTTAAAAAGAATATTTGAATGGTATAGAAACTTTTGTGGTGAGTGCGTTTTTTATTTCCATTTTTTGTTTTTTCGTATAATTATCCTATAACCGGAATGCAAATGTCTGTGTGATAATAAGCGTTATTTTTATTTTTATTACGTTAAAAATGCCACATTATCCATTAGAAAATGGTTACATGATCAAGTGAAAACATATTGGCTACTCTTATCAAATAGTATGTGATTTATTGTTTCGCGAAGCATCCCAGGAGGCCTATTCCCAATGAAACTACACGATTTTCAAACTAAAAAAGAAATCAGATGATACGGGTTTTGTACAAAAAACATCGTTTTCAAAGAGAATAATTTCTAAGACATGGTTCATTTTATTATTCAATAGAAGTTAATTAGAATTTGTCATGTTCTAATATTTTCGACAGATCTCTCCCGTTTATTCAACGCATACCTAGAACAAACGATTTTTAAAATTACAGATTTTCTAAACATCGTTAAACATTTTAGAAAGATATACACGAGCATATAAATTTTCGATTCCCATATTTAAATTCAAGTAGCCAAATACGACAAATAGTAAATAGATCTCTTTTATTTATATTAATTAATGAACATATTTAGTTACTTATGATCTACCTTTGACCAGTTCCCGAATATATAAATACATATAAGTACTTTTTAAATAATTAAATAAATTATTATTGTAGGTACTTAAATATTATTAAATATATAAGTACATATTCACAATTAAGTTTATTCTTTAATACTTTTTATCACAAAGAAATCAAATGAAATATAAATATAATTTAATAAATATCAGATTAGGAAATTACGTATACTAACTTTACATATATTTGCATCTTTTCATATATAGCAAATAATTCCACAAGATACTTGGAAAGACAATTAGTATTCCAATAAAGAAAGAGAAGTTGGTTATAATGCTTGGACAAAATACCAGGAGGCAGATATTACTTTAAAGCTGATATATTATCTATGAAACCTCTATAAAGTTCCTTAAAGTATATTTAGATATTAAATGATCAATAACTATATTTAATAATTTTCTTTAAATTATTATAACAATCAAAATATTCTTTTAGTTAAGTTAGACAGAATTTTTCTTATAATTCTATAAATTTACTATATAGCAGCTATATTAAATTTTCGAAATTTCTAATTTTAGTCCATTTATGTTGATATATCCTTGTATAATTATATAATTCTCACTTAAACTGCCTAATATCTTCTTTCTCAGTGAGATTAATATATTTTAATATGAATATATTACAAATGAAACAGACATGTAATATACACATCTGTAACTGTACACATGGACAATACACCTCGTATTTTACAGCACTTACTTCTGCTTGAGGCACGTGTTTCTGCCATCTATAGGCGTCATCAGTCAAGCTAGTGAAGCAATGCAATTCAAAATAATACAAATCTATTTAAAAGACAGTTTTGTATCTGTATATACATTTAAGCTTAAATCGCCCACAAGACATAGCAAATTTCGTCCTATCAGGTAGGACTATATAATAGTCTGTCAGATGTCACTTATTATATAGTGCTACCTGATAGGAAAAAAATTGCTATGTCTTGTGGGCGATTTAAGCTTAAAAGTATATACAGATACAAAACTGTTTTTTAAATAGATTTGTATTATTTTGTATTACATTGCTTCACTAGCTTGACTGATGACGCCTATAGATGGCAGAAACACGTGTCTTAAGCAGAAGTAAGTGCTGTAAAATACAAGGTGTATTGTCCATGTGTACAGTTACAGATGTGTATATTACATGTCTGTTTCATTTGTAACAAATGCGTAATACGTGCATAACATATTGATATACTTGAACCTTTTTTGTATATTTGCTGCCATCTGGCATCGTGTTAATGGACTACACCAATATACGTAACGGGTGTTCAGAAACATTCGAAGTCAAGTGGGCTCTGAATAAAAAATCGTATATCTTTACTTAAGTATCTGATTTGTAATAATTATTAAATGTCAACTGTTGTCTGACAAAAATCAATCTATCTCAGACATGACTTCATATTTTCAAGTACTACTTTGACTTCGAATGTTTCTGAACACCCGTTATTTTCTTCTGTTATGTAACGGCTTTGCCGGTCGAGGGAAGGGTTGCCTTTTTCGGCATAGTCTCTTTCGTCCGTCAGATATCACTTATTATATAGTGCTACCTGATAGGATGAAATTTGCTATGTCTTGTGGGCGATTTAAGTTTAAATGTATATACAGATACAAAACTGTTTTTTAAATAGATTTGTATTATTTTGTATTACATTATTGCTTCACTAGCTTGACTGATGACGCCTATAGATGGCAGAAACACGTGTCTTAAGCAGAAGTAAGTGCTGTAAAATACGAGCTGTATTGTCCATGTGTACAGTTACAGATGTGTATATTACATGTCTGTTTCATTTGTAACAAATGCGTAATACGTGTATAACGTATTGATATACTTAACCTTTTTTATGAATACATATATTAATAATACCTCCAATTTAAACCCACAGCAGAATGTATGTGTGTTCATACTTAAAACACATACTTACATTGTTTTTTTATTTATCTCTCATTGCTACGTCTTTTTGTAATCCACTGGAATTAGGGGTATAATTTATAAGTTTAGGATAAATGTAAATTAATGAGCATATTTTAAATTTGTGATCACCAAATTTTATTATTTTCTAAAAAGTTTTTAACTACGTTTCAAAGATATCAGGATATAACCTTTTTTTTGCAATTTTGCAATACAAATGAGTTTTAAAATGTCAATTTGGCAAATTAGATATTAAATGCTTCCCTTATTAGTTATACCATATGAGCAAAAATTATTTAGCTATGGGATGGCCATGGTTGGGAGCAACACTGTCTTTGATAGGTTCAGCTTGTTGTTGCCAATTGAATGTCAGTTATGATATGAAGTAGTTTTAATTATATTGGTAATGTTATTATATTGGTTATGTAGAAACTTCAAATAGAAACTGACATTTATAATTCATGTCAAATAAAAATTTAAATCGAAACTGACATTCAACCAACATGGAGAACCAATAACAGGCTAAACCTATCAAAGACAGTGATCCTCCCAACCATGGCCATCCCTTATCTAAACAATTTTTGCTCATATGGTACTATATCATTTTAAATGACAATTATACAAACATAAAAGTAATATTAAAAACTTTTTCATATAACATAAATAATAATAAGAATTGTAATTTCCTTGCTTTGGTGTACAGATAGCATTTTCATATTATAAAGACATACGTCTGGTGTGCTATTACGACCAAATATCATTTATACCCTGAAAAACAATTAAAATTGTTTTCTTCGAATTTAAGTTAACAGTATTCTGTGAAAATGAGTTAAGTGACATCGTCAATAGACAACGTCATATTTTCATGACAAATAACAACAAACAGTATTTATTTGACTCTTAATGCTTAAACAAGTGTGTGAGAGCGCTTGCGATAAGATAAAAATTAAAATAAGCGATGCCATACTGCTCGAGAGGTATCGGACGATATTGTTCAAGATCGTAAGTTATATATATATATATATATATATATATATATATATATATATATATATATTGTAGTGTTACTAAAGCTCTACGTTGAATGATGATGAACGATATGTAATGTTGTAGATGTTGAATTTTCAAATAATGGGCGCCAGTGATTAAATTAATCACAAATATAACTACGTCCTCTGTGTACATACAAATGCACTAACAGCAGTCGGAAAGCATGGTTATAAAATAGATTAGATAATAAAATAACTCAGGTTCAAAGTCGGTCTGTGAATTATCTCCCTAATTGTAGTTAGATGTCTATATAATATGTTTAACTCAACAACTAAATGCTAACAAATAAAACAGTTTAAAGTGATAAAAATAAAATATATTGAAACAAAAATTAGAGAACTGTAACAATTATCATAACATAGACATGTGTCTATTCAGAGAATTACGATCTAAACATGTGTAAATATACTATTGCTAAATATAGTGTTGGTGAACAAAGAAAACTAAGTTAAAGAATATATAGGATTATTTATACTAATTTGGTAAGTACTACGGAGTTATGTGGATGTTAAATTATGCTTGTATTTATTAAGCTAGGGTAAACGATACATAGATAATAAATATCGAAGTTTTATTACAGTTTATATATAGGTTAATGAACTTGTTTATTGATATGTGAATTTTATAGGCAATGAAATTATAAATGGGTCATTCAAGAACCTGTGTTCCAAGATTTTGTGTGTTGGCTCAAGCTGGAAGCGTTGTAGTAGAGCAGCAGCAAGTTCGGCGTTAGAATTCTGGATATGGGTTTGGCGTCGTTTGATCGTCCAAATGGCGCACGCGTTGCAGTTTTGATACTTGTAAAGATGCTATCGTCAATATTCGGCGTATCTTCGATGATGAGAGGCTGGTTTTTACTTAAAAATGTTGGCTAATTTTCTGCGTTTCAAATATAGATATTTTCGATGAGATCTGTTAAGTTTGATTATGGTAATTTAATTTTTAACTTGGATAAATGCACAAACGCGGCCATATATTGTAAAATTCTTTTTCGGCGTCCTCTACGTTCATTTATTTTTCGTGGCCTATTTTTATATTGGCAAATAGCCTCGAAACTTTATTATCATAGCATCGCTGGTGTTTTGAATTAAATTGATATTACATTTCTAATCAAATTATAAAATTTTTTAAATAATTTTCAAATACACTTTGTTTACTTTTAAATGTAGGTTATGTCATTATTATGTGTTCTAAGTTGCATTCTTACGTGTTTTGGTTAAATTTAAAAAGAGGGCGTGTCTAATCAGTATCAATACAATATTTCAATGTGGATAAATTAGATACCGGTAGTATCGCGCGAAATATTTGAATAATGAAATTTAAATTAGAAATATAAAATAAGTTATAAAAAATAAAAATAAGTTAATTTGAATTACTGTTTTCGTTGTATTAATTTATAAACATGTTGATACTAATTTTACAATCTTAATTCGCTAATTTCACCCTTTTTATAATTGTTAAATGCATTGTTTAATCTGTTTTTCCGTTTCAGATGCAGATATATGAGTGCAGTATGAACCATAACAATATATATATATAGTGCAGCTTAACAGGCCATTCAGGCCCAGAGCTATGTAATCTTTATCGATTTCTTTCGAACTTTCGATTTTATCTTTCAATTTACCACATCTTTTTCTCTTAGGTTTTCTAGCACAGCTTCCCTCCATATTTTTCTTGGTTTTCCTCTTTTCTTCCCACCGACCGGCTCTCTCCACGCTATTTGTTTTAGTATCCCGTCATCCGCATCCTTTCCACATGTCCCAGCCATCTTAGTATCCCAGTTATTATTACTTCGTCTATTTTTCGTCCCCGATATAAGCTGTATACTTGCTCATTCGTTCATCTTATATAACCTTCTTCCGTTCTTTTTTCTCCAAGGATTCTTCTCAGAATTCTTCTCTTCCATCTCAGTTTTATTTACATCTGAGTTTTATTTACCACCCATGTCACAACTATACAGTAGTGTGGGTCTTAAAATAGATTTATATATTCTGAATTTAGATTTTCTTGATAGGTGCTTTGACCTGATTAGATGACCTGTACTTTTATTAGCTTTTATTATTCTCATGCTGATTTCCTTTTCTTCTTGGTATTAGGGTGTTATTAGTGCCCCAGGTAATTAAATTCTTCCACTCTTTCAAATTCCAAAATTCCTTTTTCAGTCATTACTTTACAGATTCCATCGTTATGTTGCTTTCCAATTCTCATTATATACTTTTTCTTGATTTATCTCTAAACCCATCTTTCGTGCTGCTGCTGTCAGCCCTTTTGTTATTTCTAACAATTCATGTTCCTTTCTTGCTATTATCGCCATGTCATCTGCATAGCAAATGACCTGATGACTTTTGTTCATTAAGTGTCCCTCTCTATTAAGGTTCACATTTTTTATTATATTCTTGTGCTTTGCATTTACCATTACATGATCAATTTGATTTGTTTAAGTCGCATCCGGTGAGGTCCATGTTCCTTTATAAATATTCTTTCTCTTGAAGTGTGTACTCATTATTTTCATATTATATTCTTCATTAAATTCTATTAATCTTCTTCCATTATCATTACTTTGGAAGTGTTTACTTTCTGTACCAATTATGTGCTTGTACATTGTTTCTCTTCCTATTTTGCCGTTGGCATCGCCTATCACTATTCTGATGTCATTTCTGCTTATTTTATTATAAGTGTGTTCAAGTTTTTTGTAGAACATATCCTTATCTTCGTCTATTGTTTCTTCCAGCAGGGCGTACATATTCAAAACCACCATGTCCATATCGTCTCTTAATTCTATATAGCATATCCTTTCTGACATTGGTTTAAAATTTTTTATTTTTGCTTTCATTTCTTTGCTCACCAAAATCCACACCCATATCGTCGCATTTCTCCACTTCTCCACTTCTAAAGAGCGTTAATTTTTCTAGATTAATTATGTCCGTTTCTTTAATATGAGTCTCCTGTAAGGCTAGCAAATAGATTTTATACTTATCTGCAACCATTTCTAGATTTTCGAGGAAGGAGTTCCTCGAAAATTCCTCTTACATTCCATA
The DNA here is from genome assembly GCA_935421215.2 of Melolontha melolontha. Classification (NCBI taxonomy): domain Eukaryota; kingdom Metazoa; phylum Arthropoda; class Insecta; order Coleoptera; family Scarabaeidae; genus Melolontha; species Melolontha melolontha. Next base: position 11,211,252 of record OW285243.1, read on the forward strand.
TTGCCATTCTCACCCACTTCTCATCTTCATTTTCCTTTTCTGCCTCTTTATTCTTGCCTATTCTCTTTGCTTGATTTCTCAACCGTTCCTCTCTTCTAGTTGTATCCTACTTTTTCTTTATTTTGTTGTTTCCTGTTGTGCTTTTATTTGTACTAGGTTTTGTACTTTTACCTATTTTATATCCCCTATTGTGTGTTATTATGTACTCCCTCTCTTCTATCAATTTTCCCTTTATCGTGTCCTTTTCCTTGGCCTCCTCAATATCCGTAATCCCGTCCTGAAGTCATTTTACCAGTTCTTTGCTTTTTCTTCAAGTTTGTTATCTTTCTTATACCATCTCCACTCTATCCCCTCAATCACTATCTTATTGTATCCTATTTGGACTGCTTTTCCTTTACGTCTCTTCTCCTGAGCTCTGTTCCAGTTTTGTCGGCGTTGCTCTCTTTCTTTCTCAGTTAAGTCGTTTTCGATAAATACTTTATCTGGCTCCAAGTCTTTCACTTTTGGTTTGTTCTGCACTATTTTCTCTTTATCCTCTTCACTTTCCAATTATATTACGCAGATTAGTTCTCTTACTTTTTTAACCTTTCTAACTTCGATATCAATTTTTAAGTGCGCACCTAAGAAATTCTGCACTGATGTCTTCATTATGTCTGCATCATTTGTATTCATTTTTAGTCCTTTCAATACAATATTGTTCTTTCTCTTATTTTCTCCATCCATTCCACACTTTTCCTAATATTTTCCAACTACGTTTTAATATCCTTATTTTCACTCAATATCGCTTTGTTTTCATTCCTGATTTCTATGTTTTCACTAAATAATTTCACGCAACATCTAAAACTAGTACCTTGGGAAATAAAAAATGAAGTATATATCTTAGCGAATTATTGACTAACATTAGTACATATAAGTCCCTGTGAAAAGCGACAAAAAAGTTGAAAAGGTCCGATATGTAAAATCCAATCTGTTCCAAAAATTGAAGAGAACCAAGCAATTCGAACTTATGTAGTCTACTAAAAGCAGAGTATGACAATGTTTAATTTTAAAAAGCAGAACTATCTAAAGGATGTCACTGTGTAGTAACTAAACCAGGTCACATATTCACAAACATTTAATCTTCTACTTATTGATATCATCAACGTGACCTTCCCTAGTTATGATCTTTCATCATGGAGCTTAACATCTTATAGTCAGGTCACTATGCTAATAGAACATACTCAGATGATATATAAACTAGAGACTAAGAAGCCTCCATAGTAAGAGTCACAGCCAGAGTCAGAGTCAGTACCAGCCTAATGCATCATATTACTATGCATTATTTACTGTTGTTATATTCGTTATTAAATTAAATGTTATTATTTAATCGTTCCAATTAATATTATTTGTACCACTGTTAATCCTAATGTCTAAATGGAACTGCTTCGGCAACAATAATACCTCCGGGACCAGGCGACATTACAACTGATCTAAATTTAGATGATAAGTATTTAGCATTATGAGTCATAAGAGATTAACTGGTGGTTTATTATAAAAAAAAGAAAAAAGATCATCTAAATCGGAAATAAGTAATTAAGGTATTTATTTTAATATCGATCCTGTAATATTTTATCCAGATAGTGGAACAATTTCTATAAAAATGATTGGAAATCTTAAAAGATTTAAGCCAACACAATTAAACTACTAAATACATAAATTAAAATATTTGAAGCTTTTCGCATGACTTTGACATCCAAAATAAAAACAAAAAGAATGTGACTGAAGCTGGGATCGGCTAATTGATCGAAATCGTGAGAGTGATGTTGCCAGCTAGTCCAAAGAGGCAGCGGGTCGGTCGATGTCTTTAGAGTGCCACCTTGTAAAAAATTATCACTCTAGATACACTAGGAAAACAGAAACTCGTTGTGGATGACGTAGAATGATCACCTCGAGAAAATTATGCAACAAAACACAAATAAAAGTTGGTAAAGTAAATAAAACAATTACACAGGCCTGCATTTTTCAACTCTTTGAATGTTGATTTAAAAATTTTAACTGTTTTCTAGTAATTGGGTAGCGCTGATTTCAAATCTGCTTTTATTTTTTTTTGTATCACGTGAGGTTATTTTTCAAACCAGTAAAATCAAAAAATATAGAAGAAACACGATTTATTTCATTTATAAGCTAGTTTTATATTATATTATATTTAAAAAAATACAAAAATATACACATAGATACTAAATTAATAATCGACGAAGGAGATACTTGTTGAAACTTCATTATATAGATATAATAAAACACAGTTGTATAGTTTCAAAATAATATATATGCACTACATATGTTTCACCACACTGTGGCTTCATCAGGTGGATGAATATACTAATTCAAAATATTAATTAGATCTTATATATATCAATACAAAGTACAGAACTAATCTTATTCTAAGAGGGGGTGGACATGTATGAGTTTTAAGTTTAGTAGGGGGGAGTTATTTATGTCTAGTTGGTCATTTAAAATTATACCTAATTTATTATATTTGTTAATTTCTAAACTTTCTAACATATTAAGTTTTTTACTTTTATCTAGAACATGCAAAGTTTTAAAATTAGTATTGAATTTGTGATTATGTTCTAGGCAATGATTGGCAAAAGTTGAGTCTGTCTTCTTGTCTCTGTGGCTTCTTTCATGTTCCTTCATTCTAATATCAAATGTCCGTCCTGTTTGTCCGACATACACTTTTTTACAATCTTCGCATGTCAACTTGTAAACCCCTGAGTTTAATCTATTGTCCGTTTTATCTTTGTTGTTTTTTATAGCGTTTTGTAAGGAATTGTTGGTTTTGAATGAAATGGTCTCTTCTTTACTTGTTTTTATTAAGTTTCCTACTTTGTTTGAAATTGTACCGATGTATGTGATAGAATTATAACTGAATGTTTTATTGTTTTTTACTGTTGGGTAAATTGAAGATATCGTTTTAGATTTCTGTAGTTTTTTTAGAATATTATTAATTAAATTTATGGTGAAACCGTTATTTAGCGCTATAACGTGTATTCTATTTAGTTCTATATCGAAATTTTCTTTACTCAACGGGACGTTAATTAGTCTGTGAAGCATTGATTGATAAGCAGATAATTTGTGTGTAATGGGGTGAAACGAATTTGCGTGTATAGTTGTGTCTGTATGTGTAGGCTTGTGGTAGATAGAAAATTCATGTTTTTTAGTTGTGTGTGTTATAGTGAGGTCTAGAAAGTTTATGGATTTATTTTCTTCTATTTCAATGGTAAATTTGATGTTTGGGTGAATAGTGTTAATGTAATTATGTAGAGATTTTAATTGTCTGTCTGTACCGTTAAAAGAAACTAATATGTCATCCACATATCTTATCCAGTAAATACAATGTTTGAACAACGGGTGTTGGCTTATTATGTTTTCTAAATGATTTAAGAATATGTCAGAGAGTAACGAACTTAGGGGATTTCCCATAGCTAGTCCCTCTGTTTGTTTATAAAATTCATGTTGAAATTGACAATAGTTTTGGTTTAAACACATTTCTAGTAAATTTAAAAGTTCTATTGTAACAGTGGGATTGGTCTTGTTTTTGTTCAAATTTAAGGAGATTATGTTTATTACGTCCTGGGGTGGAATACTTGTAAATAGATTAGTGACGTCGAAAGATAACAATTTACAATTGTTAGGTAAATCTATATTTGAGATTTTATTTATTAAATCCTGAGAATTCTTAATTGAAAAGTTGGATTTGAATTTAGTATGTTCAAGGATAAGGTTTATTAAATATTTTGACAAGATTTAGAATAAGATTAGTTCTGTACTTTGTATTGATATATATAAGATCTAATTAATATTTTGAATTAGTATATTCATCCACCTGATGAAGCCACAGTGTGGTGAAACATATGTAGTGCATATATATTATTTTGAAACTATACAACTGTGTTTTATTATATCCACATAGATACTATTAGAAATAGTTATTTATTCTTTATGCTTCTTAAAAAAACGTTTTCGTTTTTCAGAAAAGCTTAGTTTGATTGTTTTTCCGTCATATTCAGCTAAAGGAAGATCTGAAGGTAGTTTCTGGGGCAAGCAATTTTTTTTGTTTCAATCTAGACCCCAGTACTTCAGAAAGATCTTTTGAAAGTCCCAAATCTCTTACTAAATCATTCAGTTCGGCTTGTGAAAATAGCTGAAGTTGGTTTTGACCTGAGGTTGATGGTTCAAAATGACTATACATCTGTACGGAGCCGGAAGTTGAAGAGGTTTCAATATCTTCTTGTAGTACTTTTGGGGGTATAGGTACATGATCACTGTGAGGAACTGGTCTGATAGCTGATTTAATATTGTTTGGGTTCAAAATATGTTTCAAAGTTTTTCTATTATGCCCCTTAATATCACAAAGACAAAAGTAGCAATCTTCATGATCATTTTTCGGTTCTCTCCAAACCATCGGTATTCCAAAAGGAAGGCTTTTTCTATTCCCTTTGGTCCAATGTCTTAAACCTTCTTCACATACCTTACAAACAACGTGTGGTGCCCAATCTTTATCTTGATCTCCTGATTTGATTTTGAAATAAGCATAATATGCATTTTTCACAAATTCACCAATTGGTCTCTTAAACTTTTTCAAAACGAAATATACACAAATATAACAGAAATCATCAGGTTTGTTTTTGCAACACTGGCTAGACATATTTTTAAGCAAGTTTATTTATTAAATACCACGCACAACACTAAAGACAAATTAATTTTACTTGTTTACTGATCGACACTCAGAGCTATACTGAAGTAAATGACATTAAAATATACATTTTATTTGGAGTGAAATCCTACTTCGCAGTACTAATAAAGTGAAAGCATAATAAATAGGATTTAGCAGGTAAAAATTCCCGGAAATCTTGTCCAAAATTAATACATATAATAAAAGATTTACATCAGGTAATGAGAGCCTATTTAACAAATTTCTTTAAAACCACAACAGAAAATCATTTTGGGGTTAATACCTAGAATTTGAAGTAGTACATTCATTTTAAAATGTATTATATCGCCTATTATAAGGCTTTTTTATATTTTTTTGTTTTTCTTTTGTGCTAAAAAAAATCTGTGGGTGGTAGAGACCAACTGTGTTTTAATTAGTTATTGCTATATAAAAACTCATCTTAACAAACAAAAATCACGTCATCACAAATTTTTTGCAGGCCTGTGTTATTCTTTATTTAGTTTTGTATTGGCTGTCGGTAGATTGCTTACATGGAAAAGTGACATAAAATTATTTATTTTGCTACTACTATTTCACAATTAAAGTGTAAAAAAGAAACTTATACAACATACCTAACAAAAGAAAATCTGACCTCGGATTCAGTACATTAACTGATGTTTTTGATGGCAGATTTCAACACGTGATTCTCCCGAAGCGAGGTTGTTGATTTGTTTGCAGAGTTATAATTAATAAATGGTACCAAAAGAGTGACCGTGTAACGTGCACGTAGCTACGTCCTCGTTTTGGTTGCGAATTAGCGTCTTCTTTTATTTTGTTCCGTTTTGTTTCTTTTGAACCGCACTGTAGTACTTTCGCTTGCGTGCGTATATCTTCACATACAATAATTACGTATTAGTTTTTCTTCGTGGTCTTCCTTCCCTCTCGATTCTCGAGTAGCGATAACTTCTAGACGGAGGAGACTGAGATCGCTATCGATAGAGAAAAAGTCGATGGTTGTCATTCGTCATTATTTTGTAACGGCTTAGTGTAGGGCTTGATTGCTCCAAGTAGTCTTCTGTTTTTTTGGCAGCCCTCTCATTTGAGCGAGGTTTTAATTTAGTCCCTACAATTTTTAATTGTAACTACAATTACCCGGCAGGGGATTTCTTGATGACGATTAGGGCCGATTGACTCCTTTTCTACGATACACTATATTACGTTGTTAACGATCAGACATTATCCTGGTGTCTTTTCCTCTACCGACGCAAATGTCGTTCACAGGAAGGAAACCGACGACGCTCACAAACATCCCGCTTGCTGGAAAGGGACGGACACAGCTAAGACTTTAAAATATTCCTTTATTAATTTAAACTGTAATGTTTTGCAATTAGTTTTCTTTGTTGAATTTCTTTTTGTTCAATTTTTTTTTCTTTGTTTCCTTATTTAACTTAGCTATTGCGTCGCTCCAGACATCATTTTTTAATTTTTATTTAGTTAATTCAATTGCCTTTCTAATTAGTTTATCTCATTTAAAATTGAAATACGTATTTTTTTTTTGTTAATAATTAGGTTTATTTCGACAGAGTTTATTAAAATTTCACATCTGTTCCTCACGGTGACAAGAACTTATTTTTGCTTCGAAAATATCGAAAGAGTTGTTTTTTTTGCTGTTTTCTTTAGCGTAGAAAACGTGGGTATTATTTTGTGTGTACTAAACTTGTTTTCTAGATTTGTAGATCTGTATATTAAAATTTTAGTGTTGCATATTCCTTCATTTTAATTTTAAGCTTTCATTAATAATTTTTTTTTCTCTAATTATATCTAACCGTTAACTTTAATTATATTCTCAGACCACAACTTTGCGAATTTGCACAAATTTATTACTTATCAATATTTGCATGTAACAAAATCTCTCTATATGTACCGGGTCTGTTCAAAAGATCGGACTTTACATATTTGGTTTTAAATTATGTTTGAACCAAAGAAATACGCATTTTGCTGGAGTGTGAACTTCTGTGCACAAACGGTCTGACAACATACTTGATTTGCCTCTTCTTTTTTTGTAACTAGCAAATTTAATTCTTTTTTTATAATTTTAAGTTGGTGTCATAAATAAAGTCTAATTACAACTGGCTGAAATCCGCCCTTTTCTTTCTTTCTTTTTTTACGTTTCGGATGGCCTGGTTGCGTCCCCTACCCGCTGCGCGACTTGCCTACTTTTGTTGATCACCATTTCCGAATTTTGCGACGTCTAGCGGTTCTAAATTCGGTGGCGCCCTTTTCCACCTTAATTCGTGTCCTGAAGTACCTTTGGGTCTCCCCACCCTTGGGCTGAGGCGGTCTCTAAAGCCGGGTGGGCCGCTAGACGTTGGCAGGTAGGCGGGTAGGCAGGTAGGCGGGTAGGTAAGGCAATCCTCGTCGCCCGAAGCTTGATTTCCTCTCGTTTCTATTGTCTCGATATACAGAGCGTAGCAAACGTACAATTAAATGTAAAAGAAAACACTTAAAGTAAGGCAAATCCTGAAAGGAATTTTCAAACAAGAAAAGAAATTAGAACCACAAGTTAATGCACATGATCAAGATGATGAATAGAAAATATCTCCAAAATGAAGGGCCACTAAGTCGGTTCCAACGCGGATGACTGTTTAATCCGATAAATTACCTTCTAAAGATAACCATCCATCCAAATAATCGAAACTTAATAGATGAACATCTAAATTGACAATTACAGATAGTCGTTAATCTAGTTTTCACTGTAATCACAACCAAACCTGATTAAATATTGTGTTATAATTGAAATGACTAAAATTAGTCTACATTAGTCTACTACAAGTAATAATAAAAGCTATAAAATAGCTTTAATTAGTTGCAAATTTTTTAAGTAGTTGTTCCTAAAATTAGTAGTTTTGAGTATCAACAATATTAAAAAAAATATTAAACTTGCATATGTAAATATGTGAATACCAGCATTGACCAAGAGTGTTTAAATAATTTAAATACGCACAGTAGTTATTTTCGTATAATATTATCAAAGCCGTTTAGGACCAGGACATAATCAAACTACACGAAAGCTCTAGAAATGGCAAAATGATGGAATATTTATTTTTCAATGCGAAATATATTCATTATATTCTTATGCAGGAGATTTAATGGCTAACCCTTAACCACCGTAGTGCGGTCACAAGCACCGCTGCCAAATTGTATTTTCTTGAAAATTGTCCCCACTTTAATATAGCGCAATGTGCGTCTCAGTACCTTCAAATCACCCGATCGTCAGTTTAGATGTAAACGCTGAACTTGATTGGTGAACTTATTTCTTACAAGAGTGATATTAAAATTTCGACGCGGTCACAGTGACCGGACTGCGGCATTAATGTAACAATTTGACTTGATATAAGTGGTGTAAATGCTCACGTTCTGCATCAGTCATTTAAGGATTATTCTAAGATAGATATGAGAGATTTTTTAAAACAGTTTGCAGATGGTTTAGTACGCCCTCACTTTGAAAGAAAATCAAGAAACGTTCATCTAAAACGTAAATTGCGTACCACCATAATTATAGGTATTTCTGAGGAAACTCTGGAAGCTACAGTGGAGGAAAAATTAGAAACGCCTAAGACATGCTATACCTGTTCCTCGAAGATTAAAAGAAAGACTTTTTACTTGTGTATATCATGCCATTAACCGACTTGCTTAAAATGTACTTCAAAACTGTGGAAAAAATGTAAACATAATTTGTGAAATATTTAGCTCCCGTAATTTTTACAACGCCAAATCTTTTTTGCCGGTTTATTTTTATAAATATATTATTCCTCTTTAAGAATTTAAATATTTCATCCACCTGATGAAGCCATTGTATGGCGAAACAATATTGTAGTGGTATTTACAATAAAAGAATTTTTTAAACTAGAAGTTTAATTACTTATTTCTTAGCGATTTAAATAACATTTTTTGCTAAAGTCATTTGCTTATGAGATAAGCATTTTTGTTATATTAGTACAAATGCCCCAATAATATGTATAAGCTTTTATATTTTGTTGAATAATAAAATAAATAAGAAAGTGGGAGGCCTTATCAACGAGGCTACTGAAGATTGAAATGGAAATCGAAAAACAAGCAAACACAACAATAATAATTGTCTATGAACCAAATGAAGATGACGCAGCAAATCAAAAAGAAGAGTTTTGCGAACAATTAGAACAGGCAACAGAGGATGCCAATGCAAGACTAATTGTATTGGGCGATTTTAACGCACGAGGAAAAAAGATGAAGAATCAGGAAAAGTAACTGGAATGCAGGGGGAAACAATACGAAATAATAATGGCAAGAGACTTATTGACTACTGTTTAACTAATAATCTAATAATCACGAACACATTCTTTGCCCATTAAGAAATACATAAATACACCCGAGAAGTTAGAAGCAGCGGTGAAAAATCAATCATAGACTACGTTCTAATAAACCAAAGCCATAGGAAAGAAGTCGAAGATACTAGAGTGCAAAGAGGTCCAGAAATATACTCAGATCAATACTTGTTATTGTCAAAAATATTCATTCCAGGACGGAAAAGCCCAATGGTGACTTAGAACAAAAAGCAAAAGACAAAAGTGGTTATAAGAAACTATAAACTCAGGCAAAATGAAATAGCGACAAAATACAAAGAAAAAATTGAGCAAGAAATGGAAGAACTAAATAAACTAGACACAGACAATAATGTGGAAATATTATGGACGAATATCAAAAGCAAAATACATAAAGCTGCAAAAGAAGCGTGCGGAATTATAAAAATAAATAAAAACAAAAAACAAACAAGCTTGTGGAGTGACGAAATAAAAGATGCGATAAAATATAAATAACATGTGTGGGCGAAATACCTCAAAGCGAAAACAGAAGAAAGCTACTCTATTATAAACAGCAAAGAACAAGGGTAAAGGAACTAGTGAGAGCAGCAAAACAAAAGTCATGGGAAGAATTCGGGGAAAGAATGGAAAGTGATAGCCACGGAAACCAGAAATTATTCTATAAAGTATTGAAAACTTTCAGAAGTGATACGAACTATAATAGCAAACACATAAAATCAGAAGAGGGAAAAATACTTGAAGACGACAAAGAAATAATGGACAGATGGAAAGAATACTTTGAGGATATGCTTAATATAGAAAAAATAGTACAAGGATATAATGAAAAAGAAGAACAAATAACCACCCAATTAACAGACGAAGGTGACCAAGAAATAAAAATAGAAGAAGTAAAAGAAGCAATCATAAAAATAAAAACAGGAAGAGCAGCAGGTCATGATTGTATATCACCAGAAATGATCAAAAACTTGGGTGAAAAAAGCATAGAAGCTATAACTAAACTGTTTAACAAAATATGGACAGAAGAGAGAATACCACAAGATTGGGAAATAGGAGAGATATTACCCGTCTTCAAGAAAGGAGATTACCGTGAATGTAAGAACTATAGGGGAATAACAATGATGAGTATAATGGCCAAAATGTACGAAAGAATACTGGAAAAAAGATTAAAAATACAAATAGAGACACAGCTAGAAGATTCACAAAGCGGTTTTAGGAAGGGAAGAGGAGTACAAGACCACATATTTACTATAAAACAAATAATGGAAAAATGACAGCAAAGCAATACGTACTTGGCGTTTATTGACCTAGAGAAAGCGTTCGATAGTGTACCTAAAAAGAAGAGGTGTAAATAAGAAATTGAGAAACAATATAGAGTGTATGTATAAGGTCACAAAGAATTATGTACGAACGAGAAATGCAGAGTCACAGATATTTGAAACTAAAGAAGGATTGAGACAGGGTGGTGTACTGAGCCCAGCACTATTCAACATAGTGATGGATGACGTACAAAAAGAAATAAAGCACAAACTGAAGAAATTGCCAGTGGGTTATAGAAATATGGAAATAACGACAATAACTGACTGCGTCTTTGCAGATGATTTAGTAATATTTGCAAAAAACACGACAGACCTGCAAGAAAACGTAACAATATGGAACGAAGCCCTTCAAAACCGAAACTTAAAAATTAACATCGATAAAACAAAGGTAATGGTAATTGGGAAAGAAAACAAGCAAGCATTAATAACACTGGACAATACAAAAATAGAGCAAGTAAAGACGATGAGATACCGGGGCGTAAATCTACAGAAGAATGGCAAGAACGAAACGGAAAAAATGAAAGAATAAAAAAAGCAACACGGACATACTATGCTTTGAATAACAAATTTATAAGAAAGAAAGAAATATCTACCAAGACAAAAATCCTAGTCTACAAGACTATACATAAACCAATATTAATGTAGGGTAGTGAGAGCTGGGTGTTAACAATGCAGCAAAAAAGTAAAATCCAGGCGGCAGAGATGAGATTCCTGAGAGCAGTCAAAGGTATTACAAGAAGAGATAGAATACGGAATGAAACAGTGAGGGAAGAACTAAAAGTGGAATCGATATTGAAGAGCATTGAAAAGCAACATCTTAAGTGGTTCGGACATGTAATACGAATGGAAAACCAGAGACAACCGAAACGAATATAGCTGGCAAGGACACAGGAAAAGAAGACTAGAGGAAAACCGAGAAAAGAGTGGAACAGTGTGGCGGCAGAGTGCTTGGAAGCCAGGGGAACAAAGTGGAGAAATGCAGAAGTAATGGCAAGAGATAGAAGTGATTGGGCAGTGTTTGTTCGTAAATAAAAAGTTTTTTAGACGCCTTAACACCTTCGGGTATAAGAAGGCTTTATCGATTATATATATATATATATATATATATATATATATATATATATATATATATATGAATAGTAAAATGAGAATATCTTTTAACTGTGCATTTATATTTTTTCCTTATTGTTGGCGTCCTATTTAATCTACTGAAAATTTAAAAAAGTAGAAAAAATTATATTAGGAATTTTCTCGGAATGGAAAAGTTCGCGGTCACCATGACCGCACTACGGCTAGTACGCAACCACAATTATACTACAGTGGTTAAGGGTTAAATAAAATCCTTGCAATATATTGTCATGGATTTTTCCTTGGACAAGAAAGGAAAAATGATTGAACGATATTAAACTGTTTTGTGTAGTACATTTATTAAAATTATCTATTTCAATTTTTATGTTTATTTATTTCAGACGGGGATCGTTATAAATATATTTAATTTTAAGTGATGAATTTTATTATGTTTGAAATTTTGATCCATCCTCGTATATTTAGGTTGACCTGATGATTAAAATTGCCGCTACCCCGGATATGGTATTATTATTAAAATGTGAATTGTCTGTATATTTTTGATTTTATAGTTGGAGGGGATGTCCAGGCGGATGTTAAAAATTTCATTTTGGTTAGAGATATCTTGACGTCTAAAGTGATCGGTTGTTAAAGAATAAGATATTCAATTTTATTCTTTGTTTTAATAAAATCGGGTTGTATTTTGTTTATGCAATTGTTTGAGGTGCATGTAAATGTTAATTCGCTTTTGCGTGAGTTTTGTGATTATAATTTGATCTTATAAGTAAGATATCTCTCACGTAGTTTTTGTTAACAGTGCATAGATCTATGTAAGTTCGATAAAAATATTTTATTTATATATTTGATATTGCGAGTATTATTATTAGTATAGTTTCATGTATTTCTTGTAATAATTTATATATTTGAAGTTAGTATATGGGTATTAGAGAAAATTGTCATGTTTTTTGTAAGGGGAGTTTTTTTCTTCAAAATAATATTCTAGAACGTTTTGAATTCAAGGTTGGAGTTTTCTTTATTGTGGGTTGACCTTGTTGTGTTATTTTTGCGCACGACTAAAATTCAATTTTCGCGGGTTTTGAAAACTTTGTTGTTTTTGACATTTGATTGTAGGGGTTAAAGTAGAGGTCAAACTTGACAAATTTCACTAGTATTTATTAGTTTTATTTTTGTTAGAGTGCCACAAGGGGTTTTTCTCTGTGTGCGAGTCATTATTCACAAAAAGTGTTTCCCCATTGCTACTGTTAATGATGCTTTAGCACCCTATACATTCGGTAAAGGGATTTTTCTTTTTTTTTTACCAATTAAATATTGTAAATTATTTATATGTGTCTTTCATTGACATTTATTGTTTTACTTTCAAATTAAAAAACCTGGACCTATTCTGCAAGGAACGATTCATGAGATGGGAGTTCGTGGATTCTACTAGACTGAATAGCCGGCAATATAAGCTGTAGTGTGAATAAAAATTAATAAGCAATTTCAAAGCAAATTCCACTGCAATATGTACGATAACGGTATTTTAAAATTTTAAACTATCACCTCTGTTACATTATTTTTTTATCTATTGTTGTATCTTTTTAATTTTGCCTTATTACAAAATTATACCGTCATACTAAGGTATTATTAAAATTTAAGAGTTACTTTTAATCGGATTATCTACATATCAGTTTCTTTTACATAACTCTAAGCTGGATTTTATTGCACAAAATGAATTCAAGATTTCGAATAAGAAGAATTAGTGATTAGAATTATAGGAAACAAGTATACGCAATTTTGAAATATTTTTACTGTTTATAAAATGCAAAGGAAATTTAGTTTTATGAAGAAATAGTTTTTGATTATTCAGAAACCAATAAAAATAAATATAACTTAAAAGTTCAAATTCAGTGAATCAACAATTTCGTAAACATACTCTTATTTCTATGTCTACCTAATATGCCAAATTACTTAAATCAATCACGCTCGTTAGCATATTACTTACTAGTGTTAATTAATTTTTAAATTTTAAAGTTACCCTATCTAATCTATATGGCGACGCGTACATGTCTTCCTGATTTCGTAATTCTAATATACCAACTTACGATTCTAGGAGATTTTAGGAATGCTGAAAGAAATCAGCTCGTAAGAAAGAGCTGAACCCAGATTCCCGAGTATACTAATCTAACTGCACAAAGTCGTCAAAATGTTGAATTTAAATAAGATATTTTAAAAGCTTTAATTAGCATGAGCCAGTCAAATTAAAGGAACAACAAAATAGTTAATTATTTTGACAGAAAGGTTTAGTACTAAAAGGATCCATAAAATTCACGGAAACGATTTTTACACTACACTTATGTAATCTTTTATTACTAGAGCCACGTTTTCATAATTAGCAACAATATCCAATTCTAGGCATATAAATATCCACAACTTGATAACAAATTCTGACGTCGGCAGTAACTCTCTTTAAATATTATTGATGGAGTTAATGATCTCTTCTTTATTACTTAGGTGTTAAGTTTTTAGAGCTAGACCAGAATTTCGACAATAATTTATCCTTAGTCATTTGGAATACTATTTTCATACATGACGAAGTTTCTGACCGTAACACGTACATTTTAAAAGAATCGCTTATCCCTAGCTTTCCAACGAAATGGATTGGTACCAATTGTACAATAGCATAGCCTACGAGATCACCGGAAGTCAATATCTTGTGCGTCATATCAATCCATATTAAAATTACTTTTTCTATTTCGCACACAATGATCTCATTTTGATACGCATTCGCGGCTCGAAATGAACCTTATTTCGCGACGCAACCTTTCATTATTCAGTGTTGGTTTCCTGTTCAATTTGGAATAATATTTGACACGCTGCTTAATATAGGTTATATACCTACCAGAATACAAAAGATAATACATGAATGTAGAATAACGACTATTTATTATTATATTTTAGTACTTAAACAAGGTAATAATGAAGCACAAAACTCAATATAAAAATATGTTAATGTATTTTATTTTAGTTATTGTAATTAGTATAAACATGTACATTAACTTGCGATGAATCATAAGCATTTATACTAATGCCAGGTAGGTTTTGAGTTCTAACGAGAACATTTGAGCAACTTCAATTTGTCTTTTCATGGATGTATCAATATAACCTTCAGCTATAGCTGACGATTTCCATCCTCCATGCTGCTTAATTGTAATCAAATCACCACCCTTATTTGCTATATGAGACGCAGTGGAACGTCTAAAGCAGTGTCCACTAAATAACTCAGGATTTGGTAATTTAAGAAAGACCGCAATAAGTTTAGGCATTTTGCCTATTGTATGAATTCCAATTGGACATGATATACAATATCCATTGCGATAGGTAAGAAAGAAACGTTCAATGGTTGTGTTTTTTGGTCTTAAACTTATATATTTTTTTATAAAATCAATCCATTTAGGGGTTGTGATTGCAAAACTTCTAGGTAAACAATTTTTTGTTTTAGTTATCGAAAAAACAATGAAATCATCATTATATTCAATATCATTGATTGACATATATACTAATTCATCTCGTCTACAAGCTCAAGCATAACCTATTAATAATGCAACCTAAAATGAAAATGCTATACAAATTGTGTTTTAATAGAGAAACAGAAATACCTTTATTGCAAGGTACAATTTATCATCAGCATTTTCTATAAAATGATCAATTTGTTCCATATCTAATATTTCAGATTTCTTTGGCTGATATCCTTGTCCACAACGTTTTAAGAATGCTTGTAGTTTAGAATATTTTGATATATCTAAGTTCTTATAGATATTTAAACAAGAACGCAACATAGAATATGATGCCCATAGTGTCGAGGGCTTTTTTATTTCATTTTGTAGCTTAAAATATGCCAATAAAATATTTTCTGATAGTATGTGAACTTCATTTTCAATACACCAAGATTCAAATTGCTGATAATTTTTTTCGTATACTACACGAGATTTTTCTGGCAATAAATTTCCAGATGTATTTTCTGCTATTTCACGGAGATTCTGTGGTGTCCCGCTTAGGTAATTAGAATTATCGATCATTTCTTTATAGTTTCTGTTTGAATTAGAATAATAATAAATTTTAAATGACATTCGCTATTTAAAAATAGGGAATGTCAGTTTGACCAACGTTTACATTTCAAAAAAGTAAATGTCACTTATTTTATACAAATTGCATACTATGAAAAATACAAATTTTAAAAGTTATGGAAATGCGAAATAGAAAAAATAGTATAGAAAACTTGTTTCATAAGACGTTTTGTTGTCCTCGTCCTTTGGAAAACTCGCCTTCGGCTCGTTTTCCAAGCTTGGCCTCGTACAACAAAACATCGTCTTATGGCACTAGTTCTCTAATATACTATTATAAGATTGGCTGATGTATAGGCATAGGCGGTTATAGCAAAACATAAGTAGCGGAGCAATTATTTGCACAAGAAGATAACTGAAGAACATTATTCTTTTTGGAAATAGTATCCATTTTATATACGTAATGAGATTATTAAATAATTTCAAATGTTTCTTATCTTATTATTTTGTAAATAGTAGATATATCATTTGCTACACTTATGAGGGATGTACAGTATTTATTGTCCCTAGCATAATATGCGTTGAAATATAATTTCCATAACAACGCAACATATTTGTTATTTATCTGTAAAACGAAGTGCCAAAGCTGATTTCTGTAGCTTTATAAGGTAATAAGTTATATTAGACCAAATTAGACGTTTCGCATAGATTTAGAAAAATTTAGAAAAATGAACTTCGTACTGTCATTAAATATCTGCAAAAGAAAGGTCTAAGAGTAAAACAAATTCAGGAAGATATGGTTTGTGTACTTGGAGATTATGCTTCATCGTATCAAGTAGTAAAGAATTAACCTAGAGAGTATAGATGTGGTACAACAACTTGTGAACATGCCAAAGGTGCTGGTCGGCAGCAAACTGTTTGCTTACAAGAAAATGTTGATTGTGTATGTGATTTGATTAGACAAGATCGTTAGTTAACTACTAGACGTTTAGCAGAGATAACAGGCATTTCAAATGGTACAACTGGAACCATATTCAACGACTGTTAGGGACTTCGTAAAGTTTCTGACTCGTTCTGTTACGGTTGATGAAACATGGGTTCATAACTACGATCCCGAGTCTAAACTTCAAAGCAAGGAATGGCAACACACCACCTTGCAAATTTAGGGTTGAACTCTCAGCGAGTAAGATTATGGCTACAATTTTTTGAGATTCTGAGGGAATACTAATAAATTAACTACCTGATACGTGGCCACACAACCACGGGTCAATATTGTGCAAACTTAGTAAATAAACTTCGTGACTTCATTAAAGAAAAAAAAAGAAAATTGTCTCGTGGAATTCTCTTTCATCAAGATAATGTCACGGTGCATAGAAACCTTTGTTCCTTGCAAGGAATTCGTGACGCTGATTTCGAACTGAGGACACATCCACCATATTTACCTGACTTAGCGCACCTAGTGATTTTTATTTATTTACGAAGTTAAAAGAAAGTATTCTGGAACTAGATTTGAGAGCGACAATGACGTTATGACAGCTGTTCGAGTAATCTTCTGTGGCAAAGACCCGGACTTTTTTGAAAAAGGTGTCTCTGTCCATAGGCAGAATAAGTGTCTTCAAGTGCAGCGTGATTATACAGAAAAATAACCGTATTTTATATACTAGGTACAATAAATACTGTACATCACTCGTACATCACAAAATTAACAACAAAATAACAGTATATGATAATGTTGCGATTCCAAATTACTACATTCTTTAAAATATCTTTTGCTAGTAAATTAACTAATCTTTAACAATCGGATATCTGGTAGAAGAAGCAGTCCTACGTTAAAATTTTTTGCCTATTTATACATATATTTATCACATAAAAACTGAAAACATGTTAACAAGAAATTGCAGCACTGCAGTTACATCAATACATTGTACGTACCCGGTCCAGAGCACGAATTCCACATTGTCACCTTGCCGCGAGACCATTGCTTTCGTTGCGGATTCGATTAGATCCCATGGGGCGTCACAGAAATAGTCACCGTATCGACCGACAGGTCTTCGCGAAGCCCTCGAGTGACTTTCGTAATATGGTCTGGAACAGCCTGAAAAAAATATAATTAATTAATGTGGGGTAATTTAAAGTACTTAGAGGTATTAAATAACAATATTTTGTTCAGTTTTTGTGAAAAAATAATTAATTGACTCTAATATGCTCTCTTCGTAATGCATGAAAAAGCGCTATTAATTTAGCATATAAATCAGCAAATTTTTCTTCCATTGGTGGGGTGCATCTCTTTCTAGTATTTATTTTGAAATGTTAACGTTATTTGGCTAAAAATACAGGCATATTATCATGTTCTTTTTTGCCGTTTGATTGTTAACTGCTATTCTAGTTTTGTGTTTCTTCGGGTGCTTCTCTAATAATTACTTTTTAAATATTCATTTAAGATAAAATTAAACTGTTATTGAGATTATAAATATTATGTCTGTGGTTTATTGTATTTGGGTGTATTTTATATGATCTTATTAGTTTTTTATTGCAATTGGCTTCCATTTGAATTATTTCAATTTTGTCAAATTTGAAAGTGCGTCCATTTTCAACCATGTAGTGTTAAGGCTATGACATTGATGTTTCTGGTTGTAATCTTATATTTTGACTATGTATTCTTTTGTGTAATTGTTGTTTTGTTTAGCCTAGGTAGACAGCAAGAGTGGTGACGAAATATGGACTTTTTGCTTTAAATAAGTTTCAAGCAATTTCTGCAAAACTGCTCAACAGCTTTCACAAATTAGTTCCGATCAGAACTTGCAACACAAAGTCGTAACCCTATTTAATCAACGAAACTGGCTCTTAAATTTTACAATACTTAGTAGCGCTGCTGCGACTTAACTTGGTGGGCGAGATGTTGTAGCCAAATACAAAACCAACGAACCAGATCCACACCAGTTGTGAAGACGATCGTGCGGTTTCTGTCGAAACGTTGTCCAAAATTTCTAGCTCAAAAATGAATAAAAGGGCCACCGTGTATTTTGTAACTTTCTTGGTCTGTATGAAGTACTCTATGCTGCGTGGCACTCGCAGAGGATACAAAAACTTACAGGGTGAAAAGAGAGCTATTAAATTTATTCATGTTGTTTTCTTAGATATTGACATAAAGAAAACAACTAATTAATTAAATTAAGTCAAAATAATAAGCCAAATAATATTATGAATTTCATAAGTCAAATTCTGTTAATATTATCGAACAAATAATGAAAATAAAAAGTAAGTAATTATCTTACATAGCATCGGCATTCATAAAAAGTACGGTGGAGATCTCTTCCTTATTCCTCTTCACTTCAAATAAAGAATTTAAACTAATTTGACGTTAACTAAAGTGACATATAGTATATCAAGAAGTTACTGTCTACAATGACATCAAAATAAACATATTGCATAACATAGCAAAAATATATCAGTAACAATATTTAAATTACCATACAGTATTCGACAAAGTTAAATATAAAAAGCTAACTCAATTTAACATAGGATATAGTAAAAAGAAGTGTAACAAAAAAAACGTATCAAAAGCAAGCTAGCTTATCGCCCAGCCTAATCGAAATTTAAGTATTATTGACATAAGTGAATTTCTACACAGGAAAAGAGAAGAAACTCCGCTGCTACGATTAACTAGCAATGCTAAAAAAATATAATTCGTCTTAAACAAATTTAAAAATTTAAATACGAGAAGCAAATGAAATAATTAAATTCAGCAATAAAAAAATTTAACGCTAAAAGGGAATATCTAGTTTCCTATTTAACGAATTTAACAGAAAACATTAAAATAATATAACTCTAATTACACAATCAGTACGAGATAATTACGAAAGCAAAATTATTACGTTATTCTTCACAAAATGGCTGTCGTAAAATTGTCGTTCATCGAATTTCGTGTCTTAGTAATTAACAATTCTGATTATATATATTTTTTGAATGCCACTAATTTAAAGGTTGAACTTATCTGATATCGAAAAATGGCTGGTATTTTAGCAGGTCGAGTGGCTTTTACTTCAAGGTGCCTTCGGACTCGAACACGTGGTCCAGAATATCGGATATTTCATCCACACACACACCAACGAAATCCCATAGAGTTCTGTACTCTGGTTAAGCAGGGGTAAACTTGGCACCCAAGCGGAAATCTTGTGATATCGTTGCTGCTAACGTTAATTTAATCGACCAAAAACTGATCCTTAGTTCTAAAGCTAGCATGTCGTCACAACCACCTTCAAGAGGTGCATAAATTTTTCCAAGAATATCGAAACGGTAGTTGTCAATTCACAACCAAAAAGGCGTCGAATAATTGAAAACAAAAACGACCAGCCAGTCAACTTGCTATCATCAAAAGTGTCAAGGACACCCGCAATCGTTTCTGTCCCTACTCTAAGACTCCGGCACGGATGTCCGATAAAGTGTTAGCAAAGACGCAATGAGTATACAGGAACCGACCAAAATATTGTAACAAACCAACAAATAAATATAAGTAAAAAGAATAATTAATATTGAGTTTATGAAATAAATAATATAATTTCATGTAAAAGTTTATGAAATTAATTGAAAACAGAAAACACGTATCTCTAGCATTATAAACTTGTTTGCAATTTCTATTCTACTAGTTTACGTCAGAACTGTGATTTACTACTTAAACTCTAAGTGCTAAGAACAAGACGATGGTATTTTTGTCAATTATAAAAATTACTGCATATTGCTAGAGGGGCAGACAAAACCCTTATCTTAAACATAACTACAATAGTCCTATAACTTATAAGAAGACCTTCAGAGTATAATTTGAAGGTTATTAATATTACAAGTACGTCTAAAATTACATTATATTAAAACCAGAGATTCGAAGAATTATATCATTAGTTATAACCATGACAATATTACAACGGCAACGGCTGAAAATATTTGCAGAAAAACCTTAGCAGCATACTACATCAGTGGCGCGTAAAGACTCAATTAAGAACTGAATATGTATAATGGTTACTTATTCGAAAGCGCTTAAACCTACTGAAAACTGAAAATCCTACGAGAAAAATGCTATTCAATGATCTAATTTCTCTTTGACAACCAGTTATCATTTTCAGAACACATTAATTTAATTTGTCCTTCACCATCAAAAATTTAGGATTTTTGATAAGAGGATGTCATGGTTTTTAACACTTATCAATTACATAGTGTCGAATATGTATTGACCTTGATTAAATGACTGATTTTTAAAGATATCGTATAAAATCAAAGGCATTTATCAAAGGAGGAAGTCAACTGCTGCAATACTTTACAACATGGTTTTGGGTCTCCTAATTTTACAATTTTTCTTAACAATTAATCGTAATATGCGCTTTGTAGGGCCTACTCGGGTTCTAAGTTTCACCGAATATGTTGCAGAAAGATCCTAAAGCGCCCCATGTGGTTGGAAATACTAATATTTTGTTCCTTCGTATATTTGAATATATACGAGTAATATTATTTATAGCTAGAAATAGTACTTTTAATTTTTATTTAATGTTTGTTACATACTTAGCTTTTTTTTTTTCTTTTTTCATGGATCTACTGTAACGTTGTTCTTTTGGTTTCGGTTTGAGATGTGTTCGTGGTTGTTTTTATCATGTATTCTGGCTCAGTACCTGCCGCGAAATGCTCGTTGACTCTAATATGACAATTTTTTGAAGCTTTATTATTATTATTATTATTGTTATTATTATTTCCTCCATTCACAAGTCAATTTGTTCTTGGTCGCCAGTATGCTAATCCATCGACCCATTTGAACAAGATGGTGGGCATAATCATCATCCTATTATATTATAATTTATTATTATTATTATATCATTGAGTTATCTCGCACTTCCTCAACCTGTATTCGTGAAACATTTTACTCAACCCACATATCTGAGTGTATGAGCTCAATGTATGCAGCTAATGTTGCGGTGTTGATATACATCATAGAACGGTATTTACTACAATGGTGGGCATAATCATCATCCTATTATATTATAATTTATTATTATTATTATATCATTGAGTTATCTCGCACTTCCTCAACCTGTATTCGTGAAACATTTTACTCAACCCACATATCTGAGTGTATGAGCTCAATGTATGCAGCTAATGTTGCGGTGTTGATATACATCATAGAACGGTATTTACTACAAGTGTGTATCATTTATTGTTATTGGTTCTTGTTTCGTCATTTCCATAATTCTTGAGTTTATAGAAGTCTATATTCGAATTTATTCTATTGTAAAACATGACAGACTATACTACGCGTGTTGAGCAATATTGATCGCTGCGTTCATTCGTGGACCTTAGTTGGTATTTCTAAAGATTTGAGACCTTTAGAGAACTGATGGAGTCTAATTCCGGTAACTGATACAATGAAGGCTATTATATATACGTTTTTCTGTTTCTATATACGGTTCCATTTTCAGTGGTTCTTACTTTTCAATTTTGTTTGAGTGTTTGCTACTAATATTATTTTCTGCTGGTGCAGATATGTATATTATGTATGTGACTTGTTACACTTTATCTTGAAGTGCGATGGTTGGTTTATTTGCGGAAATTTGTTTTCCTGTATGTATTCTGATATCCCAATATAGCTTGTACCTTGAGTTTTCGAAAATTGTTGTAAGTGTATATTTAAAGTAGAGTGTAAATGTATTATTAAAGTGGTTGTATTTGTAGTATTTTAGCTGCATTATTATGTATATTAGTATATTCTGTCCCTACTAGTGTTTTATATCTTACAGTAGTATGGTCTATGGTGTAGACTGCATTTACTGCTGCTATTTCTCTGAACGTTTTTTGCGTCTTTACTGATATAGTTTGTTGTAGATATTACTTGATTTCATCTTGAATTACTGAAATGAAACTTTAAGTTTCTGAGAAAAATTGTCTACTTTCTAGCCATTTTTAACTATCAGCAACACTTATGTTTGCTCTTGCCATATGGGAGCAATATTTGCCATGCAATTGTTTCTCTTCTCATATATTCTTCTTCATTTGGATGTTATTTGAACGTTAAATTATTATATGAAACGTTTGTGAGGTTTTTTAGTATTAGGTTTAACAGCATTGTGTAGTTTTGGTCTGTTTCTGTTATTGCGATGTGTAGGTTTATCGTCTTTGTCGTGAAAGTATTATCGAAGGTCTTTTATTTGTTTCATATAGAATATATGCACATCCGATGTTTCACTTCCTCGTAATTTTCTACTTAATGTTATACTTTAAACATCAGAGTCTGTATGTAGTTTTCTGTATTTTTGGATAAGCGCGCGTTGTGGAATTAATATTAATAAGGTCCGTCCATGTTCATCTAATTATTTCAAATGAGTATGTTAAGGTGGAGTTTGCGAATGTGTTAATAGCACTTGTTAAATTTTTAGAATTTAGAGATGACTTGAAGACGGCGATTAATCTACGAGTGTATTGTTGTTTTAACCCTGTCATTATGTATGTGTGATTTATGTTTTTATTTTGATGGAAGCAAGGTATTTGTAAGTGTCTTGTTTTTCTATGAAGTCTACTTCAACATTATTCAGTATTTCTTTTGTAACAGGCTGTTTCCATTTTCTTTTTTCAATGTGCAGTGTTTTGCATTTGCTCCATCTTAATATCGGAAGTTATATCTTCTGTAATTTTCACTTATCTTATCATTTGCTTCATTATGGATGCGTAAAGTTTAATATCATTCATG
Source organism: Melolontha melolontha (assembly GCA_935421215.2). NCBI lineage: Eukaryota > Metazoa > Arthropoda > Insecta > Coleoptera > Scarabaeidae > Melolontha > Melolontha melolontha. Next base: position 11,234,471 of record OW285243.1, read on the forward strand.
TATATTAAATGATTTTTTTTATGTAGTTTCGTTTTATTTGATTTTATAATGTAGCCGTATTATCTGTAGTTTAGAGTATTTGATAATGAATATATGCATAAGCAAATCTAATACCTAATATATGGTCTGTGCCTGTTGTCTTTAATATAATTTTAGTTTTCCACAACTACATTACTACCAAAAGAAAGTTTTAGATGTTTCTGTTTATTTTATATATTTGTAATATTTTTCGCAACCATGAGTGGATAACATATTGAAAGGCCCTTTTGTAATCTATGTAACACATCTCTAGGTTTCTTTGATATTATTATTATTAAAGGGAGTAAATAGCTATTTCGAGGACTTTGATTCATCGACTTACAATGAAGGCATTATTAATTTCGAATATCGTTGGAATAAGTATGTTGAACGAGCAGGAGACTATAATAATAATAATTAAAATATTTATTAAATTGTCCAACAGGTCACCCCAATACAGACAACATAAACAAATAATAAATATAATACATATGTAAAAAAAGTTAAGAACAAAGTATAATTCAATAAAATAATCAAACTACCGAAATATAAAAGAATAGTGAAAGGAAAGAAAAAAAAAACATTAAACGAAGAAACAAATTAACGAAAAATGTCTGCAGAAAAATTATTTAAACTATGAAAATTCTTGGCAGAAATACACCTTGGGAGCCCTCAGCAAAATATTTGTTCTAGTCGTTGGAAATAGAAGCGCTTCATTCCCTCTTGAGTTTGAACGAGGTATTCGAAAATTAACTTCTTCAAGTAAATCCGCTGACTTGATCTTATAAAGAATTACCTTTTTGATAAAGTTTTAACTAATTAGGTGTCGTCTTGCTTCCAGCGAATCAACTCCACGACGATTCAAGAGCAACTTGTAGTCCAAACCACGAGGAGGATTCGCTTCATCAACTTTATAACTTAAATACTTTAGACACTTGCGCTGTATGGATTCAACTGGATTAATATAGCAATAATATATTTAATACCACACGACAACAGCATATTATAACTTGCTATAACTAGCGCATAAAATAGTGACTTGAGTGAAGCTATGTTGTCGAAGTCCTTACACGTACGGATAATAAAACCCAATAATCGATATGCTGACGTAGTGACTTGGTAAACATGATCAGCGAAAGTCAGCTTATCATCAAAAGTAGCTCCATGATCATTGACATCTATTTTTCGGTTGATTGCGATATTCTCGATAGAATAATTGGAAAGATATCTATTGGGCTTTCTGGTGAAAGATATGAAACAGCATTTGTCGATGTTTAAATTTAATTTGTTTGAAGAGCGCCAATTTGTGACACGATCCAGGTTCTCTTGAAGAAGGGCGGAATCTTGAGCACCACCAATTCGAGGAAAAATGTTTAAATCGTCAGCATAAGCCAATACACGGTCAATACAGGGTCCAAGATTGAATTGAAACTCTGGAGCACTCCGGAAGTAGAAAGATACGTCCTGATTTGTAGCCATTACAGTATACAAAATTCCTTCCATCAGTAATGTAAGAAGTAAGGAGCATTATAAGAGATTTGCTGAAGTCAAATAAACTCACCCAGGAGAGCAGCATGGTCAACGATATCGAAGGCACGAGAAAAGTCAATATAAATAACGTCCATCTGCTCTCCCCTGTCAAGTGTTTCACAAATAGCCTGAGATAAAAAGGCGAGGCTTGAAGTGGTAGACCTTATAGACATAAAACCATGTTTATTTGACGACAAATGATTTGAGAATGACTGGGAGCAAATATAGTATAGCCTCTTATAACTTGGAAGGTCGGGTAGGACTGATATGGGCCTGTAATTATTAACATCAGAGTTATCTCCTTTCTTGTGTACAGGAGATATACTGGCGACATTCCAGGTAACAGGAATGACAAACGTTTGCAGCGACAAATTAAATAATTTTCAAAGAGTTACAGCAAATATTGATGCACAATCACGAGGAAGGAAGCTGAGAAAGCTATCATGCCTGAAGGTGAAAATATTTTTTGATTTTTTTAGTTGTTTCAGTGCATCATCGTATACAACTCTCCGAATATTCAATGCTGGCAAATTTGTATGCAGGTCTTAAATGTCAGCACTACTAGCACCTGGCAAAAATACACCAGAGAAAGCTGATGCAAAAGCATCAACAATCCTCTGAGGGTCGTTGAATTCAGAATCGCCTTTATAGAGTTTACCAGGAATTCTGGAGCTATCACGTTTACAAAGCTCCAAAAAGATTTAGTGTCATCCAGAAGGGAATGCTAAATACAGTTAATATAATTATTAATATTATTAATATTATTAATATTGAAAAATAAAAACGTTTTTTTGTCAAAAGAACTTGCGTCTTCTTTGTTAGGCCACGTAGTTTCCGAACCACCTTCGCATTTCGTGGACTTTGGAAGGTAAATGTAATGATTTAAAATCTTTGGAGAACTGATGGGCTGTAATTCCACTAATTGATTTAATGAAGGGTATTATAAGTACGTTTCTATCTGCAATGGTGCGTATTTTAAGTTTATTTATTATTATTATTATCTCTTCCACTCACATGAACCATTCGTTCTTGGTTGCCATTATCTTACCCCATCGGTTCATTTGAACAAGATGGATGGCATAGTTATCTATCATTCATTTATTTTATATGAATATTGATTATAGTAGATACTTACCAGTACTTTCAAGGTGTGAACATATGTGTTGTCCGCTGCTAGCAGCTTGTGTCTCTTTCTGGGTATGAACTTGTGTGTTGGTTGCTGCTGGCAGCTTGCGTCTCTCTCTGGGTGTGTGGTTTGTGTTTGTGCGAGCGCGCAAGTGTAGGGTGTTTTATGTTGGCGCGCTCGTGCGTGTGATTAGTGACAGGTCGCGTTAATTTTGAGATATTATTATTATTATTATTATAACATTTACAATTTCTTTCAAATAAAAAATAAATTAAAATCGTGTCGAAATTGACAAATGTAGTTCCAAGTCTATTCTATTCCAGAAGTATTTGTCCTTCTGTTCAACATGGCAACGTAGCGCTTTTATAGGATAATCAAAGAGTTGTTATAAAGTATTTTATAATAATTGTTAACAAAAACCATCTTTCTAAAATCAACGAGTAGGTACACAGCTTGCATAAAGGAAAAATATATTGAAAAAGTTATCTGGTTTGCAAATAACCTTATATAACTTTTTTTTAAATCCATAATAATTACATAAAGAGATACATTTTTAATGAAGATTGGAGATGAGTTCATTTTAAAAAATTATATATAGGTATATAGAAAAAAATAAAACAATATAAATATAAAAGTATATTATATTTCAGAATTACCAGTGTTTAATGTTTTCTGTACATTTTAATACAACTTTCTGTTGCAGAAATTTTTACGTATTTCATCCGCGCTTTATTTGTATTTATATCTCGTCATTATGGAACACTGCGCTATCCATTTGTATTCACTGCTAGCATTTATTAATGCTTTTTACCGCTAATGGAAACGGTCGGTGGAGCATATGAAACAAATAAATTGAATTTGTCATAAATTTTACTAAGCTGAAGCGATTTGCAAAACGACTGTATTCTATGCATAAAATTTATCTTCCTTTAGATGTTTCTATACAATTGAATCCTTCATAAGTCCACATAAAATGTTAAATATAATCACATAATTTATATGATTGCAATATTATTACTAGTAGACCTATAATAAGATGGTTTCGATAGAAGTAAATATTTTCCAAACTTCGTAAATAAAAGTGATTAAAATTGAGCTTCATAATTCAACAGTTAGTATTACTACATCGGTGATATAGTGATATGCTTTATTTGCGTTATATATGAGTACTAGGACTCCATGTGTAGTACTTTTTCCACTGCCGATGATGACAACTTATTTGTCGAAACATATATCCATAATTAATCAGTTAACTAAGATTAACTAAACCGTTGCTAAATATAGTTCTAATTGATTAAGTTGTAATGTTGGCTTGCCAAAAATATTGCCGAGCATGTACACAATTATTTCTATTGTATACTCATTCACATTTATCGGTAATTATCGGATATTAACAATTAAAAACGGAAACATATATTTGCCAACAACATGCTATACCGGCAAATATTTAAGATGGAAAGATCCATAAAAATACTGTAGTTCGGTTTAATAGTTTTTCATTAGCCTTTTTCTGCATAGGTGGAAATATTTACGTTAAACACAAGGAACACTTTAGACAAGAATAATGAATAACTCTGAAATTCGAGTATTAAATTTATTAAATCTACAAACTGAACCTCTACAAAGTAAATTTGAAGTATTTTAAAAGTAAGTACTATATTTATTATTAGAAAAATTTCACTAAACTTTTATGTAAATTTATCTAAAGGAAATGAGTAGAAGCTAGAATATAAAATTTCTCACATACACCTTTATTTTTTAAGTACTTTAACATTTAAAATATAATATTGTGATGGGCGTCATGCGACGGTGACTTAACCGATGACGTCACACGATGTGCACGTCATGGGACTTCCCGAAATATTCTAGATATGGATTAATCTAGGAACAGCGACGAGTTTAAAAACACTTAAGGGAATTCATTGGACCAGTGCTTGTCGTGAAATAAACATCGTGGATATAAATTTGTATATAAATAAATATAAATACAGGTAGTTATTGTTAAATGCTTTTATTCGTTTTATTAATGTAGTCATTCTTAATTACAGTGTGTTTTAATAATCGAACTCTAACTGAAGATTTATCACAATATTATTGACTTTAGTTTCAGATATAACTGTAATGAGGGAATTGAAACCGAGTACGTTCTTTATGAAGTTAAGGTAAAAATTCCCTTTATCTTCTATCTATCTTTTATAACATCTCTTTTACTTTCTTCAGTCGACATATGTGCTTCTGAAAGAAAGAAAATCAGTCGATGTATATGATGCAATAAAAAAGTATATTATCGACTTAGAATGATTACTAGAATTATCGAATAAAAATAGAAAGAAAGAAAATCAGTCGATGTATATGATGCAATAAAAAAGTATCTTATCGAATTAGAATGATTATTAGAATTATTGAATAAAGATAGAATTTGTAATAATAGATAAGTAATAAATATATGGTGAATGACTTCACCCAATCATTTATTCACTGAATAACGTCGGTCTTGAAAACCGGTTGCTCGAACAAAAAATCAACGTAATGACTGATAGTCAGGCAGCTATTAAAGCTTTTATGAAACCATTTACTAGGTCTAAACTGATGGAGCAGGTGCTGAATAGACTGACACGAGATAATACTGTGTCACAAATATGGGTCCCAAGACATGAGGGAATTAAAGGCAATGAGTTAGACGCAAACTGGACAAAAAGGTACTAATAGGAACTTCATAGGACCAGAGTCTGCATGTGGAATCTCTAAGGATTCCGCTAGAAGGGAGATCTGGTTATAGCTAAAAACAACACATAAAAACAAATGGAGGCGAACAGAGGGCCAATGCTATACTAAAACATTACTAAGGGAGTTGGACGCTAGGTATTCAGCCAACCTGATTCGAAGTAACAAAAAATAAATTAACACTATTTCCGGGTTGGTTAGTGAGCCCTGCCATAAGAACAGGAGGAAACTAGCCTTCATGTAATATGTGCTTGTGAGGAAGGGATTCAGGCACAAACACTTTGGAAGAGATTTATTGGATCCTTCGAGGATACTCAAACTTCTCCTTAGGAGGGTTGTGGCTTTTATCGAGGACATAGTACTAACAGAGTGTAACTGAGAGATGTATTGTGGGTGGTACAAATGCTCAAGTGCCTGAACGTGCTAGCGCCCACCCCAAAAATTAGAAGAAAGAAGAAGAAAGTTCCGTATTAAGCGATAGTCTTTACATTCCTATCCATTATCAACGAGTAATCATGTGGACATGTATTCCCGATTCTAAAGTGTGTTCTTAATGTACTCTTATTATACGGGGTTGGGCAGAAGTAACGCATCAGTCTAATAATTCCGGAAATATAAACTTTAGAACAAAATGTTGTCAACAAAAGTTTTTTGACAAGTTATTTTCTCAAGTGACTTATTTGTAATTAACACACGTGTGCAATACAAAACTTTATCCAACACCTCTTAAGATCCGTTCAAAATGGCTTTTAATGTTATATAAATTTGACGTTCCATGTCAAATTTAAATTATAAATTTGACGCTCCATGTCAAATTTAAATTATAAACGACTAATCAAGTTCATATACAGTAATGCAGTTACTATGGAGAATAAATAATGCAAATCAACAAGCAAACAAAATTAGTGATTGATTAATAATACTGCAGTTAAAAGTTGATGGTAATGGAAGAGTTGCAAGAGGCTGTTTTCATTCCGCTAGAAGTTAAGAAAGAAGCTCAAGCAGCATGTTATAAATTACTGCCAAAAAAAATCGAAGGATAATTACGACAAAGAATTTCGTCATTTTGAAGAATGGAGAAAACAGCAAAGAATCACTGGAATTAACGAAGAAGTTATACTGGCGCATTTCCATATTTATAGAAGGAAAATAGCACCTTCTTCATTGTGGACGAAGTATTCCATGTTAAGAAGTACTTTGAAAGTGTATATGAAGAGTGACATATCGAAATACGGAAAACTGATTTCCTATTTGAAGAGTGAGGCAACAACCCACAAGACCAAAAAGGCGAAAATCTTGGAGAGGCTACATATAGAGAAGTTTCTGAATGAGGCTCCTAACAATAAATATTTGATGATGAAGGTGTTATTTATTTTCTTATATTTAATTCAAAGTATTTATTCTTTATTCGTTCGTGTATTCTATGCAAGTTGCCTTAATAATGGGTATATCAGGTGCGTGTCGTTGTGATGAAATAACTAGGCTGAAAGTTGACGATATAGAAGATAAAGGAGGATACTTGTATGTTTCGATACCTGACACAAAGGCAAACGTATCTAGAAGATTCACTGTTAAGGCAGAAGGATTTACAACAGATATTCTTGACCTCTACAGAAAATATGTCTGTATGAGACCAAAAGGTATTCCACATGGCAGATTCTTCCTAAATCACAAGAAAGAAAGATGCACTATCCAGCCAGTTGGAATTAACACCATTTCTAAGATACCTCAGAAAGTTGCATCTTTCCTGAACCTACCAGAAGCTCAATTATATACAGGACATAGTCTGAGACGTTCTTCAGCATCTCTTCTGGCAAACGCAGGAGCTGATATTACAACAGTTAAACGACATGGTGGGTGGAAATCGTCCACTGTGGCAGACGGTTATATACAAGATTCAGTATTCAACAAGATTGATATAGCCAGAAAGATACAAGGTCCAGACAGTCAAACGTCCTCGACTTCTGGTCATCAAATTTCTATTCAGGATACTTCAAATACGTCTTCTAGTATAACTCTAAATTCGAATAACCTGAATGCAGAGTCAGATACAAAGAGGATTTCCTTCAACTTTAATATTAATGTAAATGTTAATTAGTTGCTATTGTTTACCCTTTAGAATTAATATAAATGTGTTAATACTATAGCAGTTTGAATGTCTCTATGCAATCTAAATTTCACCTTATTTTATCTCACTAATGAGGTAAATTATGTTTTTAACTCACTAGTGAGTTATAAGCTACATAATTGATTTAAAATCGCCATAGTTATAGGTCTATTATTAGGAGGTGTTGGATAAACAATTAAATTTGAAATTTCCGCGTATAAAATTTACGGCCGAAAAGGAAAACAATGATAGGATACCATTTTAAGATACATTAGTAATTAGAAATAAGCATAAAATAGAAATCGATATTTTCCGGAAGTAGATTCATCACCGCGGATTCAAATCATAGTTTTCAACATTTCTTAGTCAATCGGTTAGTAAACTTTTCGTTAGAAAAAGAGAGATATGAAATAGAACTAGGTTTCATTAAAAATATCGCGAGATATACTGGCTTTGACATAGAAATAATTAATAGAAAAATGAATTTAAAAAAGACCACCCGCGAATCTACAAGTTTGATATTAACGTAATCAGGAGAAATGTACATGTGTTTACCATACCACCCAATCACGAAAAATATTAATAGAGTTGTTAAAGAATGAGGTCTCAAAGTTGCTTTTCGTTCCCAAAACACCATCAAAATCCTCCTAGGTAATACCAAAAATAAGGTTAATTTTGATTTGAAATCAGATTTATACGAAATTAATTGGGACGATTGTAATTTAAAATATATAGGTCAAACGAAACGCTCGATAATAACCCGGTATAAAGAACACATATCACATATCAGATTTAATAGACCAGAAAAATTTAGGGAAGCTTATCATGCGCTACACAGTGATCACAACTTGTCGGTTAAAGGGTTAAAACTTGTTAAAGCCATCAATAACACCAGAGAACTTGACGCATATGAAAGCATTCATATCGTTAAAAATAAAAGTAATATCTTGAACTTGGACAACGGTAATATTGCGGATAGTTGTCTTTTTTCATTCTTAGAAAAGAGGCAGAAAAGGTCAAGGGCCGATAGCAGATAGTAAACACATGTAATACTGCTTTTTCTTAAGAGAGTTAGCGTTTGTCGTAATTTTTTGTCTGTGAATTTTATTTTAAAGTTAGTGTATATGTGGATGCCACGTAAAGTAGTTGGGCGTTTATGTGTTAGGTTTACTGTGCCCTATTTGCGACACTTTGATTAGTGATTTTCCCTACCGATCATGACAACTTAGTTGTCGAAATACCTATTTACGATACGATTATCAATTGTGGTAAGGGGTTTTATACCTTTTTTTAATTATTAGTTGTAATTACGTTAGTAATAGGGTGATCAAGTGCTGCGTTCCTTTTTGCCTTATCAATAAAACTGTGCTAAGTCATCGATTCCTAAATCCCAAGAAAGATTTGAAGAGATACAGCGAATGAATAAAGACAATAAATAATGCCAGTTTATTCGATTTGAACCCTTTATTAGTGCATAGGTTGAAACGAGTTTGTCACTTGCAATTCGAAAATCATTATTTTAGTAATGGTAGTAAAAGTCTCCACCAAAATGGGTCCATAGGCTAATCGTTTGTGCTATCCTAATTTAGAATTAGCGCTGTCTGCAAAAAATATTATTGTGGTAATACAGAAAGTTCTTAAAATTGTTCCGCATAATGATAGACTTGTGAAGTTGTTAGTCGAAAAGATACATAATGTGGTAGATTTCGAGTTTATTGCATGCAATGACCACAAATCAGACCTTATCGTTTATATAACCAAACTATCTGTCAGGACTTTAACACATACTTTTTGCCAGGATATAAATAAAGTTATAATTGAGAAGGACTCTAGAGCACAGGACCGTCACGATCCTGTAAAACAAAATGCTTTACAAATAATGAGTCGCCGGTATAAATATAATAAAGAGCAATGGATAATATAGTTATTATAATCAACTGATATATAATCTATAATATCAATGTTCTTAATGTAATTAATTTAATTATAAAGTATTATGCGTAAGGTCTGAGGCTTTTTCTAATGTAATCACATTTTACATAAGAAAGATTTGATAATTTCGCATAGGCGCAATATCGAATCTGCCAATATTTATAGATCTTGCAAAAATTATGCCTAAAGTCAGTTTGAATTTACTGCTAAATAACATAAGTTCTTCCTTCATGCATCAGAGGCGCTCAAGTTTCGGTTTGAACTGAATGCACGTGCTTCAACTATCTAAACGTTAGTGATTTGTGGCGAGATATGGGCAGTGTTGTAGCTACAACGAACTGTCAAAGTTGACAAGTTAGTCGAAAAATGGAATTAAGCCGTGAAAATTTTCGTGCAATAATTTGTTTATAATTTTCGAAAACAATTATATCAATAAGGATGCCTTGCCGAGTTGGTTTCTGTTTTCTTTAATGAAGCACAACATCAGTCAACAATTTCTCGTTGGCATAGAGAATTCAAACATGGACGGATTAGTCTTAGCGACGATCCGAGGGTAGGTGCACCAAAAACGGCAGTCATTCAAGTAAATGCCGATGCTGTGGGCAAGCTTCTCAACGAAAATCGACATGTGACATTTCGCGAAATTGAGGCATCATTGAGGATTTCAAACACCTCAACTCGAAAAATTTTGGATGAAGAATTGTGTGTAACAAAATTAGCTTCCCGCTGGGTACCGCATCTGGTGACAGAAGAACAAAAAACACCTAGGATGAATTGGAGTTAAAAAACTCTATACTGCTTCAACGCAAGAAACGCTAAAATCGTGTAAAATATCATGGGTGGTGATGAATCTTGGATTTACTCCTAGAAGGCAGAAAATAAACGCCAGTCGTATTTGGGTGCTCTAAGATGAAGAGAAGCTGACAAAAGTCTTGCTTTCTCGAAAGGGTCACCAAAAAATGGTCGCGACATTTGTCTCGAAAGCAGGTCATGTGGCAACAATTTCTCTACAATATTAGAGAACTGTTTGCCACAAGTCTTTGCTGAGCTCCGAAGAACCAACCCACAACGACGAATCATCCTCCACCAAGGCAATGAAGGTTCGCATACAGTTCGCAAGACAACTGAATTTTTAATGCAACAAGATTAAAGAACTGTTACTGTCAATTGGTACACAACTATTTGTTTGCCACAAGTCATCGTTGAGCTCCGAGGAACAAACCCACAACGACGGATCATCCTCCACCAAGGCAATGCAAGTGTTACGTTTTGGAAAAAAAAGGTCTATTTGCCTTTTCCGTACTCCCTTAAAATTAATTTTGTAGTGACATCGCGCGGTTTAACTTTCAACTCCTTCAATCTATCGATTTTCGCTTCTCCGTGGTTCTGCAACCAGTTACGCTTGCGTAAGATTCGTCCTGAACATTATAGATGTCGCCCTTAATTTTTAGCGCATGTCCCCTTACTTGCGTCTATCCGTCATTCGATCGGTTATCGTTGTCTAAGCAAGTGTTACTTCAATTAAGTTCGTATAAGGCGTTACGGATATATTTGTATCGTATACCTGTTAGGGTATTTACCTTCGCCTACGTTCACGATTCATGTAGAACTTTGCAAATACCAGGGGTAAGCGATCACGTTTCTCATAGGACTGGGTAATTCAATCTATCCACGGAAAATTCAATGGTGTTGAATGTTTGATGAAAACCGTGAGAAAACGGCTTCATTTCACACACATTAGTGGAATTTTTCCCGAGGCGTGGTCGTAGAAAAGAAGCTTCTAGAATATTTATTGACGTCAGCAAAATGGCGGATTACAGATGACATGTATGGCCGAAGTGTTTTGGCAGAAATATTATAGTGAAATTCAATAGTTCTTCCTTGGATCCCTTTGAGAGCATTCCAATAAAGTTTGTAGTTTAGGCAGTAGCGAAGACAATTTAAAGTAGGTGTCATAATTTCTTTTAATTGTTATATATTAAGTGCAATTCATAACCTCTTGTGGTTATTGCTGTGTGTTGACATTTCATTTGCATAAAGGCTCGAAAGAAAGCCGAATACTAACTATTTTGTGCATTCGATGCAATTTGAACCTTTCATAAAGGATAGCATCGTAATTTACTGTCAGATTTATACTTATCGTTCGAAATAGAGCTCGGCTGTAGTGTTGAGCATTTTTCAATTGATTTAATTCATAAGCCAATTACAGTCAATTCATTGCTGTACAGCGAATAGTTTGTTCGTTCAGCTATTCTTATTATTTTCATGTAACTCAGTTAGCCGTTCAAGGCCATATCACTTAGTATATAGGTTGTTTACACACCAATTTACGTTCTATTTTCTTGTAGTATTATTTATACTGGTTGACTAACTTCATTAGCAGCCAGGTGAAGCTTGTATTGTTTTCCATACGAGGCATTTATCCTTCAGATGAGCTTCGTACTGGTTAAGTGTTATTTTGGGTTACGTTTCTATTTTAATTTAATTAAGATCTTTATAACTTTATTGTAAAGGACCCAGAATTAAGTATACTTAGTTGTGTCCTGGCAGTGGCGGCTCTTGATGACGTACGATGTGCGCTGCTGCACGGATGAGACAACTTCGAACTATTTCGGAAGATTTCGGTACGGTTACTTGCTTCTCTGTATATATGAAAGCTTAAACGAAGCAGTCTCATCCGTGCAGCAGCTCACATCGAACGTCATCAAGAGCCGCCACTGTGTCCTGGTGAATCTCTTGTCCAGAAACGTATATAATCTAATTCATATTTTATTTACTTTAATTTCTTACCTGTTAATACAAGGTGTTATACTTTTGTTTGATACTGTTTATTGTAATCACTGCTATGCGTCAGTGGCGTAGTAGATTTATTTAATAAATTTTGGTATTTCAAATCTATATTATTGCTCTTAACGCCGACACAATTTTATCTCAATAATTAATTTTCCTTGCCCTTCTGGTTATTTTTTTTTATAATAAACTTGTTATATCAGAATAATTGAAACATACATGAGTAGGTAAACCCCACCAGTTTTGTATAATACAAAGGTATTTTTAATAATATAAAATATTACTAAAAATCTGGTGTGAAGAACACAAATGCAGGTTCACTATTAATATTTTCTGTGAACGTGTCCGAATATATCGTATCCCCAGAGACGTAGATACGTATTTCGCTTTTCTACAAGCTCATCGGTACGCCCCTGCTGGAGAAAGGATATTTCCAGACACATTCACAGGGGCGTACCGATGAGCTTGTAGAAAAGCGAAATACGTATCTACGTCTCTGGGGATAGGATATATTCGGACACGTTAACAGAAAATATTAATAGTGAACCTGCATTTGTGTTCTTCACAACAGATTTTTAGTAATATTTTATATTATTAAAAATACCTTTGTATTATACAAAACTGGTGGGGTTTACCTACTCATGTATGTTTCAATTATTCTGATACATTACACATGCGGTTAAGCCGTAGTATGAGTGAAGGCACAAACAAAATGCAGTTTTCTAGAGAGATTGGCTGTGCTAAGCTTTGGAAGGGCGTCGTTACTTCACATTAATTATGTGGACGGTATGCGAGGTACTTCGGCTGTCTGACAACAGGTAGCGCCGAATTTACTTCTGCGCTCGGTCTGGATAATTATGGTGATAGGGCAAGGTGGTTCTTTTCTGTGAATGTGTCTGGAAATATCCTTTCTCCAGCAGGGGCGTACCGATGAGCTTGTAGAAAAGCGAAATACGTATCTACGTCTCTGGGGATAGGATATATTCGGACACGTTCACAGAAAATATTAATAGTGAACCTGCGTTTGTGTTCTTCACACCAGATTTTTAGTAATATTTTATATTATTAAAAATACCTTTGTATTAAACTTGTTATAGTTGATGTCTTGTATTTGTTTGATACCTTTCCCACAAGTGTATGAGTTGGGCAAGGGTATATTTATACATTACCAAGTAGTTTGGGGCCAAATAAGTTTTGCTTTTGGAGCTACCTACATCCCACCCGCTTCCGTGTTACGGGTGTGCTCTGCGGAGGAATACGGTGGCGCTCACTTACCACCTCGCGACTTTGACCCGCGACGATCTCCAAGAAACGGTTGAGTTTGCCGGCAGAGTTATTCCTTGGGACGTTTGCCAACAGGTAGGTCCAAGACAAAGGGGGTGGCCCAGCAGAACATCTCGCTAACACGTATATATAACTACTGGTATTTTAGATTTTGTCGCGGAAAGTGTAGCACAAGTTCGCATACAGTTCGCGAGACAACTTAATTTTTAATGCAACAAAATCAAAGAACTGTTACTGTAGATTGGTACACAACTATTTGTTTGCCACAAGTCATCGTTGAGCTCCAAGGAACCAACCCAAAATGACGAATCATCCTCCACCAAGGCAATGCAAGTTCGCATACAGTTCGTAAGACAATTGAATTTTTAACCCAACAAAACGTCGAATTATTAGACCCTCCCCCGAACAGTCCTGACCTAAGTGCCAACGATTTCTTTACCTTTCCGAAAATAAAGGACGTACTGCGTAATGAAAGGTTCCAGTCGTCAGAAGGAGTAGTTGATGCCCTCAAAGACGCAATTTTGACTGTACCAACCAATGAGTGGAATAACTGCTTCCAGGGTAGGTTCGAGCGCATTTAAAGTGCATTAATCTTCGTGGAGAATACTTTCTAAAAAAGTCTTTAAATCTACTGTTTTATTCCAGCTTTATACGAAATAAAAAAGGCAGCGCTCGTATTACGATGCCTGATAGCTGAAACAAGCATTGACATAACTGCTTTGATATGAAAGACTGATTTTTATAACAGAAATAATGCTTTTTCTTTGTATTTCCATGTGTAATGGCATATGTGATTTGATATACATATGTAATTTATTGTATTCAATTTTAAAATTTTTTTTTTTTTAAACTAAATACTCGTTAGCAGCAAAATGGCTTTTATTTTCACTAATCATTTTTTTTAATTACAAATATTGCAACGATAATAATTAGTATACATTTCATGAATATTGATTCGGGGACGAATCTATCGCAATTAGTTCTAAAAGTTTATGTATTAGTTTATTAATTCAGTTAGGCATAAAGAACGAAAATTAAGAACAATTGCTGGAAACGTAATTATTAATCATTACATAAATAAATAATATAAGGGATTCGCATGGGATACGATATATAAAGTAACACAAATACATATTTAAAGGCGTAGGTTGATTCCAAAGTTATTAACTAAAATGTCCTTACGTAGATTGCTACGAATACATCCGTTAATAATGACCACTATCAAAATTTAGACCAACTCTGCATTATTCATTCACAGGAAATGAGCCAGATTCTAATACAAACATGTTAGCATTATTAATGTATATACCGTTCTGATGTACTGTAATTTGTAATATGGATAAATCTCATACACGCTTAACTAATAAATATAGATCTGATATCCGTCCCGATGGATACAGTGGCAAATTAACAAACCCTTATGGGAAATGAATCCATAACTTCCTACCAAGTAATTTTCGTAGTTGCAAATTAGGATGGGTTTATATATTGCCGGGACAGCGTTATATGTTGTTCAAAATAATCAAGATAAAATATTCAGACACCTTTAAGGTTTTTTTGTCTAAAGTTTCGGTCTTATTATAGCGATATTATGCCGGCAACTTAATCAAATATTAATGAGGTTTTTAACTTATGGTGTGCGCCCGCAAATCTGTGCTTACCTATAAACGTATAAAATTTTAAATTCAAGTTATTACACGTTTTAGATAAAACAAGACTACAAGAAATAGAAGATTGAAGCTTGAAGTTCTTTTGTATTTTGAAGGAACGTTTAAATTGAAACAAGTAGTTACATAGGATTAATTTAATAACTAAGTGACTAAGGAACAAATAACAAGTGTTCATTTGAAAAGTCAATCTAGTAGCATGTGATTTACTGAGAACATTTTGAAGTATGTCGTAAATTAAAATTTACTTCTTAACCTACGAAGTCGTATATTTTGACAGTTTCATACATTCAAATAAATAACAAATAATAAGTATTTATTGAAAACTATAACAAATGTTGAAAATGTTGTCCTTCAAGATCAATGCACTTTAAAATCCTCCGTTCAAAATTTCTGATGATATTCTGCAACATTACTGGATTTTTATTAATTTCCATGCATTTCTTTTCGATTCTCTGTAGCATATCATTAAAATTCAATATAGGTGTTCGAAATTTGTTATTTTTTAGATAAGGCCACAAAAAGAAGTTGCAAGGTGTTAAATCGCATGAACGTGCAGGCCAGGCAATTTCAGTATGTCGACTAATTATACGCTCATTAAAAAATTCTCTTAAATAATCCAAAGATTCTGCAGTACAGTGACAAGTTGCTCCGTCTTGTTGGAAATATGCATTTTGAAGTTCATCATCATGCAACTGATTGACAAATGGTTGTAATATTTCCGAATGGTACCTTTGAGCAGTTAACGTTCCCTGTAAAAATATTGGTCCAATTGGTCCAATGACACCAATTTTCTCTGGATGTAGCGATTCTTCATTAATTACATGTGGATTTTCACTACTCCAAATTCTTGTATTATGTGAATTTAGGTATCCCGTTTTATAAAACCATGCTTCATCAGTAAAGAGGACTCTTTGCGAAAGTTCACCATTGTTGCTCATATTTTCAAACGAATTACAAAACTCTAGTCTACGTGGGTAATCAATTTCTAACAATTCTTGTACTGCTGTGACACGGTATGGATAAAGTTGCATATCTTTGTTGTACCAACAGAAAGGTTTATTTGTTGACGCAAATGTCGAACAGATGTTTGTGGTACATTTTCCATTATTTCTTCAACACGATTGACAACTTGAGGTGTACGTTTCTTAACTGCTCCGCTGCCTGATTTTCTTAAGAGACTACCAGTTTCAGAAAAAAGTTTTAAAGTTCTATCCAAAGTATTCTTAAATTGTATATAATCTATTACAAAATGTGGAAACTCAACTTGAAATTCTACCATGCAATCTTGAACTGAATAAACCCATAAACAATTAATTTTATTACCACTTCGAAAATAAGCCTGGACTAAAAAAAAATTATGTTCTAAAGTGAAAGCCATTTTAAAACTCAGAAGCAATTTATTTAAACCAGAATCGACGCACTATTATTTTATACACTAACTGATATTTGTGATTGACATTATCAAATGTCATTTGGATTTACGTTTACGGAACAACAAACACATACTAATATATTTGCGTCTTATTCTATCAAAATTTCAAAGAAACCTAGATTGACTTTTCAAATGAACACTTGTTAGTTAATTCTATACACTTATACCAACGATTGTCCAATTTTTTAAGACTTCCAAAAATAACCTTTAAATTACTTTCATTTGTTCCGAATTCTTTTCTAACAAAGCATTTTTTCAAGTTCGGAAATCAGAAAAAAATCATTCGCAGCCAGATGTGGTAATTATGATGAACGGGCAGAAGTTTGTATTCTAATTAGATCAATTTATCGGTTCCAATAGCAGTGATGACATGGTGTTATCCTGATGGAAAAAAACTCTTTTTCTTAATAAATGTGATGATCTTTTCTTGAGTTTACCATCAGTCAGTATATCCCAATAATATTGGGTAGTTATTGTACTTTCTATCTATATTCGAGGGAAAAGCTGAATTTATTGAAAATAAGAAAATCTAGTAGACTGTGAAAAACAATCATACAGTGTTTATTTAGACCAAGTGTTTAACTGTTACTTGACGCTTTGTTTTTGAAGTTGCCATTATGATTTAAAAGAGGTATAAGCGGTTATGAGTGCAAAGAGAGTTTGTACTCAGTGTTTAGTGAACAACCTTTCTTGGCTACAATTTACCCATGGTATAAGAAATTTGAACGCGAAAGGAATTCCGTTCAACATCAAAATGGAGCAGGACGTCCTCTTAGAACTGTTGCCGATAAAAACATTGCTACTTTTAAAAAATACAATGATTAAGAAGCAGCGGGCTATGAAAAACTTATGTATCCGATATTCTTCAGAAGTACGGGCTTAGTAAATGCAATTAAGCTAGATGGACAAAAGACAGTTACAGCTGATTGCTACACCGAAAAATGTTTGCCTGTGTTCTGTAGAGTTCCAGACAACAGTTCACGCTTATTTTGAAGGTATTCCGAAAGAAGATTTGTTGGGAGCATTTGAACAGCGGAAAGAAAGAATGGTCAAGTGTATCATTGCTGGGGGGAATTACTTTCAGCATATTTAAAATAAAATCCTTGAAAATATTAACCTTGTTTTTTATTCTCAATAATTTCAGCTTGTACCTCGTATAGTCCATAAAGATTATGCCTTTGTAATCTCAAAAAAAAGTTTTCGCCTTCTTCCGGGTACATTCATCAGTTTTAGTATCTAGTGTATAGCGATGTATCCAGATTTCGTCTACAGTGACATATTGAGGAAAAAGTTTTTTAAATTGCTTTCAACTTGGCGATACGGTCAGTTCAAGTCGCATCATGCAGCGCAACAGAAAGCATACGCGGCACCAATCTTATGATTAGCTTTTTCATATTCAAATATTGACGGAAAATATTGTGTAACCAATTGGCTGCGATGATTACTGTTAGCCATTTCATACGCTTTTAGGCGGGTATCGCTCTTTACAATGGTATGGACTTTATTATTAATAATTTCTGGAGAAGTTGCTCTAAATGATGACCACGTACGTTCAGTATCTACTGTACTAATATGAACACTTTCAAAAGCAGTGAACCACTTAAAGATTATTCCGTGGGAATGAGCACATTCATCGTAATATTTACGTAAATGTTGTTCAGTTTTTCTTGTAAAAAGTGAGTGATTGTAAAAACTTGTTTATATCTCAGATTATGGCAAAATTTTTATAGTAGTGGATCACTAAAGGTAGAAATCTACTCACTATGGCGAATGCGTTGCCAACTTTTGAAAAGTCGCTCTTTCGTCAAATCACCTTCATACGTACTAGTGTGCTTAATTTAACACTTTTGGATCTATGTACATTAGGGTGGAGCGATAATGTATGAATAAAAAAAAAATTTTGTTTTTTAAAATGGTATAGCTATATAAAGTTGCATTTCAATGAGTAAATTAAACGTACGAAATATTACCTATTTGTAATGATGTTTTGAGGTGCCCCAACACAATTGAAAATTAAAAAAAAATTACCTATTTTTCATATTGTGATCAAACTATATATTTTATTTGTTAGGTTAATATCTTATATTTTTTATACAGATTCAAAGAAGCGAGATACAAGAAATAATGGTAAACTAGATAATTTCAGAAATACAATAATTATATATTAACTTGTTTTTTTGTATCAAAAGTAGGCATTTGTTGACGTGATAGTAGCCTTGCCCTGATGAAACCGTCTCGTTTTTTTTCCACAAACTGCATTTGAAGCTTCTGTCACCACTTTGATGCGGCGCTCAACGGCTTGAGTACTGCATGGAAAATCTTTAATTTTTTGACATGTGCCGAGACCGTCTTTGACAATGGCTTTCAAGTCGTCATTAGATAAATTTAAAGTCAGAGATGGCTCAGTTATCTTACAGTCTCGCCACGTTATAATGTGGGTATAATCTTCAGCATCGAAATTAAATGAAGGCAGTTTAAATGTTCGAAGTCCTGGAGCTTTCTCACTTCTTGCTTTTAAAATTCGTCGATATGCTAGATCTCGTATGATTTCCCTTTCATCTCCAAGCATAGAAATAAGAACATTTTCTGGGTGACCAAAAAATCCATTTCGTTGGATTACCTTGTCAATGACCTTCTTCATATCGGCGTTCAAATAGCGACTCAGACTAATTGTTTGCCACTGGTGCTTAGCTCCGTTTATACACGAGGGATTACATTTTATTCTAAACCACATCGGACCATAAACTCTCATCACGTACGTGGCTAATATCACCAATTTTTGTTCGGGGTCCGGTTTAGTAGCATATAATCTTAGAATTCGATTTGCTGTTGTAAGCCATCTAGAGTGGTTGAGAGATCCAGGTTCAATGTTAGCTAAATCTGAAGAAAAAACGCCAGTGCTGATAGCGATCATAATATCGTACAGATACTTTTGGTCGGTACTCAAATCACCCCTGGAAATTTGAGGTAATATTGTAGGAATGGCGTTGAATTCGACTATTGGCATTGTTTTAGGCCCTGTAGTTTTTCCGTCCAAATGTAACAACAGATGTCGCAGTGGAAATTCATTGGAATGAATGCAACTGGCAGATAAACCACTGTAATGGTTTATTCAGTTCCTCTTCCATCAAACGAATAATACCAGCTTTAAAACCTGTGTTTACTACTGTTCCATCGCAACCAACAACAACTATTTCACTGAGTTTCACCGATTTGGATTTCAAGTGAGTTAATATAGTATCTTTAATACATTTAGCAGTTCCCAACTCACATGTGATATGCCCGAAATAGTCGCTTCCTGGCTCTGATAAAATCACATAATGATCTTCTAGTACCCTTTTTCTGTAAAATTTATTTTTTTTCCGAATACTAATCAACGTTTTATCCTTTTACCCATCAAAATACATACCGCGTAGGGTTTTCTTGCGATCTGCATCCTGTAAAGCTGTTCTGACTTTAGTTCTTTCACAGCGCAACTTTGAACGATCAATAACACCACTTGGATCCTTTGGTGAAATAATGCCAACATCTTTTAACACAGAAGAAGCTCTAATGGCAGCGGCTCTGTCAGAAACTCCAGTACGATCGCAGGCAAGAGCTAATGATGGTAAATTTAATCTAATTTTTTTTGGTGGCGGATCAACTGTTTTTTTGGTGCTTCAAGGTAAGGACTAGAAGCTACGCTATCGCTTGAACTGTCGCTTTCGTTTGCCAAGTCTTCAGGTAAAGAACGCGAACAACAGGGTTTCTCAAAATCAGTTATCTCTCTGTTACGCCATAAACTTTTTTGTTTTCTTTCTTCTTATTTCTTATTTTTTATAGTTTCAACCACATCTACACCGCCTATGACCATTTTTCTTGTTGTTCTTTGATCGAGTAAAAAATTTATTTCTTCCTTGGGAACACGACTGCCTTTTAAACAATTACAATTTGAGAAAAGTTTACATTTGCAACTGCAAACATCAAATAATCTGTGGGACTCAGTTATAAATCTATTGATCTTTTCTTTGTAATTTTTGTTTGTTTGACGACCTTTATAAGGTTTCATTAAGATTCTATATTTGTCATGGTAGGAACGAATAAGTTGTAGAATTCTCTTAACACTAACAGTTGGCAGCGAAGCTTTTTGCCAAATTTCTAAAACTTCTTGAGCCAATATTTCGGATATGTCATGAACGGTTGGCTCTTTTACTGTTTTATTGGGCTTTAATTCATTTTTAATGAATAGGTAATTTTTCATAACGTCATTATAAGTTGGTAATTGAGATACTGGTAACTTCTCTGGTAATCCGAACACAGCACAGGTCATCATTTGTAGTGTTTTGACTTGATACATTTTACTGTAATAAAGATATATAATATGTGCTAAAGTATTACAATAACATCTGAAACCTAAATAGGAAATTGAAAATACTACTTACATGAGTCTTATTTTTTGATCTTAGATGTAAAATTCAAAGGATATCACAAGTGAAATAGTACTCACACGAGTTGACTATAGCGTTCGTATAAAGTTTTAGGAGAGTTGCGAAATCGTTTCCACGTTCTTCAACACCCACGCGCCTTAATACGCTCGCTTCGGATTATATTTTTCTATCTTATACTAACTGCGCAACACAGTGTGTAATTTAGCGTTCATTAAATATTTTTGATTTTTCGACTAAATTCATGAATTTTGCCAAACTTAATAATGTCGGGGGCACCTCTAAATATATCATGTGCGAAATGAAATTTTCTGTGTATATTTGGAAGATAATAGAGCAACTTTTTACAGGTATTCCAAAGCTATTGCTAAATAAAAAAAAATCGCTCCACCCTAATGTACATCTAGTTAAACGTGTACACATATTGCCATAATATTTGACTACAATATGAATTAAATAAATAAAGATGAGAATAAATGGCAACAAAACGTAAACAAAAGAGGTTGTGGTTTGAGTGCAAATATATAATTCGCAATAAAGCTTATGTTACGCTTTAATAGTTATAATCTAATTAATACATCTAGAACTTACGTGCCAAATAAAAAGGTATATTGAAATAGTTTTAGTATTTTAAAGCCAATATTCCTAAGATAACTTGTAGATTATATAAAATCTAATATTTCATAGAATAGCTTTTAACAATGTATGATTAGCTCATAAGCCATATAATTCACACAAGACTTTAATTTTAGTAAAACTGTAGCGAAAACAACATTCATAAAGAGCCTAAAACAAATAAACAAATGTATCAAGTGTAAACAAAACGTTTAAAAGCATTAATAGCAACAAATAACAATGTAAACACAACCAGAAAGAACGATGCATTCAGCAGGTGAAAATTTGGACAAAATGGACACATCGGACGATAAAACCAGTCCCTCAGGAGAAAAGAAGCCGCAAAGCATATGGTACCAATCATTAATATTTCGAGGTAAGCGGAATCTGAAGATGAAAATCAATAAAATAAAAGTAAACAAACAATATCAAATGAACATGAAAAAGTAAGATTAAGACAATATAA
This sequence comes from Melolontha melolontha, assembly GCA_935421215.2. NCBI lineage: Eukaryota > Metazoa > Arthropoda > Insecta > Coleoptera > Scarabaeidae > Melolontha > Melolontha melolontha. The sequence continues at coordinate 11,256,589 of OW285243.1, forward strand.
ATAAATTGTAGTCTAAAATGTAGCAATGAAAACATGGAGACAAAAATAAGTAGGACCAATCACAACACGCCAATTCGAAATTTAAAAGTTAATTAAAGTTATGACAAAACCTATAAAAAGACGATAAGTAAATTTTTGTAATACTTAAATCTGATTGGACGAAAAGAATTTGAAGCGAAAAGAATTTTATTTTTAAAATTTCAAATAACAACAAAAAGAAAAGGAATTTAGAAAAGAAAACAGAAAAAAAAACAAGCAGAAATGCAATCAGGTAGTCGTAAGCAATACCGGCCATAGGACGAAAAAGAAAGACGCATTGCAGAAAAAAACCCAAAATAAACCACGGTGAGCGACGTGAAATTTTCACTTACATTGGAGAGTTATATATACCGGGTGCGGCAATAGTGTGTCGGCGGAGCTTAGCATGAAAACTAATAAAGTTGTAGCAATGAAATTTTACGTACACATGTAGTATGCTACAGTGCATTTGCTATTTTGATTTATATATTTACAGGTTGTTCCAAATTTCCGCAACAACATTCAATTTGTTTTTAATGTATTGCTATACTTTCTTGTTATTATGTTGATAGCCACCCAAATTATCTTTCCAATGATATAGATAATGTGCACTTACAACTGTTAGTTTTTGGCTTTATTGCAAATTTTGTTAAAATCTTGACAGTTGCAGCGTCTAACATTTTAAGTCTTAGCCTGAAAATGGGTGCAGTGCCTCACGTAACTCTTTTGTTACCAATTTATGGACTAACACGTTATATGTTTTGAGGGTGAACAACGTGACAAGATATACAGAGTGTTAAATATGTCTTGCCAAATTTATCGAAGTTTAAAGGCTATTTGCTCTTTTTTTTTTAAATTTAACCTATAATTTTTTTATTAGTCAGCAAATTCCTTGTAAAATTGCCATTAAAATGGTACCAATAACATAGTACTTATTTCTAGTATTTTCGAAGTTATAACTTATAACACTTTAATGGGATATACCTATGTTTATAAAATTCAATATGCTGGTGTGAAAAACACAAATAAAGGTTCACTTTTAAAAATTTTTGTGAACGTAGATCCGTATTTCGTCTTTCTACAGGCTCATGGGTACGCCCCTGCTGAAGAAAGGATATCTTCAGACACATTCACAAAAAAGAACCACATCGCCACATCACAGAAATTATCCAGACCGAGCGTAGAAGTAAATTCAGCGCTGCCTGTTGTCAGACAGACAAAGCATCTCGCTCAGTCCACATAACCAATGTGAAGTAAAGACGCGCTTCCAAAGGTGGCACAGCCATCTCTCTAGAAACTGCATTTTGTTTGTGTCTTCACTTATACTACGGACTAACCGCATGTGTAATGTATCAGAATAATTGAAACATACATGAGTAGGTAAACCCCACCAGTTTTGTACAATACAAAGGTATTTTTAATAATATAAAATGTTATTAAAAATCTGGTGTGTAGAACACAAATACAGGTTCACAAAAAATATTAATAGTGAACCTGTATTTGTGTTCTTCACACCAGATTTTTAATAATATTTATATTATTAAAAATACCTTTTTATTATACAAAACTGGTGAGGTTTTACCCACTCATGTATGTTTCAATTATTCTGATAACAACTAATTATGAACAAACGAAACGGAAATTGATAATTACCTAGCCGAACTTAAATTATAACAATTAAATGCGATTACAGCAAAGAGGAACTACAGAAAAACACTTTACACGAAAATTTTTAAGTAGATATTTGACGTTTGGTTACACAGCAATTTTTGCTTAATATAATTTCATGGCTAACCAACCAACTGTTAGATGCAGCACCGCATATTGAATATTATAAACATATAAACATAGGTATATCCCATTATAGGGTTATAACTTCGAAAATACTAGAAATAAGTACTATGTTATTGGTACCATTTTAACGGCAATTTTACAAGGAATTTGCTGACTAATAAAAAAATTATAGGTTCAATTTAAAAAAGAAGAGAAAATAGGCTTTAAACTTCGATAAATTTGGCAGAACATATTTAACACTCTGTATATGTTGCCACGTTGTTCAGCCTCAAAACATATAACGTGTTACTCCTTAAATTGGCAACAAAAGAGTTACGTGAGGCACTGCGCCCATTTTCAGGCTAAGACTTAAAATGTTAGACGCTGCAACTGTCAAGATTTTAACAAAATTTGCAATAAAACCAAAACTAATAGTTGTAAGTGCACATTGTCATATATCATTGCAAAGATAATTTGGGTGGCCATCATCATAATAACAAGAAAGTATAGCAATCCATTAAAAAAAATTGAAAGTGGTTGCGGAAATTTGGAACACCCTGTAAATATATAAATAAAAATAGCAAATGCGCTGCAGCATACTATATGTGTACGTAAAATTTCATTGCTACAACTTTATTAGTTTTCATGCTAAGCGCCGCCGACACACTATTGCCGCAACAGATATAAGGAGGTGAACTCAGATAGAGAAAAGATTCGAAGGCGAACTTCAAACCTGTTCAGATGTTCTAATACTAATTATAATGAAATATTATACGTGAAAGTAGTTTATTCAAACAATTTAACATTAAAAATTTTTAATGAACTTAGAATGCTTATTTTGACAAATATGGTAATGTAAATAAGTTGTTATGGTTAAAATTCTAATAGATTTTATACTATTGCTTAATCAAGACTTTCTTTTTATTTGAAAATAACGAAGTGAGTAATATAAAATATTTTGAAAATATATTATACCAAAATATATATGAGAAGCAAGGATTAATGTTAGTAAAAAGCTCACAATACTTTCAAGTCTAGAAAGCTTAATTAAATATTTAAAAAGAGTATATGGACCATTAGTTTGAATTAATTAATTGTAAATTCAATTTTGAAATAAAATTAATGAAAGATATCTGGATTACAGCATAGGGTCCGTTTCCCCCAAAGTAATCAGAAACTACTCATATTTGAAATTAACGTCCAAACTCAAATGTAGGAAGTAAGTAAAACAATATACAGTGTAGCGATAACTGTTATATTGCGTAGAGTTCATTTCCCACAAGGTATAGGATCAATAGTACACTTTGTTTAGAGCAAAACATATCTGTAGAATTAAGAAAAATCCATATAAAAGTTTTTACACACGAGGGTCAAACAAAAACGCCTTGTATCATTACTGAGCGAGTGAGACACTCTAGTGTACTATTTTAAAAAGATTATATTTAGAATAAAGGAAAAATTTCAAAGTTATATGTGTTCGTTCATAATTCTCAGGAAAAGTTGTCACCATGGTAATTAGGGATTAAGCAAAATGAAAATATATTAAGATGTTCTATACATGAGTTGTAAATACATAAATATTAATCAATTAAAGAGTTTTAACAATTACCGACTTGTATCATTTTTTAAAATTTATATATTGGATGCTAGGCCTAGTTAATCAGAGCTCAAAACAATAATATAGGATTGCTTCGGCCTTTACTTGATGAAATTCAATTATAACTATTATCGGGCTAAAATAAAGCAACTTTTAATGGATTTCACTATTTTTTATTTTACACAGTAACGATTATTTGACTTCACACCGGCTTAACAAACTTATGGACATATATTTACATAAATGTACCGTAACAAATACATGAACATTACTTCAGGTCATACGTTATAATATATTCTACATAAAGACAACATAAACCCAATAATTATTAATGAAATATATGTTTAGAACAAAATTACATTCCACTATCTAAAGAAAATTATGAAAAAGATTTAAATTTAGTCAAACAAATAGCTATCAATAACGGCTACACAGATACTTTAATTGAAAATATGCTGACAAAAAAACTTTCCAAAAAAGCAATCTCTATGGTATACCCTGCAATAAAGGATAAAGAAAATTCAAAATTTAGATTACAAACGTACATTGGGACACCTAATAAGCATATTTCAAGTGATTTAAAAAAACTTAATATTAACACGGTTTTGAAAACTAATAATAAGTTATCAAAGCACATCAAAAACAATAAAGATAAAACAGACAAAAATAAGAAATCCGGAGTCTATAAGTTAATGTGTGTGGATGCGGTAAGATATATGTCGGTCAAACAGGAAGATCGTTTGAAAAACGCATTGCCGAGCATTGTTCTTCGTTTAAAAATAAAAAACAAGATTCTACTTTTGCGAATCATCTATTAGAAGAAAACCACACTTTCGATAAAGATTTTCAAATTCTGTATTTAGAAAATAAAGGCAAGAAATTAAATTTACTGGAAAGTTTAGAAATCAATAAATTAAAACAGTCACAAATTTTATTAAATGATAAATTAGATTTAAATAACTCGCCTTTATTAAATTTATTTACTTAAAATCTGTTTAGACGATAAAACAAATGTATATGTAGGTTATTAAACAAATTTATGCGTAAACATGTTTAGTACCCTATAATATACAGTTAGGGCCGACCAGATGCGCCACATTCTTTCACTACCGACAATACTTGTAATTCATAGTTTTCTTTAAAAATATTTCTATAAAAATACCACCCTTCTTGATTTTATAGATATATTATTTATTTTTTATTTAGTTTGTAACGTACTGTTTAGATGTAAACACCTGAGGAAGCCACTGTGTTGGCGAAACAATTGTCGTTTTACGAGTAATGATTAAAAGTGAAGATTAAAACAGTAGTTTTATTTCTATTCTTAATTATGGATCTTCATCAAGTAAATGCCGAATCAATTCAATTATTCAAAATTACGTAATTTAACGAAGATATATACGAAGACACACACAGATTTAATTATGAGTAATCCCCTAAGTCCGTTATTAGCTGAGATTTTTATGGATCATCTGGAAAATTCTATTCAAAAAATCACCTTTTTCAACATGTATTATTGCACTCTTGTAATCCAGCAACTTGGAGGTCGCATGTAGTGGAAAGTGGCGTGAACGATATATTACTAGGTTTCACAGAAACAAAGCGGCAACTAAATGTATTATTTAATTATATTAATACATTGCATCACTATATTAAGTTTACAATGGTACAGGAAACAAATAATAGTATTAACTTTCTCGATTTAACCATTACTCGAATTAATAACAAATGTACCTTTGCAATTTACCACAAACCGTCAAATACAGAAATAATTATTCATAACAGTTCTTGCCGGCGGAGCCGAGTTCGTTTCCAATTCCGCAGGTAATAAAATGATATAGACCGAATTCGTTCCGGAGTCTTAGCCGAATTCGTTCCCAAAGTTGCCGGTGTATACATTAAGAGGATTAAGAGATAATGAGGTATTTTAAGTGTAACACATTTATAATAAAACTATAAGATAGAGTAAATGCTATGTATATGTAATGAGAATTTCATTACCCGATCAGAAACCAATATGCATACATTGCGTGCTATTATCCCTTTGTGCAAAGCATTTGTAAAAACCGAAGGTGCCGACAACAGTGTAGTGCAAATGTCGGCAATACATAGTCACGATAAAATTACAACTGAAATAATGCCTAGAAATATATTAAGTAACGGTCTGAAACGTAAAGCAGTTGATGATTTGTGCGAACGTCCTATGAAACTTGTACATAAAGAACTGCAAAATAGGCACATTGAGACACTTACTGTTAATGACGTGAACTGTATTAGGAAGAATATATACCAAGCGAGAAAATCAGTTGTACCAAAATTACCAAAAAATGTTTACGACATACATCAACAGTTAAAGCAACTGCCAATAGAAACAAATAAACAGGAAACATTTTTATATGTGAACCATGAAGAAAATCACATCATAATGTTTTCATGTAAAACAAATTTAAAATGTATGTGCGAAAATATAACAACATTATATGCAGATGAAACATTTGAATATTGTCCTAGGTTCTTTCTACAACTATTCACTATCCATGGAATCAAGAATAACCACTATATACCTCTCGCGTATATTTTACTCCCAAATAAGAGATTTGAAACTTATCAATCGGCGTTTCGTTATTTGGTGCAAGAATGCCAAAAACTTGTTTATAATTTTTTTTCCAAACTATTTACGGTAGATTTTGAAATTGCGATTCATAAAGCTATTTCTGCTGCTTTGCCAACAACTGTCATTAAAGGATGCCGTTTTCATTTAGGTCAGTCTTGGTAAGTAATTACTGTGGTTTCTTAAAATAATTAATTTTAATATTTATGTTTTCCAATTATTGACAGGTGGCGCAAAATTCAAGAATTGGGTCTCTCCACTGAATTTCGGAATAAAGACTCAGAAACATCACATTTTTTAACCTATGTATTTGGTCTTCCCTTTCTAAACCCCCAGGACGTTGAAGAATGTTTTATTGAAAATTTCATGTCGTTGCTACCAAACAACGCAAGTGTAATATTATTTTTAGACTATTTAGTTGATACTTATATTTCTGAGGATGCTACTTTTCCACCACAAATTTGGGCGGAAATGTCGTCGTCGACACAAAAAACCACAAATGCGTGCGAATCTTTTCACGCTAAATACAACTCATGCTTCTACACACCACATCCTAACATTCACCAATTTCTTAGTGTATTAAAAAATGTTCAAATTGATTCGTATATAAAACAAAAAAGTAGCGCCGTTGTGAAACCAGTGTATGATCATTCTCTAATAAAAAGAACGGAGTTTGTAGATACGAACATTAAAGATTTTGTAAATGGAAAAATTAATAGGTTTCAATTTGTGCAGGCTATTTCACACAGATTTAAAATACATGCAAATGTGCATAATATTAACGAAAAGTGAACAAAGGTAATAAATATTTTGACTTAATTTTGCACGTTGTATATATTTGCTATATAATATGTACATATAATGTATTTGAATGTTTGACTATTTTAAAAAGTGCCATGCACTTAAAATATGTGTAACCGACAATAACCACGAGATTGCACGTGCGTATATATTTGTTATAATATCTATATTTGTAAATATTTTTGTATATTGTATTTGAATACATACATGTTTGCTATGGTTTGAGTATTTTTAAAAACGCCTTCGTCCTTATCTTTTAATCCTCTAATGTATACACCTACAACTTTGGGAACGAATTCGGCTAAGACCCCGGAACGAATTCGGTCTATATCATTTTGTTACCTGCGGATTTGGGAACGAACTCGGTGCCGTCCGTTCTTGCCATCCGATACAACGCAAATTAGCGGCTTATCACAGTCCTAAACATAGATTAATCAATACTTCATTGAACCAAAAAAAAAAACTAAAAAAAGTTAAATTTAATTAAAGAAATAACATTCAACAATGGATATAAAAGTAACATAATATATAACATTTTAATTAAAAAACTCTTTACAAAAGCCATATCATAAGTACACCTAATATTAAATAATAATAACACCCAAAAATTTAAAATGATTACGTTTATAAGCTCTTAAAGTACAAAAATTAGTAAATATTTAAGAAAATTAGACATTAATACAACATATAGTACTAACAGTAATTTATCAAAATTTATAAAAGCAACAAGGATTTAAGAAATTACAATAAAAAGTCGGTAGTTGGTAGAAGGTAGTTGCTCCAAGACGTATATCGGACAGACAGGCAGATCGTTTGAAATAGGCATCAGAGAATATTTTTCTTCTTTTAGAAATAATAAAAGTGACTCTTCATACCCGTCTAATATTAATTTAACAAACCACAACTTTAACAAATAATTTAAAATACTACACATAGAAAGTAAGAGAAAAGAGCTTAATTTATTAGAGTCATTTGGAATTAATAAACTAAACAAAACTAATAAGACCCTCAATGATTAATTATTAATTAATAATTCACCTTTACTCAATTTATTTATTTGATATTCAGACTGTCAAATATTTTATTTTTCCATAGCGCTGCTTTACCTCCCTTTAACATAATGTAGACCCTTAGTTTTGTCACTTTACGAACAGTATTGTATAAACCGTAGTTCCATATTTTTGTGAAAGTTTTTGTTCATAGACATTTAAGTAATAAAAGCTATCCATTCCTTCAACTATTCAAAACATGGAGAATTCCATTCGGGCAAATTCCGCGGAATTCTGGAAGTATATTAATCACAGAAAAGGAATTACTAGAATCCCCGGGAGACCTTATTATCATGAACGTGAATTTAGTGATCCTCAGGTGATAGTTAATAGTTTTGCTGACGTTTTTTCTGGCGTTTTTCTTCCTGAATCCATAAGATCTGTTCCAGATACTGCCACGAATATGTCATCCTTTGGATTTCTCCCTGTATCTCTAACTGAAATTGAAAAAATTATGTCTGCTTTTCCAGATAAGACAACAATGGGAGATGATTTGATACCCAGTCGCTTTATTCGTAATACCAGTAAAGTGTTAGCAAGGCCGTTACAGATTGTTATTAATTTGTCTCTGTAAACGTGTGCTTTTCCTGATAAATGGAAGAAAGCTAGAATTATACTGGTTCATAAGAAGGGTGATGTATCGTGCTTGGAAAATTATAGACCCATAGCAATTTTGCCAAATTTCGGTAAAATTTTTGTACAGATTTTATACAACACTATTCTTTATAACAGTCGTCCATACATATCCAGCAACCAACATGGATTTTTACCAATGCGGTCTATAGTATCGAAGGCTCGATGAAGATCAGTGTATACAACGTCTAGTTATTATCCAATTATCCATTATTATCCAATACTTCGCAAATATTTTGAGTCACTATCGTTAGATTGGTAACGTAATTTAACGATAGTGACTCAAAATATTTGTGAAGTATTGGATAATAATGGATAATTGGATAATAACTAGACGTTGCATACACTGATCTTCCTTCCTCCTATCGAGCCTTCGATACTATTGACCATCAGATTTTATTAAACAAATTGAGTGCTTTCGGCTGTAGTCCATCTGCGTTAGAACTTATTGCTTCGTAGGTTGTGAATAGAGTTAATTATGTATTTTACAACGGCTTTTACTCTTACCAATTCATTTAAACATCTGGTGTACCTCAGGGCTCTAATCTTGTACCTCTTCTTTTTCTGCTTTTCATTGATGATCTCCTCACATCTTTCAATTGTTCTGTGCTGGCCTACGCTGACGACACTAAATTATACTTATCCGTCGAATCACAAAATGATGTTGATGTTTTGCAAGATAATATTAATGTGTTCGCAGATTGGTGTAGTAAAAACAGGATAAAGATTAATGTGAACAAATGCTGTGTTGTATCTTATACGCATAAAATTAATTAGTCAGTTTCAGGATTTAACTGTTCTGAAGTCGCTGAACCAGGCTTTTGTTTTGAGTAGATTGGAGTATGCTTCGAAAATATGGTCTCCTTGCTACTCGACGAATGACTCCTCATTTGAACGGGTTCAAAGGAGATTTTAGAAATACTATTCCTTCGGATGTGATGGTAGATATCCCGAAAGAAATACTTACTACAACCAACTTCTAGACAGACACAACTTCGTCGAGAGGTTAATGCTGCCCGATTTATGTGTAGGCTGTTTGATGGTCGAATTGACTCCCTGAAATATTAAGCTGTATAGCTTTTCATGTGCCTCGAATGACGTCAAGATCTAGTCCGACCATTTACCTACCAAGAGCTAGAACTAATGCGCTACTAAGAACTCCAATTAATTTTATGTATCAATGTGCGGATAATGTTTATGGTGACATTTTACTGGAGGTGTTTAGAATAAGTTTTTGTTTTAGTTTATTAGTGTACTTGTTTATTTTATTTCATACATTTATATTGTGAAATTTTAATTTTTATATAATTTAGCACACATATTGCAGTGAATTTTTCCCCGAAGAAAAATTTTAAAGATACTATAAAAGACTATATATTTATCTGTATTTTATTCCAGAAAAATATTTAAGAATATTTAATATTTATTTAAAATTTATTATAATGTGTATTTTTATCCACGACTGTAGATTGTTCGAACATTGTATTGATGCATGCAGTCCGGGTCAAGCGGAACTATATTGCAATTGCAGGTCTTTTTATTTATGTTAGGCATGCTGATATTTTCCACTTCCGGGAGGGGAAGAGGCAGAGATTTACCAGCTGTCGTAGAGATAGGTCCAAGTTCTTGTCGCTGAATAGAAACTTCTTTTTTATTCAGAAATTTTAGTTAATTTCGGTTTGAGTTGTAGTTGTGCTTTTATTTGATGTGTTAAAATTAATTTGCGATTATTATGAGTCTGTAAACTTGTAATTTTGATTTATGTGACCTATCTGAAATCTCTAATTTTTTGTGAAGTGACGATTACATTAATTAATGTATGTATATTTCTGCTATTATATTTATGTATTTAGAAATAATTTAGTAATGTTAGTAAGATAGTTGAGCTCAGTAAAGTCAGTAATTTTAGGTTTATAAAATATTTTTGTAATCAGAGGAATATTAAGGAAAATTCTCAGATTTCTCTTGAAGTTTTTTTTGTATGAGTAAAATATTCTTGAAGGTCAGGAATTGGTGGGAAAAATTTTATTTGTTTCATGTTCAATGTGTGCATGAATTAAATTTTTGTTGCGTGCGCTTACAGATAGTTTTGCTGTTTGACGTTTTTAAAGTTGGGATAACGTAATTTAAAGTCTGACAGTTCTCCTAAATATTTAATTAGTAATTTGTTCGGGGTTCATTAGTGAGGTTTTTCATCTTGAATCAGTCATATTTATCCAAGTTTTCCTCATAATTGAGGCACATTAGGTGCCTCAACACTACTTTATACTTAATAAGGTAGAATTTTTTTTTTTTTGTAAAGTATATGTTTGTGGTGTTAATGCTAGTTTTATTTCTTTTCTAATACCTTTTGTTTTATTATTGCGCTACGTACCCTGTGAGGGTAACCTTGAAGATCCAAGAGCTCCTGGAAAGCAATTCCGATTTGAGTTTAGCTGGGCAAGCTAATGTGTATTGTGAGCAAATTTAAATAAGCAATCAACATCACAATTTACTGCAATATGTTCCTTTCTTCTATTCTTTTTTCGTTTTTTTAATATATTTGTCCTGTAAATGGGATTATCTGTTGGGAAGTAAAGATTATTATTATTATTATTATTATTAAAACATGTGTTTGTTACGGTACATTTATGTAAAGATATATCCATAAGTTAGTTATATGTCTGGTGAAGCTCCTGTGGAGCGAAACGATCGTTTCTGTGAAAAGTAAAAAGTAGTGAAATTCGTTAAAATTGGTTTTATTTTATCCGGATAATAGCCAAAGCAATAACCCTGAGAGAAAGATAAGATACTAAAGAGTCTAGAAAGATATATGCGTGAATGGCAACCTAAACAATTTATATTTTCACAAGCTTGTGAAAACTTCACATCAATATGCAGCAATTTTGTTTGATGAAATAAATTTAAATAAGTAAATGAATATCATGTACAAAATAATTAGAAAACAAAACAAAAAAAATTTCTATAATGTGTTAAAGAGCTTCAAATAGTAAATATCATATATTTATGCTAATGTAAAAACTGGCTTTATTTCCGAACCATACAAGATAAAAGGTGAACCCATACTATAATAACAATAAAAATAATAATATTAATTAATACTGGCAGCCGTAACTTTGTGGTAATTCATTTTGAAAATAATAAAATACACATGATTTTTTATTACACATGTAATAGTGACCGCGGTTTCGACATACAATGTCATTATCAAACTGCAAAAGTTACAGGCGTACATAGATTTTATAAATGACACAAAAATATATGGGGGTGATTTATAATGTTATTTAAAATTACTACTATATACTTAACTATTATATACAACATTGGAAAAGAGGTGTATATATAAGATCCAACTGGTCGTTAAGAACAATATGTATTGAGTTGTTTACGCTTTTAAAAATTTCAAGTGACTCTAAAAGATTTATTATTCTGAAAAACAACTCAACATCTCGCAATGATCAGTCAGACAGTCGAGCATTGCAAAGTATTAATCACAAAGTCACAGAAAACAACCTCATGATAACAAAAGCAGATAAAGGAAATTCTTCTGTAATATTAACTAAAGGTGATTATGAAAATAAAGTTAAGAAATTTATAGACGACAATACTATCATAGAATTGAAAAAAACAGTATCAGGCAGAAATTAAAGAACGTGTCAAACATTGTAATGCAGTAATCTCAAACACAGATAAGTACAAACTTTTCCAAATGAATCCCCCCCCCCTAAATTATACGGTTTAGTAAAAATTCACAAAGAGGAACCAGACCAGTTGTTTCGTTTATTTCTTGCCCCAATAAAAAATTAGCCGAAAAATTAAACATAATAATTAGACAATATACCGAATTTACAGATAGCTCTTCCATAAAAAACGCAATTCAGTTAGCAGCTAAATTAAAAGATTTTAATATACAAAAGACAGAAATCCTGGTATCATTTGATGTTTCCAACATGTTTTCAAAAATACCACATAAGGAATGCTTAAGGTTAATAGAAAACATATTAGTAAAGAAAAATACAAACCCGGTTGTTATACACGAAATCATATCTCTAACGGAGTTAGTCACCAACCAAAGTTACTTTACATTTAACAACAAATTCTACAAACAAACAGAAGGTCTGGCAATGGGCTCACCTCTAAGTCCTCTATTAGCTGAAATTTTCATGAAGCATATTACAGAAAAAATTCTTTCAACACAACTAGGCAAAAAACATATTAAATTTTGGTATCAGTATGTAGACGACATCCTAGCTTGCTTTAAGGGTACTCAAAGACAACTACAAACATTTCTGAACTTCATAAATTCAATCCATTCTAATATCAATTTTACAGTAGAAATAGAAGAGAATAACAGTATTAACTTCCTGGATTTAAAATTAAACAAATTAGATCAGAGCTTAAAATTTGATATATATCGTAAACCTACTTTCACTGATTGCATTATTCCCAAAGATTCACTACACCCTAAGACATACAAACATTCATTTTTTAATTCTATGATACATAGAGCATTAAATATTCCTTTGTCTAATGAATCTGTTGTTCGTGAAATCAATACTATAAAACAAATAGCGGTAAACAATAGTTATAAAAGTAGCGTAATTGACAGTATACTAAAGAAAAAACAGTTACAAGTGGCCCTTAGTTTAGTATATCCTAAAGATAGTGCTAATTTAAAACAAGTTGTCTCGTTAACTTACTTTGGTAAAATAAGCGAGCAAATTGGAAATATAATTTCAAAAAATAATAGTAATATAGTAATGTATAGCTTACAAACCATATGTAAAAACAAGTAATTTCATTTTTAACGCAAAAGCTAAAACAGATATCAATAATAAATCAGGAGTGTACAAATTATATTGTAATGATTGTAAAAGTGTATATATAGGTCAGACTGGTCGAAGTTTTATTATACGGGTAAAAGAACACGTGAGGTCATATAAACTAAAGAAGACAGTTTCAACATTTGCAAGCCATCTTATTACAGAAAGGCATACATTTGGTCAACATAAAATATTGCATTTGGCCGAGAAAGGTCGTAAATTAAATCTTCTAGAGTCACTTGAAATTTTTAAAAGCGGAAACAACACAATAGATATTGTTCTTAACGACCAGTTGGATCTTATATATACACCTCTTTTCCAATGTTGTACATAATAGTTAAGTATATAGTAATAATTTTAAATAACGTCATAAACCACCCCCATATATTTTTGTGTCATTTATAAAATCTATGTACGCCTGTAACTTTTGCAGTTTGATAATTACATTGTATGTCGAAACCGCGGTCACTCTAACATGTGAATAAAGTGGTAAAACAAAGTTATTGTTTTATTTTATTATTTTTAATAATAGTAATGATCTACGCCTTAGCATCCTTTAACTACAAAGTTTCAATACTTTAAAAATTGTATCTATTAAATTCATGCCAGTTCCGAAGTATATATCATTCTCAAAGGTATATGGCATACCGATTTTGTTCAATCATTGCATGTGCAGTATCAGTGCCAACAACAGACATCGATGGTAGGCCTTCATGCCAAAATTCGGCAAATCAACTATAAACACAGCCCTTGGGATGGTAACTAATCAAAAAGGCTATAATTGACTACAAAATAAATATAAATCCAGAATAATAAACACAAATCCGAAAAGAATTCATCAAAAGTCTTAGCCGAATGCGGTAAAGATGCCCTTAAAAACGACTTAATTGTAGGGTTGCTGTTGCAATTGTTTCAAAGATTCTTGCCGACAAGCGTGGTGCAAAACACTAACCCGAGACAACACACCAGGTGAATCAATCTTGTTCGCTGTTAATTTTTTTAATAGTCTATCTTCTTTTAGTCAGTGACCCATGCCGTTCAAATAGTAAAATATAATCCAAACCGCGAGCAGGATAATTTCCATCAATCAATGAGAGGAATTTCAGAAATTTGAATTCAATTCGCTTAACTTTATTAATGTGACTATTATACATGGGATACCATGCTACAACACCAAACTGCAACTTGTTAATAAATAACACTCAGAAAAAGGATTTGAGTGCTGCTATGCTTCTGAAATCTTTGCACGTTCGAATAATAGACCCTAGTCCTCGAAATACAGATGTGGTAGCTGAAGAGATTTGATTCGAAAAATTCAGTTCATCAAGAACGACTCCAAAATGTTTTACGTTCGATCTCAATGTTATTCAACAGTTAACTGGAATTATTTCTGGTTATCTTCCTAGTGAATGATACAAAATAGCATTTCTCTACATTTTTATTCAGTTTATTTAGTGAAGACTAATTACTAATTACATCCAGATTCATTTATAGGACATTAAAATCTCACTTATTTTCAACAGTGTTCTAAATTTTTAAATAATAGTCATAGGCCAATACATCGCAATTGATTGAAGTAGCTAAGTCATTAATAAATATATTAAATGGATCGAGGTTTGACCTCTATGGAACACCTGTATGTTAAAAACAGGCAGACTATTGAAGAAAACATATCCTAATATGCTGCATATTACTTGTGTAGCACATGGTCTCCACAGAATCTGTGAATATATCAGAGACACTTTTCCAGAAGTTGATAGACTTGTATCAGTTTTTAAATAAGTTTTCAGAAAAGCACCATTGAGAGTAGCTCTTTTCAGGGAAAAATTTCCATCTCTGTCACTGCCTCCCACTCCAGTAATAACTAGATGGGGAACATGGCTGGAAGCTACTAGTTATTATGCTGAGAATTTCGATAGTCTAAAACATTTCGTAACACTGCTAAAGGAGGATGCTAGAAGTATTGGTGAGTGCAAGGAGCTCACACAAATCCCAAATTTAAAAAATCAGTTGTACTTTCTTCATGAACACTTTGGAAAATTGCCAAAACTAATCACTTATTTTGAAAATCGAAATCTCAAATTAAATGACGGATTAACCACATTAGATGTGGCTGTTAATAATTTGAAAAGTATTCCAAGTGACTTCGGATGTGGCCTTCGGCAAAAGTTTGAAGCAATTCTTAATAGAAATCCAGATTTAATTACATTGCAGCAATTATGTATGGAGACAATACCACAAAATCTAACGGCTAAATATGAAGAAATAAAAGAATATTTCCAGTATGCACCTATAACCAGTTGCGATGTAGAAAGGACGTTTTCTATTTATAAGGATGTACTTAATTCAAAGAGAACAAAATTGACAGAAGAAAACCTTGAGAAACTATTGCTAGTCAATATTAATACTTCTTTACTCAACTTGAACGACAAAATGAACAAATAAAAATGTCCCAATTATAGAAATAAAATTAAAAACTTTAAAAATACATCTTTTCAACAAATACATATGTATTTCGTAATTTTATAGATCACCACCCGTTTGTTTTCCAATTATATAAATAAAATTAATTAATAAATATGTATTTCGTACTTTTAGATAGATATATCACCAACCGTATGTTTTCCAATTATATAAATAAAATTAAAAACTTTATAAATACAACTTTTCAACAAATAAATATGTATTTCGTAATTTTATAGATCACCACCCGTTCGTTTTCCAATTATATAAATAAAATTAAATATTTTAGAAATACAGCCTTTCGCCAGTACTGCACTGGGCTTTGCGTCATGTGGTAAGCGTGTCCGTTCTCTACTAATAAGCAAGGTAATGGAATTAATTATACTAATAAATAAAAATTGAAAAAAAAAATATGTCAGTTACGACGCAATAACTAGTTAAATAATTAAGTAAAGAAAAGTTGAGTAAAAGAAAAGGTTCAACAAAGAAAACTAATTGCAAACATTTAGTTCAAATTAATAAAATAATATGTAAAATCTTAGCTGGTGTCCGTTTTTTTCTTCCTGCAAGCAGGATATTCGTACGCGTTGTCTGTTTTCCTGCGTTGAACGGCGTTTGCTTCGGTAGAGGAAAAAAAAACCTATTATCGAGAACACAGGTTTGATGGTTTCAACGCAATAAATGTATCGAGAGAAGGAGTCAATCGGCAAAATCGTCCTCTAGAAATCCCCTGTCGGGTAATTGTAGTACAATTAAAAATTGTAACGACTAAATAAATCCTCGCACTAACTAGGGGGCTGCCAAAAAAATACCCAGAATACTGCTTAAACAATCTGGCCCTACAATAAGTCGTTACAAAGCCAAAATGACGAATGACCAACTTCGACGTTATCTCTATCGATAGCGATAGCAGACTCTTCTCAGTAGAAGTTATCGCCACTCGAGAATCGAAGAGGAGGAAGACGAAGAACAACTAATACGTAATTATTGCATGTGCACAACACAAGTACTACAGTGCGATTAAAAATAAACAAAACGGAATAAAATAAAAGTAGAAATTTGCAACCAAAACGAGGACGTAGCTACGAGCACGTAATAACTTATATGCATTACAATGGCTACATATCAACTATTTTTGTACACACAAGTAGCCTTATTTTGAAGGTAGGAATTCGTGAATACCAGTAAACATTTACTGAATCCAAATAAACTCTTCTTTGTCATCAGAGTAGCATGAACTATCGTATCAAAAGCACGGAAGAAATCGGTATAGACGACATCCACTGTGTATCACCCTTTAGTGCTTCATATAAAAATGGTGCAATACTGTTATATATACGAGCTTCAATCACTTTTGCAGAATTAGATAAAATCGCTACGGGTCTATAGTTCTTTACATTAACATTGTTGTCCTTTTCATGTATCGCACAAATTCTAGCAATCTGCAAAATATTAGAGAAGTTGTTTGCAGAGATAGATTTAATATTTAACACAGAGGGATTGCAAAAACTAAAGCACAGTCCCGAAGAACACAACTGGAAACTCCATCGTGTCCAAACGTAAAATAATCTTTCAATTTTTTCAAGTAAATAAAAATTTAATTCTCGTAAATTTTAAGAATAGGCGGCGAAGGCAATTTGTCATGCGCATCGGGAATAATTAACCTGTTATGCTTTGGCAAGAATGCATTGGGGAATCTAGAAGTAAAGGAATCAACAACGTATTTCGGTGGTATTGAACTCAGTATTGCCATCATAATCTCTTCCAGGAATTCTAGAACAGTTGCGCTGGGAATTTATATAATTTCAGAACGATCTGTATTTGTGGAATATTTCCAGCATAATTTTAAGCTACATACAATGCTGTTCTAAAACAAAGCTAGTGCACTTAAGCATAATCTTACAATTGATTGGTTGAAAATGTCGAATTGTAGTAATATAGCAATTGAAAAGCGAGGACACTAATAATAAATTTAAACTAATAAATTTCAGTTTTACCAACAGGCCTCGTATTTAAACGTATTTATAAAATATAAATATTCAATCTTCAAAATAGGGCAAAATTTACCAGGTAAACGCTCATTAATGGTTGAAGATTTTATTAATTTCTGTAATTATTTTCGAACTATTGGCATATTAATATGACTAATAATACATAGAATGTATTTTATTAATATTAACAATTACTGCAATATCGTTGCAGCATGAATGCGTATTTATGTTCCAATGACGACAAGAAGAAGACCTATAAAAAAGAAAAAGACGAGTGAGATTGTCAAACGTGGATCGGGATGATGTCTTTCTCAAGACTATCCATTTACAATTCCGACAATCCAGCAATTTAGATTAACAGGTCAACGTGAATCCAAGACAGTATATTTCATCCGCGTAAATGCTATTCGGCTAGTACTAAAAATAATTATAATTTCTGCCATTTGTGTCTTTGAGCTTTGAATTACATACCCCAGATTTCAAATTACGCGGTATTATAAATCATGTAAAATAATAGCACTGAAGTATCTTTAGAAAAATCTACTGCAAAAGAATGAAGCAGTTTTGTCTGCTTTGAACTTATTCTCTTTTGAATAATAACCATCATTTTTACGAAAATTAACTGGAAATTTGTATCCTTAAATAATTGCACGAAATACTGTAACTTTGTGGCGGTGGCGTTCATTATTGCGAAGCAGTTTCAGGCTTCTATTTGTTTCGCTCTCTCGCCATATTTTTCGAATCAATAAATTTTTACCCACTGCCCGAATTTCATGCATTATTCATTATACATAGTGATAAATACATAAATTATACAAAATTTTAAAGTAGAATCTGAATTACTAATGAACCTCCTCCAATGTATGTCGTATTTATCATTTAAATTGCTTCTCGGTACAGGGAGGATAAAAATACAGCCCAACTTTCTCTCCATTAAATAATGTGACCCGTCAGTTAACATAACCGCCGACAAAAGCAGATTGATATGCGTGGAATGAACAGACGCCGAATTGAACTGAAACAATATTTATCTAAATTTAAATTGAACAGTGTTCAACGTTTCTCTATTAATGACTTGCTTCGCAATTACTGCACATCATCGAATCAAACGAATTTAAAATTTATCGAATGAAATACTTCATTAGTGTATTCATGAAAATTTAATGGCAATACCATTACTGAAAGATAGAATTTTTTGCGGCACGATTTTGTTCTATAATTTTAATTAAAAAATATATTTCTAATAGGCATGCCGTTTTTATTCTCCGAGTCTATAGAATATGCATGTTGCTGAGCCAACAACTGTTGTTTTATGATCACTGAAAAATACCATGCGAAATATAATATATCGATGTATACTAACATTAATGTTAAATACGATGATACATATACGTTAAAACATTTATTTTCGGCCCTCACCATGGGGATCTCTCTTATTATTGGAGATAGAGTATAGGTTTAAATTTGGCAAAGTTGTTAAATTTTGTGTTTGTTATAAATCCGTAAAGAAAATAGACCTGTGACAAATGACCTTCGTTATTAAAAAAAAAACGTGAAAACCCCATTTTCTTCATTTACCTGTAGCACCGACATTTGGCCTCGTAGAGAAAAAATAAAATCATATCCTTGTGGCAATTTCTGAACCTCTATACAGTGGTGTACTCTAAATTTTTATTCGACGTTTCGTTTCTTTCTGTCCATCATCGACTATCTAATTTCTTATAGGCGCCATTAGACATCTTCAGAAAGAGTTTTTTTTTCTGATTTCAACCATGTACTACATGCTGACTATAGTTTTTGACATTACGTTTTATTTGAAAGAATATATTATAAGATTAAATAAGGTAGCCTTTGGAATTTCAATATGTCAAACATTTCATATATTGTTCATTAATTATACAAAAATGTCATACACTAACGAAGAGAAACGTGATATGATAAGTATTTTTTATTCTTCGAAACGAAATTCAACAGTAGCGAGTACAAGATAACAAAAACATTAATAAAAATACATAGAAAAGTAAACAATAAACAATTACAGTAAATGTTCAATTATCTGGCCATCATCGGTAATGCACAATTGGGCACGCCTTCTGGCATTTTTACTGCCCTTTGTATAGTTCTTCTAGGAACTGCATCGAAGGCATTCTGAAGTCTGTCTCATAATTCTTCAATGTTTTGTGGCGCATCTACTTTATAAATATTATTTTTAACATATCCCATAAAAAAAAATCTAGCGGACTTAAATCAGGTGTTCTCGCAGGCCATTCAACAACTCCCCTATTTCCAATCCAACGGTTTGCAAACTCTTGATTTAAGAAATTTCTAACAACAGCTACATTGTGTGCTGGTGCGCCATCTTGTTGCCACCATAAATATTGTAATTGATTTAATGGGATATTGCCGTCAAGATAGTCAGATACGTATTTACGTAAAATGTTTAAATATCTTTCTCCATTTAAATGTTCTTCATACATAACTGGTCCTAAGAGACGATTTGCCAAAATACCCATCCAAACGTTCATTCCAAAACGATGTTGTGGTCTTCTAGCCCTGTTTTGTCGGGGATTTTGTACTGCCCAATAGTGCTCCGTATTTCTGTTGAACATTCCAGAATTTGTAAATTTTGTTTCATCTGACCAGATGATTTTGCTTAAAAAATTTTCGTCATTTTCTATCCTTCCCATTAACCAATTACAATATTCTAGCCTTCTCAAGTTATCTCCAGGCAGTAAAGAGTGACTAACATGGATCCTGTATGGTTTAAACCTACTTTTATGTAAAGTTCTCCAAACTCTGGACTGACACAAATTTAATTCTGACGCTACTTCGCTTGTAGAAATTGATGGATTATTATTTATCTATAAAAATACAAGTTTAACATGAAATTTGAAAACACGCTTTTAATTTACCATTTGTAAAATATCTTGTCGATTTTCATTTAAATTCCTGTTGTCTTGACCATTACGCGGCTTAGTGAACGATCCATTCTCGACCAAATTTCTGTCGAGATCTAGAAAAATGGTACGATGAGGCTGTTGTCGTTATGGATATAATTGTAGATATCTTGTACTCGCTACTGTTGAATTTCGGTTCGAAGAATAAAAAAGACTTATCATATCTCGTTTCTCTTCGTTAGTGTATGATATTTTTGTATTATTAATGAACAATAAATGAAATGTTTGACAGATTGAAATTCCATGGCTACCTTATTTAATCTTATAATTTATTCTTTCAAATAAAACCTAATGTCAAAAACTATAGTCAGCATATTGGTCAGCAAATTTGGTACATGGTTGAAATCAGAAAAAAAACTCTTTCTGAAGATGTCTAAATCCAATATGGCGCCTATAAGAAATTAGATAGTTGATGATGGACAGAAAGAAACGAAACGTCGTATAAAAATTTAGAGTACACCACTGGATAGAGGTTTAGAAATGGCCAAAAGAATGTGTTTTATTTTTTCTCTACAAGGCCAAATGTCGGTGCTACAGGTAAAAGAAGAAAATGGGGTTTTCGCGTTTTTTTTTTAATAACGAAGGCCATTTGTCACAGGTCTATTTTCTTTACGGATTTATAACAAACACAAAATTTAACAACTTTGCCAAATTTAAACCTATACTCTATCTCCAATAATAAGCTAGATCCCCATGGTGAGGGCCGACAAGGAATCAGCCTGTATACGTAAAAATGGTCATACAACGCATACCAATTCGCATAGCAGATCATTATCGTACGGACACGTGTTTCAGACTACTTCTCCTCAGCGTATTATAGAAGTCCCAATACCCTATAACTTGGCGGTTAAACCTCCGCTGGTATCTTTTATACCACAGCGAATTGTCCAACACTTACAAAAGAGGATTCGTGAAGGTAGTGAGAATTTGGCTCATATTTTTAAAAACAAACAAGTAAAGGAAGGCCAAATTAATTGGCAATTGGTGTGCATTGTGTGTAAGTTTTAGTGAGATTTATTAAGATCCAAATATTTGTATTTTTAGCCCATATTCTACACATAATATAAAATAAATTAATAAGTTCGCATATTTTTAGAATTTCATAGCTACCGGCAATAGTTGATGAAATGTTGATAAATTTTAAGAACAAATAAGACTTTATATTACTTAGCAATAGCAATTCTAGCAAAATAAAAAAATTTAATAGAACTTGCTAAATTTCCTATGCCGAATGTACGAGGGTTATCCAAATATGAAGAAACTTTCTATACTACAGTAGTACGCAAGAAGGAGACTCCATTGACATTTCAGTGGTCGTGTGTAGACTGGTTCGGCAATGTACATTAACATGAGCAAATTTCAGATCAGCACCTGCCCGCATGAGTAAAGCAGAAGTACCTAGTAACAATGCGCAATATTATTATTAAGTTTTCATTTAACAAACATATTAAACCAAGGTCATTGCATAAGCAGTTTGTTAATGAAACGATAACGCGAGTTAAGATGTTCAAATGGTATGAGTTGTTGTGTGGTGGCCGCAATAAAGTAAACAATCTAACTCATACTCGCTATTCACGTACATACATAGTCAAAGGCTGGAAAATATTTAGTGTACTCGTGATCACATTTCTGAAAATTAGCGAATTCAAGTGCCCAAAATGGCTGCAGCAAAAAGAATTAGTATTTTTACGGTGGAAACAGAGGTACGCAGGGTCTTGAAGCTTCGAAAAATTTGGTGTGTTCCACGCCAGCGGAACGTAGATCAAAAATCCAGACCGAAATCAAATGGTGTGAAATCGTTTCCTAAACTATGTTCTAACATGTGATGAGTCTACTATTCTAGTATCGTGTGGCATTTGCAACATGAAAATGAAGATTTTTCCGGTTAAACGCAAAACTCGATTATCTCACATAGGTGTATTTTAGATAAAACATTCATTTACTGATAAAAGCAATATTTGTATAATGGATATATATTTAATAAGATACATGCTTAGAAGTGACCTTCATTTATCTGTTATGTAAGCCAAATATTTCTTAAGGAAAATGACAAAAAATCAAAATTATGAAAAAAATATTATGTATGTTCTTGTTCCCAACAGTTTGTGCAAATGGATTTTATGTGCTCCTTGCAAATAGCAATCCAGCTTACTACATCTGTGTTTTTCGGTTGTTTCGTTTTGGACAATAACCACATTTGTTGGAATTTCTTGTTGCCACTAGAGTTTTTGGTTATTCTTGAATCACCAGTTGGTCTTTGATTTACATTCTCAGCAATATTGGCAATGTTTGTATGTCTGTCCACATTAGTTAATTTGGCCTAATTAGCTCCAAAGCAAGGGTTCTCAAAAATTTTCATCGTGGAACTTTGAGATTATTATTTTCGAAAAAGAAAATTTGACAGTTTATTCCGGCAATGTTTATAAGACTAAAAAGAATTATAAGTGGTCACCCTCTCTAGATACCGAGTATAATGTCAATTTGTCGACGACATCTACACCAGATTAGTTTTGTTGTAGAATATAATTACTTCTGGTTTATAGTCACTGTCAGTATTGGGGTCTATAGTGTATTTATCATGCATAGTTGACATTATTAATATTTTTTGTTTTTTTTTTCAGCACGTGGGATAGAAGCCATCTTCGCCAAAACCAAACATACCACTGTGCACTTTTCTCTTTCTTTAGTTGCGACAAATATAAATAGAATTTCACGTTTTTTTTTTATAAGAGTACAACTAAAGTAGTTTTATGACCTTTTAGTAGATCTTTTGCCAAAGGCTAAGAAGTAAAAAAAATGTAGCATGTAGCATTGCGACCCGTATGGGCTTTCGGCTCAATCAGACGTATTGCTAGCGCTGCTGAACTGTTATCCTGCTGAGTGGGACCCTCAGGCTATTTGCCTGCATTCATTTCCATTTTAGAAGTATACCAATTTTGGGCGTCAACCAGAGAATATATTTTTACTGGTTTGCTAGGTATGTATTGTCTAAAACTACACTTCCCGCGAAATGTCTCCAGCATTTCGTCTTCGTCAGTTGTGGTGCAGAATCCTAGTTCATAATTAACGGTACACTTTTGAACAAAATATTCGAATACTTCTAGAATTTGGGCTAATTTGTCAATTTTTTTGCGTTCTTCGCGGTCAGTAATATCATCAAATCAAAGTGCTCTTAGAATAAACTTGAAACAATTTTTCCCCATAGTATTCCGAAAAACGACAGGCCCATCCACGTCCCATAAATCATCTACATTTACATGAGCACCTTTCCAAGTTCCTGCAATATGAAATAGATCAAAGAGACCTTTTATTTCATCAAAATTAGTTTCTGTTGGTATATCTCAGTCGGGATAGAATTTTCGCGATATATTTATTTGTATACTTTACAATTTTGGCAATTATTTCGTCAGAGAAAAATAAACTCCAACATTCAGAGGAGTATGGGCATTTTTCGCGTGGCCTTTTACACGAGGACGTGTAGTTACAAGATTCTGAACAGGAACTTTTCGGTTGTTTTTATTATAGTGGACATTTCAAAGTGTATGATTATCTTTACCTGCACAAAAAAATGATACGTTGAGATAGGCGAATATATATTTAGAATTTCACTAATTACCGACATAGATTTGACTACGTCTTATAACACAAGGTGAATCTCGAATCTTCACCTTCTGAACTCGCAGAAACTTCAGAATCGGTGTTATCCACTTGAACCTCAACTTCTTCAGTTTCTCTTACATCACTATCATCTAAAACATCTAAATGCTCATTTTCCTCCTCTTCTTCTTTTTCGAGTTCTTCAAATCACTGAAGTAATTGTCTTTCTTGACGCGGATCCATTTCGATAAAAATTTAATTTCTAAATCAACCAAGTACAATTTTGTTATAGTATACAGGAGATACAAAAAAAATTAAACATTAAGAACTTACCTTAAAAATGAAACAAAAATTTGTTTCCAAAACAAAAGTAAAATATATGATTTGCCCACCAATTAAAATTAACGTGTTTAGTAGTGACGTAGTGAGAAGTGCGCTCACACTGACGACATCACTTCTTATTTTACAGACACAAAATTCTATTTTTAAAACTGGCTTATCTACCCACTCCTAAAAACAACATTGAAGGCGTACCTAGACGTTCAAGATTATAAATATGACTGTTGCCATTTTGTGGCTTAAATAACAAAAATGTGAGGAATTTGCTCATAGCGCGTGCGATGGCGGGTTAAGTCAAGAATAGTGTGCAATGTAGACAATATTTTTCATTTAAAAATTTCGTATGACTTTCTTTGTAATTTGTAGACAGCAATGTTTACATCCTCATTTACTTGGCAATTACATACTAATTTGATCATATTTGTAAATATTTCATATAAGAGCCGCAAAACTCCCAGAATTTATCAATTAATTTATTTAATGAACGGCTAAGAAATTATTTAAACACTCATATAGCTATAGAGTAATAATTAGCAATTTCAATCCTTCAAAACTGACATCTGCTTTTAAAATTGACATCTGCTTTCAAACACTGACAGCTGCTTTCAATAACACACATATGCTTTTAAAACTGACATTCGCTTTCAAAACAGACGTCTGTTTTCAAAATAGACATCTGCTTTCAATAACTGACATTTGCTTTCAACTACTGACATATGCTTTCAAAACTGACATCTGCTTTCAAAACTGACCTCTGCCTCAAACCTGACATTTACATTCAATACCTGACATATAAATCATTAATAGTGTTACTTTATAATGCATTTATAAATAGCTTGAACCAAGGTCTATCGTGGCTTAAGTGGTAAAGCAACGGTCCGGCAAGCCATATATTATTTATATTTATATTTTAAGTTTCTTTGGTAAAGGCACTATGTGTCGAAACATGTATGAGTATTTTAAATATACACACATCAAAGTAAAACAGACCTTAAATCGCCAAATAATTTAATCTACTATATATATATATATATATATATATATATATATATATATATATATATATATATATATATATATATATATATATATATATATATATATATATATATATTATATATATTGTAATAAATCAGAGAATGTCGTGGAGAATTGCTCCACGTTCTGCGTCAATTTTGTAATAATGCTGAGTTGCTTCCAAATAAAGAGAAGACCCACGTTGTGGTGTCAATTTTGTAATAACGAACGACTGAATAAAGTAAATGAATTAATATAAAAGATATATTTATTACAGATAAATAAATAAGTTTTACTAGCTCAAGATAATAAGTAAGAATTAATAAAATAGAGCAAAGACTTTATATCTCAGGATCTAAAGGCAGTTTCCGGATGTGTAGATATCAGGAGATTAAGTACATAAAATAAAACAAATATGTAAATGGTAATAATAAATATAATTCAGAATTAAATTGTTTTTCTATAAAATAATGTTCTATAAAATAATCAAGATACAATTTAGGTTTTTATGAGTATGTTATTATTATAACAAACAAGTGTAATGGGTTGTCTAGTCTAACCCAGTATATAAATGGCGAATGTAAACAAAGTATTAAAGATTTTTCTGAAGCATAAATTAAATTTAAAAGGTAAAATGATTATTAATTTTGAGATACGTGAGTAATATTAAAAGTATTTAATACTTGAAAGAAATGGAATATCTTGCGTATTATTACAGGTAATTAAAACTATGGTAAATACCTGTACAGATAACATAAGTAGTGACTAAAAGTGATCTAAAAGTAACCTTCTGGATGACATATAGACTGTGGGGCAATCCGTCTGTTACAGATGTTGAAAAACTTGGAAGACAGGACCAATACGGCTAGTAGACTATTCCTAATGTTAATCGGTTTAAAGTCTAGATGTTCGTAGAAAACTGCAAGGTTATGTGTACTTATTAATATCAGGGAAAAGGTGTAAATTATCCCAATATATCCAATAACAATACTGGTAACTCCTTTAATATCGCTGCATTATCATAAATAAGGATTAGTAACGAAGCTTTTACATATAGATTGTATATAAGTATTCCAGGTTATTTTTCATACGAAGAAATCCTTTCAGCAAGGTAAATATACCAATTGATCATAAGTTAAATACCTCCTAGAGTAGATTATGTTAAGATATCACTATTAAATTACTATTCGAAGAGGAATCTTTTAATATATCTGTTTATACACCAATTTTCTGTGCAAAAATCTACTTATTTATTATTCTGTTTTTGGTAGTCAAGACTCCCATAAGAAATATTAACATTCCATAAATCAGATTTTCTATGAAAATGTACACTGAATTCAAAAAATAAATCAAATGTCATTTTGACAAATTAAAAAGGAATAATTTTAAAATGTTACTTTGAAGAAAATCTTTCATAAACCAAAGATAAAAATAACTCTGACAGATTAATCAGAATATACATTAACATCACTCACGTAATCGCAATCACAGTTTTAGGAATTTAAATAAAACAGGGTCATAATAAATAATACGATGATAGAAATATGATAACACATAATATAATCAAAATTAGATTTAGAAAACCAAGATCCTCACGAAAACAATTAATTTAAGAACAAGAAATAAAAATAAAATGAATACAAATTACAATATTAATCGATATCAATATTTCTAAATCCAATTATAATTTTACATCGAAAATACATAAATTTGGCTATTCAATAATATATTTAAAAATCATTAAATTGCAGATATACCATTTCTATACAAGAAAACATAAAAATGAAAGTAATTAAAAGAACATCAGATGAACTACATCAATATATATATATATATATATATATATATATATATATATATATATATACAGGCTGATTCATTTTCGGCCCTCACCATGGGGATCTCCCTTATTATTGGATATAGAGTATAGGTTTAAATTTGGCAAAGTTGTTAAATTTTGTGTTTGTTATAAATCCGTAAAGAAAATAGACCTGTGACAAATGACCTTCGTTATTAAAAAAAAAAAACGCGGAAACCCCATTTTCTTCTTTTACCTGTAGCACCGACATTTGGCCTTGTACAGAAAACATAAAAACACATCCTTGCAGCCATTTCTAAACCTCTATCCAGTGGTGTCCTCTAAATTTTTATACGACGTTTCGTTTCTTTCTGGCCATCATCAACTATCTAATTTCTTATAGGCGCCATATTGCATTTAGACATCTTCAGAAAGAGTTGTTTTTTCTTATTTCAACCATATACCACATGCTGACTAAAGTTTTTAACATTAGGTTTTATTTGAAAGAATACATTATAAGATTAAATAAGGTAGCATTTGGAATTTCAATCTGTCAAACATTTCATTTATTGTTCATTAATAATACAAAGATGTCATAC
Organism: Melolontha melolontha; assembly: GCA_935421215.2. Classification (NCBI taxonomy): domain Eukaryota; kingdom Metazoa; phylum Arthropoda; class Insecta; order Coleoptera; family Scarabaeidae; genus Melolontha; species Melolontha melolontha. Next base: position 11,284,655 of record OW285243.1, read on the forward strand.
ACTAACGAAGAGAAACGAGATATGATAAGTATTTTTTATTCTTCGAAACGAAATTCAACAGTAGCGTGTACAAGATAACAAAAACATTAATAAAAATACATAGAAAAGTAAACAATAAACAATTACAGTAAATGTTCAATTATCTGACCATCTTCGGTAATGCACAATTGGGCAAGCCTTCTGGCATTTTGTACTGCCCTTTGTATAGTTCTTCTAGGAACTGCATCGAAGGCATTCTGAAGTCTGTCTCGTAATTCTTCAATGTTTTGTGGCGCATCTACTTTATAAATATTATTTTCAACATATCCCCATAAAAAAAAATCTAGCGGACTTAAATCAGGTGATCTCGCAGGCCATTCAACAACTCCCCTATTTCCAATCCAACGGTTTGCAAACTCTGCATTTTGTGTTGGTGCGCCATCTTGTTGCCACCATAAATATTGTAATTGATTTAATGGGATATTGTCGTCAAGATAGTCAGATACGTATTGCAATGGATTTTTCCATGGAGAAGAAAGAAAAAAATAACAGAACTATATTGAACTTTTTGTGCAGTACATTTATTAAACTTATGTATTTCATTTTGGTGTCTATTTTATTTCAGACGGGGATCGTTATAAATATATTTAATTTTAAGTGATGAATTTTATTATGTTTGAATTTTTGATCCATCCTCGTATATTTAGATTAATCAGATGTTTAAAGCCGCCGCCATCCCGGATATCATATTGTATTAAGTTGTATTTATTTTCTCTATATCTTGATTTTATAGTAGGTGGGGATGCCCTTGCGGTTCCTGGAACTTCATTTTAGAGATTATTTGAATGTCCTTGAAGATAGGTGTGAATAAGTGTATATCAGACACGACTTAATTTTGTCTAATATTATTAAAATTTTGGATAATTCGTTTATAGTTTTTGGTGCGTCGTATGTGATTCAAAAGTAATTTATCGTGAATTTACAAATCTTTTATATTTGTAATTTTTATTTAAACGATACACCTATCTAAAGAAAGGGAATCTCTCGAGTTTAATTGTGACATACATTAATTAATGTAGGTATCTTTATAATTATTAATATATATTGAAGAAAGCGCTATAATTAAATTGTAAATTTTTGTGAAATTTTTTATGTATTCTGAATAATATCTAGAAAATTTGTTAGATGTTTTTTTGTGGAGTTTGGGTGTTTTTATTCACTTTGAATATTTCAATACGTAGGAAAGTGGGGACGAGTTTGTGTGATGTCATGTGATTGCATTCATGACAGTTCAGATTTTGATTTCGCGCGCAGAATAAACAATTCTTTACTTTGACGTTTAAATTGTTGGGTTTATATTTTTGTTGATATCTGATGAATTTTTGGATATTAGTAAATTTGTTATCTTTGCTCGTGATTTGTCATACAAGGTTTTTTGATGATTTGTATCTTCATATGATATCCAAATCTTTTTTATCCTTGCGGCTGTGCATTTAACAGTTCAACGTTACACTTTGTAAAGTGGATTTTTTTTTAATTTTTTTTTATTATATTAATGTAAAGGGAAAATGTGTGTATAATTTATCTGACACCTCGTGTTTTATTTTATGATATAACCTGCATCCGTAAGGATCGATCCGAGAGACGTGAGCTCAAGGAAATCTACAAGACTGAACAGCCGGACGATTAAGTTGTAGTGTGAACAAAAAGATTTAATAAGCAATGAAAAGCACATTCCACTGCAGTATGTACGTAAAATGTTTAAATATCTTTCTCCATTTAAATGTTGTTCATACATAACTGGTCCTAAGAGACGATTTGCCAAAATACCCATCCAAACGTTCATTCCAAAACGATGTTGTGGTCTTCTAGCCCTGTTTTGTCGGGGATTTTGTACTGCCCAATAGTGCTCCGTATTTCTGTTGAACATTCCAGAATTTGTAAATTTTGTTTCATCTGACCAGATGATTTGCTTAAAAAAATTTCGTCATTTTCTATCCTTCCCATTAACTAATTACAATATTCTAGCCTTCTCAAATCATCTCCAGGCAGTAAAGAGTGACTAACATGGATCCTGTATGGTTTAAACCTACTTTTATGTAAAGTTCTCCAAACTCTGGACTTGTACAAATTTAATTCTGACGCTACTTCGCGTGTAGAAATTGATGGATTATTATTTATCTATAAAAATACAAGATTAACATGAAATTTGAAAACACGCTTTTAATTTATCATTTGTAAAATATCTTGTCGATTTTCATTTAAATTCCTGTTGTCTTGACCATTACGCGGCTTAGTAAACGATCCATTCTCGACTAAATTTCTGTCGAGATCTAGAAAAGAACTATACAGAGGGCAGTACAAAATGCCAGAAGGCGTGCCCAATTGTGCATTACCGAAGATGGCCAGATAATTGAACATTTACTGTAATTGTTCATTGTTTACTTTTCTATGCATTTTTATTAATGTTTTTGCTATCTTGTACTCACTACTGTTGAATTTCGTTTTGAAGAATAAAAAATACTTATCATATCTCGTTTCTCTTCGTTAGTGTATGACATTTTTGTATTATTAATGAACAATAAATGAAATGTTTGACAGATTGAAATTCCATGGCTACCTTATTTAATCTTATAATTTATTCTTTCAAATAAAACCTAATGTCAAAAACTTTAGTCAGCATGTGGTACATGGTTGAAATCAGAAAAAAAACTCTTTCTGAAAACGTCTAAATCCAATATGGCGCCTATAAGAAATTAGATAGTTGATGATGGCCAGAAAGAAACGAAACGTCATATAAAAATTTAGAGTACACCACTGGATAGAGGCTTAGAAATGGCCACAAGGACGTGTTTTTTTTTCTCTACAAGGCCAAATGTCGGTGCTACAGGTAAAAGAAGAAAATGGGGTTTTCGCGTTTTTTTTTTAATAACGAATGTAATTTGTCACACGTCTATTTTCTTTACGGATTTAAAACAAACACAAAATTTAACAACTTTGCCAAATTTAAACCTATACTCTATCTCGCAATAATAAGCGAGATCCTCATGGTGAGGGCCGAAAATGAATCAGCCTTTATATATATATATATATATATATATATATATATTGTAATAACGCGGAATGCTGAGAAATAAAAATAAATGAAAAATAAAATGAAATAACAAAATGCTAGCTCGAAAACTTCAGATATAAAAATAATAATTGCAAGGATTCTGCTTAATCTCAAGGGTCTAAAAGTAAGTTCTCCATACACAAATAGACTTCTACTAATACATGAAATAATACGAAAGCGTCAAATTTATGTATAAATATATATTTAAATGAAATTATATCAATTATCTCAAGATACAAATATAACTATCAAATCTGACATATAAATATAAAGGAAAATGACGTTTGAGATGACGTGAGTTTATAACGTGTATAGAAAAGTGATATCAAGCAATGTTATATCTTTAACAAATTATTATATAACAATTACACTTAAATACCTGAAGAATATGTTAAAATTTTGGAGATCACAATTTTCAATATGTTCTTTGTATGAAGTTCACAGGAAAATTTCTATCTAATACGTCAAGAATGAATGTCCGTTGCTCGATTCAAATTTCTGGATAATATCCTAGTCGCTGCGTTGCTTATAATCCAAATTAGCAGAATAAACCACCAGGTTATGTTCAATATGGGATCCAGATGAGTTGTTCTTATTCCAAGATGATTCAAAAGAAATCTGATTTCTTCTTTAAAAGTGTTCCTTTGATATAAATATAATCTTCCGTATTCAAATGTATGATTAAATTCTCCTTATATGATTAATACATCCAGAATACTTATTAAAACATTTCCTTAAGTACAATATACGTCCATAAGCATTTTGTATAGGAATATAAATGGAATATTGATAAAAAGACTCAAATTATAAAATGCAGATAAAGATCTCTTTCAATCAGTCAAAAAATAATAATATCAATAATAATGTTTTTTCGTCGTCAAGACTCCTAACAGCAATTTTGTAAAAGTAAAAATCAGATATTCTACGAAAATTCGTGCAAAGGTTACTAAAATAATTTAAAAGATAATATTATAGAAAATCCACTCACGTAATCTCAATTACAAATCTTGTAAATGAAATTCACATAAGACAAACAGATAATAAAATATGGGAAATAATATCAAAATTACAAAATTCTTACTATAAAGAAATACTTTACAAATCTTAACATTCAAGATATAACATTGTTGAAACTGAAAACTTATTAGTAAAAGAATTAATTAAGAGGGTAGGTTGACTCACAACAATATATATATATATATATATATGATAATTTTGATGTTCTCGCGGTTGTATGATGAAATGATGGTTTCTCGGGTTCTTGGCCGCGTGTGAGATGGATTGTTGTCTCGACGTTTCGACGGGATCGCACTCGTCATTTTCTAGAGTTGTTCTTTCACTTGACGCTGAAGAGTAACTGCCGATCGTGTCCTCGGGTGTCTGCTATTATGTTGCACTATGGGAGGTGGGGGTTGCGCTGCTGCCGTCGTGCGTACACGGCTTCGCGTGATTGGTCCGGGTATCTGTGATTCCTGTGTGGGGGAGTGTACCTGTCTCGATGTGTTGTGTTTCGCATGAGTCTTGATTTGCATGCCGGCTAGGAGTGGCTTCCAGGTGAACGGTAAACGTTGGCCGTCGTCTCGTTTATTTAGACTTTTGGGTCTCTTTTCTATTTCAATCGCTTCTCTAGTAATTCTAGTAGATAGACTTTCGCTCTTCGCTAGGATCTTCGTATTCTCGAAGTCAATAGTGTGCCCCGTTAGGAGGCGGTGTTGTGCTAGAGATGATGTTGTTTGTTTCTTGAAGACTGCGTTTATGTGTTCCTCTTTTCTCACGCTTATTCGCCTGTTCGTCTGGCCTACATAGGATTGTTCGCATTCCGAGCACGGCACTTCGTAAACGCCTTGGTCTTCAAGTGGAATTTTATCTTTCGCGTTGACTATTTTATCGGCTATTTTTCCCTGTGCTGTAAAGATGGTGTCTATGTTGTGTTTTCTTAGTATTCTACCGATTTTGTCTGTGGTACCCTTTATATATGGTAGAAAGGCCTTTGATGTAAATTCCTCTTTTTCCCGTTTTTCTGCTCTATTGTGTCTGGCTTTGTCTATTGTTCTTTGTGAATACCCGTTATCAAGAAGAGCGTTTCTAATATTTCTTCTTTCTTCGTTTTTATGTTCATCGTCTGTTAGTCGTTCGGATCGTAGAACTAGGGTTTTCACTACTGAGTTCAATTGTGCCGGATGATGATGCGATTGTGCTTTTAAGTACCTATTTGTGTGTGTAGGTTTCCGGTAAACGGTGTGTCCCAATGTTCCATTTTCTTTTTTGATCACTAACACATCTAGAAAAGGTAGCTTCCCTTGTTCTTCTACCTCCATTGTAAACTTAATTTTCGGATGTTCGCAGTTTAGTTGGTGTAAAAAGTCTTGTAGTTTTTCTTTGCCATGTGTCCATATTACAAATGTATCGTCGACGTAGCGCAGCCACATTTTCGGTTTGTTCTTACAGGTGTTTAGAAAGTTTGTTTCAAAGTTCTCCATGAATAAGTTCGCTATAATCGGTGATAGCGGGGAACCCATCGGTGCGCCTTCGACTTGTCGATATTTCTGGTTGTTGTATGTGAAATATGTGTTTATAAGGCAGTGTTCTATCAGGTTAATTGTAGCCTTTTGTACTTGATACTGGTTTTCTAATATGGATATGGTCTCTGCGATTGGCACCTGCGTAAATAGAGATGTCACATCGAAGCTGACTAGCAGGTCCGTTGGTTGAACATGAACGTTTTTTATCAGTTCAATGAAATGATCTGCATTCTTTACGTAGGACGCCATTTGTTCTGCGTGTACCTGAAGTTCTTGTGCCAGGTATCGTGCTAGAGCTTGTGTTGGTGATCCAATAGAACTAACAATCGGACGAAGTGGTACATCGGGTTTATGTATTTTTGGGAGTCCGTAGAGTTTTGGACATCGGGACGATTTTTCCCGGGGGATGGTCTGCTTCTTTATTTCTTCGCTCAGCGGTGTTGCGTTTATTTTTGCTTTGGTTACTTTTTCTAAGTACGTTGTAGGGTCCGTGTTGATTATTTTATATGACGGGTCGTCTAGCAGTGATCTTATTTTGTTGTCGTAGTCGGTTTTGTCTAATACTACGGTGGCGTTTCCCTTGTCGGCAGGTAGAACTATGATGTTAGTGTCCTTTTGAATATCTTTCAAGGCTAGATGTTCATCTCTTGTGATATTTCTCTTTGGTGGTTTTGCCTTTCTGATGATGGTGGACACTTCCTGTCGTATTATTTCTGCGTTGTTCTGTTCGACTTTGTGTAGAGCTGATTCTACCCCGCATATGATATCTTCTACCGGAATGCGAGTTGGTGTTATCGCAAAGTTAAAACCCTTCTCTAGAACGCTGATGGCCGCTTCGCTTAGTGTTTTTTGTGATAAGTTGTGTACTGTTCTTGTAGTTTTGTTGGTAATTGCACTTGTAGTCGGTTGCTGTTTCAGTCGTAGATGTTCGAATTTCCGTTTCTGTGTGTTTGTTCGGATGTCGGAATCTGTTTCTGCCCTGAATGTACATAAGGTGTCTAACATAAAAACATAAAAACGAACATAAAAACGAAGAAAGAAGAAATATTAGAAACGCTCTTCTTGATAACGGGTATTCACAAAGAACAATAGACAAAGCCAGACACAATAGAGCAGAAAAACGGGAAAAAGAGGAATTTACATCAAAGGCCTTTCTACCATATATAAAGGGTACCACAGACAAAATCGGTAGAATACTAAGAAAACACAACATAGACACCATCTTTACAGCACAGGGAAAAATAGCCGATAAAATAGTCAACGCGAAAGATAAAATTCCACTTGAAGACCAAGGCGTTTACGAAGTGCCGTGCTCGGAATGCGAACAATCCTATGTAGGCCAGACGAACAGGCGAATAAGCGTGAGAAAAGAGGAACACATAAACGCAGTCTTCAAGAAACAAACAACATCATCTCTAGCACAACACCGCCTCCTAACGGGGCACACTATTGACTTCGAGAATACGAAGATCCTAGCGAAGAGCGAAAGTCTATCTACTAGAATTACTAGAGAAGCGATTGAAATAGAAAAGAGACCCAAAAGTCTAAATAAACGAGACGACGGCCAACGTTTACCGTTCACCTGGAAGCCACTCCTAGCCGGCATGCAAATCAAGACTCATGCGAAACACAACACATCGAGACAGGTACACTCCCCCACACAGGAATCACAGATACCCGGACCAATCACGCGAAGCCGTGTACGCACGACGGCAGCAGCGCAACCCCCACCTCCCATAGTGCAACATAATAGCAGACACCCGAGGACACGATCGGCAGTTACTCTTCAGCGTCAAGTGAAAGAACAACTCTAGAAAATGACGAGTGCGATCCCGTCGAAACGTCGAGACAACAATCCATCTCACACGCGGCCAAGAACCCGAGAAACCATCATTTCATCATACAACCGCGAGAACATCAAAATTATCATCTTACACCTCTACGGGGAGGAAGTCCATCATCTTTCGAAGAAATTCGAGAAACTACGCTGCAAGAAAGCACGCCTGTTATGCGACCTAGCCTTTCTACGCCGATGCCGGGACCAAGATCTCATACCCAACTGCTGCAGATTATCGTTTCACAGCAAAACGACAAAATCGACGAACATATTAACACGAGCGAGCAAGGCATTACTACGGGAATTAATTCACCAAAACCGGCGAAAACTCGAGGAAACCGACAAGTGCGCATTAGACGCATACTTACTGCTAACTAAACAACTACACCCGCTGCTATGGGAGAAAATAGACACCTTATGTACATTCAGGGCAGAAACAGATTCCGACATCCGAACAAACACACAGAAACGGAAATTCGAACATCTACGACTGAAACAGCAACCGACTACAAGTGCAATTACCAACAAAACTACAAGAACAGTACACAACTTATCACAAAAAACACTAAGCGAAGCGGCCATCAGCGTTCTAGAGAAGGGTTTTAACTTTGCGATAACACCAACTCGCATTCCGGTAGAAGATATCATATGCGGGGTAGAATCAGCTCTACACAAAGTCGAACAGAACAACGCAGAAATAATACGACAGGAAGTGTCCACCATCATCAGAAAGGCAAAACCACCAAAGAGAAATATCACAAGAGATGAACATCTAGCCTTGAAAGATATTCAAAAGGACACTAACATCATAGTTCTACCTGCCGACAAGGGAAACGCCACCGTAGTATTAGACAAAACCGACTACGACAACAAAATAAGATCACTGCTAGACGACCCGTCATATAAAATAATCAACACGGACCCTACAACGTACTTAGAAAAAGTAACCAAAGCAAAAATAAACGCAACACCGCTGAGCGAAGAAATAAAGAAGCAGACCATCCCCCGGGAAAAATCGTCCCGATGTCCAAAACTCTACGGACTCCCAAAAATACATAAACCCGATGTACCACTTCGTCCGATTGTTAGTTCTATTGGATCACCAACACAAGCTCTAGCACGATACCTGGCACAAGAACTTCAGGTACACGCAGAACAAATGGCGTCCTACGTAAAGAATGCAGATCATTTCATTGAACTGATAAAAAACGTTCATGTTCAACCAACGGACCTGCTAGTCAGCTTCGATGTGACATCTCTATTTACGCAGGTGCCAATCGCAGAGACCATATCCATATTAGAAAACCAGTATCAAGTACAAAAGGCTACAATTAACCTGATAGAACACTGCCTTATAAACACATATTTCACATACAACAACCAGAAATATCGACAAGTCGAAGGCGCACCGATGGGTTCCCCGCTATCACCGATTATAGCGAACTTATTCATGGAGAACTTTGAAACAAACTTTCTAAACACCTGTAAGAACAAACCGAAAATGTGGCTGCGCTACGTCGACGATACATTTGTAATATGGACACATGGCAAAGAAAAACTACAAGACTTTTTACACCAACTAAACTGCGAACATCCGAAAATTAAGTTTACAATGGAGGTAGAAGAACAAGGGAAGCTACCTTTTCTAGATGTGTTAGTGATCAAAAAAGAAAATGGAACATTGGGACACACCGTTTACCGGAAACCTACACACACAAATAGGTACTTAAAAGCACAATCGCATCATCATCCGGCACAATTGAACTCAGTAGTGAAAACCCTAGTTCTACGATCCGAACGACTAACAGACGATGAACATAAAAACGAAGAAAGAAGAAATATTAGAAACGCTCTTCTTGATAACGGGTATTCACAAAGAACAATAGACAAAGCCAGACACAATAGAGCAGAAAAACGGGAAAAAGAGGAATTTACATCAAAGGCCTTTCTACCATATATAAAGGGTACCACAGACAAAATCGGTAGAATACTAAGAAAACACAACATAGACACCATCTTTACAGCACAGGGAAAAATAGCCGATAAAATAGTCAACGCGAAAGATAAAATTCCACTTGAAGACCAAGGCGTTTACGAAGTGCCGTGCTCGGAATGCGAACAATCCTATGTAGGCCAGACGAACAGGCGAATAAGCGTGAGAAAAGAGGAACACATAAACGCAGTCTTCAAGAAACAAACAACATCATCTCTAGCACAACACCGCCTCCTAACGGGGCACACTATTGACTTCGAGAATACGAAGATCCTAGCGAAGAGCGAAAGTCTATCTACTAGAATTACTAGAGAAGCGATTGAAATAGAAAAGAGACCCAAAAGTCTAAATAAACGAGACGACGGCCAAC